>JACYXH010000422.1:1647500-1667500 GCA_026745465.1 Lota lota | reverse complement strand
ACGGTGTTAAATCACCGTCATAGAAAACGCCGTCTGCGTCGGATGACTTATGGCATGACAACAGAAGACTCAGCCTGCTTCTGGACTGGCTCTCTGGCTCAAGTCAAACCTGACCATGTTGCTTTATGCACGGCTTGTCTAGTGTCATTCTGTGTGTGTGTGTGTGTGTGTGTGTATGTGTGTGTGTGTATGTGTGTGTGTGTATGTGTGTGTGTGTGGGCGTGCTTTTGAGAGAGCATTCAAGGTTCCCACCCACCCACACACACACACACACACTCCATTCTGTCTCTCTTCATGCAGCTGCCAGTGAAAACTCTTTCTACTTTCATCCGAGTCTAACCCAAACGCAGATATAAGCGTTACCCCCCCCCCCCCCCCCCACACCGACACACACAGGCCTGCGGACACAGGGAGACGAGAAGGTTGACATGGCATCAGGCAGGGTGCGGGGGACGGTTGGGTGGGGGGGGGGGGGGGGGGGGGGGGGATAAAGGCCAATGGCTGTGATCTGTGAGTGGGGAGATCATGATGTGAGATTTGAATAAAGGGCCAGGTGAACACACATGAAACATGTGGCCCTAACGGCGACGATTTGCAAGTCAGTTAGAGTCTGCTCGCTCCCCCAACCCCCCCCCCCCCCCCCCCCCCCCCCCCCCACGCCATGTATCTTTCAAACAACAAGTCCTCCTTCTCAAAGTGTAGCAAGAGCACGCTACACGCTGCCATCGCTGTGAGAGAGTACACAGACACGTGCACAGGTACTCATCGGTGTTCTGTTGCATATGCGTGGTCACATGGGGCCATGATTGCAACCGTTAGACCACAGACCCTGTTGTTGTTGTTGTTGTTGTTGTTGTTGTTGATGATGATCTTCTTTGTCAACTTCTCAGTCGCCTTTTACAAGGACCTGAAATGGCACTCAAGACTGCATCTTGAGTGCGCGGTTTGACGTGTTTGTAAGGGAAAACAGGATGAAGAGCGGGACGAGAAGCAGTGGGAGTGTGATTTTATCCTTCAGGATTGGCTTGGATCAGGTCACAGTGACAACATGCTAGCAAGCTGTAGGCTGAGGGGGCGGCAGGGACATGTGTTACCTTTAGGGTTTTGGGTAACCTCGGATCCAGCAGTCCTGCTATGCTGTAGCAGAACTTCTGTGGGGAGACGGCACAGAGCCCGGGCTGGGAAGACGAACTGCGAGGGGCGTAGCTCGTCTTGTTTCCTGTTTCGTTACGCCGGCAAAACGGCGGCAATGTGCCATGACCTGGCAGCAATCTGAGCCAATCAGGAATAGCAATTGCAGCGAAAGGGCGTCAAGCGTGGAAGCTGAACCTTTTTGCACCCTTGTCTTCACATATTTAATCCAACTGGCCTTCGCGGCCATAAGAATTGATCAGCTGAAGAAAAGAAAAGTTGAATATGGCAGGCCTGCGGTGTGTGGAAGTGCTTATTGATTAACATCGGAGCGGATTGAAAACACATGTGCTTCACGCTTGCGTTTTTGCTCTAGGGTTTTTGCTCTCGCGTTTTGCGCTTGCGTTCTGCACTGAAGCATTGGCCGGCCCGGGAGCAAACGGCCCTAAACCAGTCAAGCTGCCGACCCCGGGGATTGACTTTGAGTTTAGATTTCAGGCCAGATAAAAATAACATTAAACATTGAATTACATCTGAATCTCATCAGATGTAATTCATGTAAATGTGTCTCTTACGTTACCTTACTTTGGAAACTAATGCCATAAAGAGCTTCATGCAGATCCCCACCATCACTTCTTCCCAGCTGCACTCTCAGTTATGACTGCAGAGTAACAACATTGATGGATTATTATTTTAGCAATCGGTGAAACGAAAACTCAGACGGGTGCCAGTCCAAAGGATGCAATAACAGCAGAAACAGACTCTCTCCCCCTTCGTCTCTATCTCTCTCTCGCTCTCTCTCTGTCTCTGTCTGTCTCTCTCTCACGCTCACGCTCTCTCTCTCTTACTCTGGCCCACCAGAACTGTTGGAAGCCTTTCGCCCGACTACTAAAAACAACAGCACTTTTTGTCTTTAGTTCCAGACCTGTTACCCTGTCTCTGCACTTCCAATAATCATCTCTCTCTCTCTCTCTCTCTCTCTCTCTCTCTCTCTCTCTCTCTCTCTCTCTCTCTCTCTCTCTCTCTCTCTCTCTCTCTCTCTCTCTCTCTCTCTCTCTCTCTCTCTCTCTCTCTCTCTCTCTCTCTCTCTCTCTCTCTCTCTCTCTCTCTCTCTCTCTCTCTGCTTGCCCCACCCCATCCTCCAAGTGATGACAGCACCTCACTCACAGATTCAACTTTATGGCCGTCCCCTCGGGTGGAACACACGATACGGCCTCCGGAAGGGAGGAGACGGGGTATGGGCGAGAGAGGAGGGAGAGGGCGAGAGAGAAGGGAGAGGGGGCGAGAGAGGAGGGAGAGGGGGCGAGAGAGGAGGGAGAGGGGGCGAGAGAGGAGGGAGAGGGCAAGAGAGAAGGGAGAAGGGGAGAGAGGAGGGAGAGAGGAGGGAGAGAGGAGGGAGAGGGGGAGAGAGAGGAGGGAGAGGGGCAGAGAGATGAGGGAGAGGGGGCGAGAGAGGAGGGAGAGGGGGCGAGAGAGGAGGGAGAGGGCGAGAGAGAAGGGAGAGGGGGAGAGGGGGAGAGGGGGAGAGAGAGGAGGGAGAGTGGGAGAGAGAGGTTTCAGGCCTTGGATGGCTGATTGATGGCGTGGAACATTAGAGTAGTCGCACAAAAACCTTAATTCTCCGGCCGTCTGCCTCTCGGGTCTCAAGAGACACACACACACACATACACACACACACACACACACACACACACACACACACCATTATGTCAGGTTTGTGAAGGACTTGGCTAGCGTTGCATTGTGTTGAACATTTGAGGTGCTCTGCTTAGCGTCACAACTTCTATGTTATATATGTAGGCTTTTATACTGAGCCTCATATCTCCCTGTAGACACTGCGGTCAAGACCACAGATTTCCTTTTCTTCAAGTCCAAATTATATTGAATGATAGCAAGCCTTACCTTGGCTAACCTGCTTCCCCATCCAAGTCTCTCTCGTACCGTTGACCTTTTTCTCTTCTTTTTTTTGCGCTTAATTTCCTGAAAGTACCATGTGTCAGAATCAGAAATGTCTTGTAATTACTTGCCCCTTTGGCTGATAAGTGAACTGCAGCCTGCTCGAGCTCGTGCATTCATTAATGCATGTACAAATCCTACATGTAGTCCCTTTAAAAGTTGTGCAATTTACATAAATGGTTCACCAAAGTATGACGTAAATTGTAGTGACCTCATGAGACTAATGGGAAATCCCATAGAATAGAATAAGTGCCTAAAACAATGTCAAACCCCAACTGTTTATTTTTCTGTTAATATTTCCATTATATTACTTCCATGTCAAACATTTGATATCAAATATTTGTTTAAATATGGATTTTCCGTTATTTATTTTCCATGGTCTTCAACAACTCTGTTCAAATGTTCGAATAAAAATGACCCAACATCAAAACATTAAAGACACAATCAGTTAAACTGATGGCCCGGGACTTTTGGACTCTATTGTGTCTACCAGAGGCCCCGGCTCCGGGGTCCGGACTGGGGAGGAGTGGTTGCATGGCGGTGTCCCGTTGGAGCGCCGGGTTGTCGGTTCCCTGCCGGTCTTAGCCAGTTAATCCGGTAAACCCCAGTACGTTGGCTCCCTGTTGACGTTTAGTCACGGTGGCGTGTGCGTCCGCAGTCCGCGCCGTCCGCCCATCAGCGGACAGGCGGAGGCTTCGCTCGCGTGCTCGCGTGCTCGCGTGCTCTTTTGTCTTTGATTACTCGGGAGACAAATGAAAAAGGGAGAATAAAAACAAACAAACGTGATGCCTTGAGAGACACTGGGGAAGGAGAAATCGGCACATCAAGTCGACACTGAATTAAGCTTGGGGAAATATCCAAGGCTACCACGTAAACGTTGCCTACGTGGATACACACACACACACACATATGCACACACACACACACACACACACACACACACATATGCACACACACACACACACACACACACACATACACATATGCACACACACACACAAACAAGCACACATATGCACACACATACACACACACACACACATGCACTTACACATATGCACACACACACACACACAAACAAACGCACGTATGCATACACATACACACACACATACACATATACATACACACACACACATACGCATACGCATACACATACACATATGCACACACACAAACAAGCACACATATGCACACACATACACACACATACACATATGCACACACACACACAAACAAACACACATACGCATACGCATACACATACACATACACATACACACACATACACATTCACATACACACACACATAAACATACACATACACATACACATACACATACACATACACATACACATACACATACACATACACATACACACACACACACACACACACACACACATTTAAGCGAACCATCATCCTGTCACATCTCATTTGCTTGCTGAAATTCACAACTATGAGAAATGCTTTACTTGTTTCCTTTGCAGTTAAAGCCCCATTGGATATTATGGAACCGTGGTCACGCCATCTAAATCACACTGACTGGGAGTGTAAAAATGTGTCAAATGCTTTTCACACTCTTTTACAAAATTGTATTTACTTTAGGGTGTGGCAATGAGAGACGCATTAGAGAGCGAAATGGAGAGGAACAGCTTAGCTCAGTTTAAACCAGAGTGTATCATAGAATACACTGGTTTTACTGTTTGCTATATTGTGTCCAGATCGCCCGATTTCTTTTAGCAAATACTGTCCTCATTCTGACATTTTCAAGCAGCCATTCACCAGCATTCTCTACGTATTAGGCGGTTTTGAGTATGGAACGGTTTCAATACAATTGATTGAAAAAACGATTTACTGTTCATAGATAAATATATAAATATAAATAACTACAAGGATAAATATCCCTCGTTTCTTTCCTTGCATTTTTCGTTACTCCAAATGGAAAATATGAGTAAAATGAAAATCACAAAATGAAAATCACAAAATGAAAATCACAAAATGAAAATCAGAAATCAGACAGGACTAGTCTTGATGCTAGTGGTGATTCAGCAACTCAATCTGAGGTTCATGAATGTAAACTTCCAAGTACACTGTCAGACTCTATATCATATGTAACATTTAATGTCTAGCTTTGGCAGAGCTTGGTGTCGTCAGAACAGTTTGAAGACAGGGTAATATTATATGCGAGTTATTAGTCCTGTTAGGGCTGGGTTTAGCCCTGCGGCTAAATACAATCCCATAATAAGGAGAGGTCGTGATTATTATAATAATAATATATAATAATAGCCATGGGATAAAGTTTCCAAATGTCCTCCCCTTAATTTTTTGCAATTTTCTCTCATCCACCGTTAACGATTCTCAGAAAGTCTTGACCGCGTCGAGAGCCAACGGCCCGGTAATGTTTGAGAGGAATGCCATGGACGGCCAGCAGACAGTATCCACATATCCCCGTGTTTCCGGTCACTGAGCTCTCTGCCTTGACTGAAATGGCTTCTCGCAGTCCAGCTTGGAATCCAATTTGCTCCCATTTCCAGTGAGTGTCATCAAGGCGGGTTGAAAAAGACACAAAAAAAAAAGGAGAAAAAGGGACAGGGCCGGCCGTTCTTCCAGAACTTACCAAATGAAACCAGAATAGTGGTATGATTAGAGCGCTTGCTTCAGATGTCTAATTTGGCCTTTGGCTTTACGGCATGGCAGGGCACTGAGAGGTGGATGAAAGGCATGACAGAATATGAAAGCAACGGAGTGGCCAGGAGTGGAGAGAGTGGTGGAAGAGGGTGAGGACAGAGGAGAAGGAGGAGTAAAGGAGGAGTAAAGGGGGAGTAAAGGAGGAGTAGATTGGAACAGTTTGTGACCACAGGAAGGCCATTTTTAATACAAGCCACTTAAAAAGAAATAGGGAAAAGCCAGAAAAACTCCAAACAAAAGGGAGTTTTGGTGCAGGCATTATGGGTGCCGTGTGGCACTGACATGAAGGGTGCCAGGGGAGTCCGCGATGTCAGCGTTGTTTCTGTCTGGTGAAGTTCAACTGTTTTCATGTGAATGCTAACAGCTAACAGCTAACAGTGCAAGACTCCAATGTAGAAATGATCAAATATACTATAAATCAATACTACTATAAGTCAATCAAATTAAATGAAATTAAATGATTGATTCAGTATTTACAGACAACTCTGGCCAGATTATTTATCATTGATATTACTTTGTTATCATTGATTGTCATCAATGGCCTTGATGGATGATTAATACAGCAGAGGCTCCATGCTAGAATATGCCATCGGTCTTCCACGGAAACAGATGTCATGACTTCTGAGAATAAGCTCTTTTGAAACCAGCATGAAACAGACCACGCATTTTATCCCGTCTCTATTTCTAGCGATTTCCATCAGATTACACCATGAGCGAGGGAGGGGACACGCTGCAAGCGGTTGGCTGATTACTAAAACAGAAGAGAAAGAGAAACTTGGAAACAGGAGTTATTGGATAAACGCAGGATAGCCACAGCGCACCATTGCTCTTCTTCTTCACTTTATTTAGGTTGCCGGTTTCATAATACAAAGGCCTCAATGTTGTCAAATGCAACAGTCGTCTGATCAGGCATGCACCGTTGGCCATGTCAGTTAGGAATATAGAAAGCATCCCTCCCTCCAGATGTGTATTGGCTTCCAATATAAACAATAAAAGTGACATCAATGGGTTTCACTGGCTCATGGTCCCATCTTTCCAGAACACTTTGTGACACAACAAATTGACACTGTTGTCCAAGCGTAGGGTCAAGTTAAAAAGGCAGCAACAAGTAAAGAAAGACAAGATCACCTCTCTGGGGTCTGAGGTCACATTGAGCAATATTTTGCCAGATGTTAGACCTTTCTTGATCTAGTTGACCAATTTTTGAGGATCCCAGGACACACAAACACACACACACACACACACACACACACACACACACACACACACACACAAACCCACATAATCAACCTTATAAAGCAATTGTGACAAACAATTATTTGATGGTATTTTTTGTACGATTGCATACAACATTGCAAACAATTGTAGAAGCAATTAGTATAATGCAATATTGTGCAAACACACACACACACATGCACGCACACACACACACATGCACGCAATTGCACTCGCACACACACTCTTACACCAACACACAAACACACACACCCACACACACACACACACACACACAAGGCGGTGAGGTATTTACATTCTCGTAGCGACCTCTCATTAGCGCCCTGTTATTCAGTGAAGCAACTCTCCGCCCTCTGATTGGGACGTCTGCCCCGAGAGTTTACCCTCATTGTTTAAAGAACTCCCTTTCAGCCTGACAAAACCCCTGCACCGAAACCACAGACGCATGGAAGATGAAAGGGCGTCGGTGACCATTTGAACCTGCACTCAATCCCAGCACAGTTCATTCATTATCCCGCTCGCTCCCTCCCTCCCTCCCTCGGTGCACTCCACTGCAGGAGCGCGGCCGCACGTGCACCAGCGCGCACGGACACACCACAATAATCAGCCGCCTGAACGTACGTGCACATGACCGAGTGGCCCGCTCACAAGAGCCCTCACCGCAGCGTCTTTGAACCCCCGCTGGGGTTTAGAGTAGGGACCTCGGGTTTCAGCTCATAATATGGCCGCTGGTTAGCTGCGGGCGAACCGCACGCCCCGCTCTGGAGAGGCTTGCCTTCAGAGAGCCGAGCGCAGCTGGCGGCTGAGGCGGGCTTGGCCCGCGGGGAAGGCGTCTCTGTAGCGTGTGTCGTCGTCTGCAGGTTGAGTCCACAGACGGTAAGGAGAGAGGTTCAATCGGCTCTGAGGAGAAGAGGGAAGGCATTGGGGTGGGGGTGGCGGGGAGGCCGGGGGTGGAGGGGGGGAGGGGTGGGGGAGCAGGGAATACCCTGTTTCAACTGTTTTTCAGACCCTTGTGTTTTGTGTACACAAACATGTAAATCAATCAGAGCTCACACTTCTGTCAAGCTAAGCGTTTTGTTATGGGTTGTGTTTGTTTCGCAAAGCCCATTCTAATGCTGGTACGATGCCAGTGGAACCAGTTACGCTTCCCTCTCATTCGACACAACATATTGAACGGATCCATTGGTGGAATGGAAAAGGAAGTCTGAAGAATATTTCGCCATGGTGAACTCGCCTTTCGAACACAACATAGCTGAGGGGAGTCTAGTTGAATCTGCCCCAGCGGCAGTGACTCCTCTTGCTCAGGAAGAGGGAGCCCACACCACAAGATCCCACCACAGTGTGAAATTGAGACACCATCGTGAAATAGGTGAATCATGCAATAACTATGTGCTGTGCTCTGTTCAGGCACACACACACACACACACACACACACACACACACACACACACACACACACATACATACACCAAGGATATCCTGCCTGGTTGAGATCACCTCATCCAGAAGATGGAAGCGCTTTTCAACCACCGTCAATTTTGTGTCCCTGACTCATTATACTTTGGTTCGTTGGTATTCGGGCCTTCACACCCTCAAAGAACCACACCCTAACTCGCAGGAAACAGGATGTTGTGGTGCCTTGGCTTGAGTTGAGCGTACACATTTCATATTTGAGCGGACCGTTCTGTCTTTGCGTGTGTGTGTGTTAGTCAGAGCTTAGCCGACGTGTCTCTGTGCCTGGACTTGAGACAGCCATGAGAGCGATGAGAAGGTGAGGTTTCTCTCGGCCCAAGGTCACCAAGGCAACTGGTTTACCATAACCCTGCTGAGGTCACGCTCAGCCTGGCTTCATCAAGACGGGTGGGAGCTACGTTGTGTGGGATTTAAAATCGAAGACAGAGCTTGAGTCGTAACAAGACTGCTTACAGTCTGATATAATCGCACCTCATGGATTTGTCAATCACTAGTCCATGCCCTGCATTATATTTTAACTGCACAGTCGCTTAAAGGCACTACATGGATACACTTTAAATTGCCAATACATGAAGAGGTTGTAATTTAACCCAAAACAATGGACATTCCCAGATTCTCTCTGTTGCATAGGACAACCTGTGAGTTGATTTATATTATAATTGAACCAGGCCGATTTTGGCAGGAAAAATAAAGGTAGAAGTGAGAAGTGCAGATAGTGTAAAAATAATGTCAGTTTTTTCATAACTTTTTAATTTGTACAGTGTTTCGATTATCACTAACATTAGTTTATGGTTGTTATTCCCTCAAACCACAGAGCTCGCTCTCCATTGCTCTCAATGCGCGAGCTCCAGCAGGCTGCAGTTCACTCACCGGCCAAAGGGGCCAGTAACAAGAAGGAATTTCAGATTCTTACACATGGTACTTTTAACTTTTAGATGTAGGTATGGGTCCATTATGTAAACGTAATATGTGGAATACAGACCCCAAGAGCCAAGATGCATCATGCAGTAATAAACATTTTACTAAACCAACATTTTATTAAACCAACATTTTATTAAACCAACACTTTTCTCAGTGTCTGAAAACAGCCGTTTCCATCGGAAAGTGGAAGCGTCGTCTCCGTGGCAGTGCCTGCTGCTACTGTCTGCCTTGCGTGGAAGAGTGAGTCAGGGTTTCCATGGATGATTTGAAGATAGATAAGAAAAAAAGGCAGCATCCTTCTTCACGAAATACAAAAAAGATGAACTGTACCATTAGTGACTACATGAAGCAAATCCAACTCAAATCCAACTCTCTCAGGTGCTGTAAGTACTGTAAGTATTGAATAGCTTATATTTGAGTGAAATTTGTTAGAAAAGAGCTATAATCCATAAAGTAACGTGTGTAATGCGCTGTGAGAAAATGTTTAGTCTTGTCTGTCAATCCCAGGTGTGTGAAACTTTGTGATCGAGACATGTTGTGAGGGAGGGAGCAGAGAGGGAGGGGACATTTTGGTTGTTGTTTAATTTATTTTATTTTCTGCTCTCTCTCTCTCTCTCTCTCTCTCTCTCTCTCTCTCTTTACATCTCTCTAATCTTACCTACAGCATCTTTAAAGAGGTTCTGGGCGTTTGAGCAGCCACACGATGGCAGATGTCTTCGTTCTCTCTTTCTTTTCTTCAAAAACGATCTCTTGAGCCTACCTTAGCATATGGCATCAAGCCAATAGCCTACTCTAAGTGTACAGCTGTCCTCTTTTAGCGTATATATGTGAGTCAGAGCTGGGTGATGTGCCACCGGCCCGCCAGTTGGAGCGCAGGGTGCGCAGGTGGCTCTGGGTTTGCACCGTTTAGCTGTTTAGCTGCAGGTGGGGAGGTGGGGAGGTGGGGAGGTGGTTTGAGCAACACGTTCTGATGAGTGGCGTTGATGAGTGGTTCAAAGGCCATCTTTGTGGACGAGGCTCATCTCACACTACATGTGTTCTTCGTTACGGTTACAAACAACTGTCATCCAAATATGCAAATGTACAGAGGTGATGAAAGCAATGTCTCATGTTGTTGAGAGGTCCTCTTTGTGTATCCATCACAATTCATTTGCATTTGCTACATTTTGCTATTTCTACAAGTCAGCATGTAAAATCATTTAAAAGAAACATTTGAATGATGAAGAATTAGTCTGATCTTAGGGTCAGAGGCCAAACAACAGGTGTGGAACCCCTGCTACAATCTGTGGCTTTAGTATATGGCTTTAGACACTTATAGACATACAATCACATAAATACACACACACACACACACACCCACATACACACATGCACCCACATACACACATGCACGCACATACATAGACGCACGCACGCTCGCACACACACGCACACATACACACGCGCACGCACACACACATGTACACACGCATGCACACACACACACGCACACACACACACACACACACACACACACTATAAGAGGAGAACATCGTCACCCAACCACTACATCCCATTGCCGGTCATTCTATATTAGTCAGTGCAGTTAAAGCCCTCTTTCCAGTGCACGTAATGCACTGTGCCAACTCAAGGTAAGACGGAAACCCACCAGGCCTTGCCAACCATTACAGAAGCAGAGGTTAGTATTCACCCCATTAAACAAGGCCTCAGCCACTTCCCACCCGCTGCTTTCGACATGAGCAGCCAACAAGGAATTCATTAAGGGGCGACTCTTTCTCTGGTTTGATCAAGCCTTTCCAGAAGCCCAGCTCTATCTTTAGCTGTCTGTCTGTCTGTCTGTCTGTCTCTCTCTCTCTCTCTCTCTCTCTCTCTCTCTCTCTATATATATATATATATATATATTTACAATAAGGGTACAATAACACCATTGGTAAACATGAACACCATTGGTAAACATGAACACCATTGGTAAATGATAACTAGACTATTTAACTGTTAATTAACTGTTAATTAAATGTTACTTATTGCTTATTACTGTATTAATTAAGCAATGGATAATTAGTGTACCCTTATTGTAAAATGCTACCATATATATATATATATATATATATATATATATATATATATATATATACAATGCAGCTACAGGTTAGAGTTTTAATTTATTATATGCAGTTCTAAAAGACTCAAAATATTCTGCTGACAAAGAATCCGTTTTCCGTCCCCTGAATGCCTGGGATAACCTCACGGGTCTGTCTGTCTGAAGAGCGGTCTGTCCTTAATTCATGAGAAAATTATGCTTTTTCCCCTGAGCCGTTGTCACATTTTGTTCAACCATATGTTCACATTGAAGGAAAATTCTGTTCATTTGACCATAAAAATCCATCCACCACGCAGTTATTTGACATTGACGGTGAAGAAATAACACGGATACGTCCACAAAGACAAGAGTCCACGCTTACACTGAATGTCTGTGAGTTACACCACAACCAAATCCATTTGGATGAAGGGTTAGATGATCCTAGATGGATAAACAAGTCATTAGTCAAACCATAACTTTTTGCATAAATACCACACCTCTAAATAGTTGCAAATAGGGTTGTGTACATTACGTACATACTCGTTCTCTGTCATACATATATATGGTTTATAGATTTTGCTGCTTTGTACTTACTTACTCTTACTACTTTGTATGTTTATACCTCAGTTTACGTTGCCATGGTCACAGGCGCACGCGCACACACATAGTAGTAGGACATCTGCAGGCAGTTACAGTAATTAGCAACCGCAGTCAAAGTAATTAAATCCATTAGAAGTTATGATCTGTCAACAGAGTTACAGTTAATAAAGCTCATGCACACACACACACACACACACACACACACACACACACACACACACGGGCGCACGACCACACACAAAATTCCTAGTGTGCCGGTGGTCCACGATGATACACAACCGCTACTTCCTGTCTCTCTGAGTTGCTTTGTTGTCCACGCTTGCTTCACACTTGAACACATTTAAGAAGCATAATATCATAACTTCCTCAAGAAGCCAATATTATACTGAGGTGCGGAAAAGCTTGCTTCAAATACGGAAAACCTCAGTCTGTTAACCATAAAAAGATTAAAATAATAACTAGGATAGAAACCTTATCCAACGATGTACACCTGTCATGGTGACTAAACAGCAGCCTCCTTTTCTTCTTAATGCGTCGCAAAACAAACGTCGAGCCAAGACGTTCTAGAGGTCAACGTGGCGAAACCCCCTTGGCCAATGTACGACATATTCCGTGTGACATGTGCATGTGTGACATTACAAATGTGTGTGTGTGTGTGTGTGGGGGGGGGGGGGGGCCCAGGCTGAAGAATTCCCCATGAATAACAACGCTTTGCATATCATGAAAGCACCTGGCCTTCCTGCATGTGCGCTGGCAGGCCTTCCTCCCTACCCCCTTACCCCCTTAACCTCCAGCACAGAGGCCTGGCACTCTCCTCTCTGTCTGCCCTTCATGTGGTGGCCTGGTCAGAGAGAGATGGAGCGGCTCCGAGAGTGGTCGCGGTGTGACCCTCTGCAGACCGCCGGTGTGGTCGGTGAGGGAGACCTTACTTCTGCAATGAAAACAACCCCCCAACCCCCCCCCCCCCCCCCCCCCCCCCCCCCCCCCCCCCCCCCCCTCCCCGATTTCCGAGTGACCCACGGATGACATATTTCTTCTTCTTCTTTGGGACGGACTCAGCCTGGGAGCCAGACAAATCTCGCCCACGTGCCCACACACACACACACACACACGCACACACACACACACACGCACACACGCACAACCACCAACTAGGATCTTGGACGGCTGGGGCAAAGCCTGAGGGAACTCTGCTGTGGACAACCCCTGGAAAACCAATGGGACAGGGAGAAGTGAGAGGGAACGCTCTTTCTGGTGGTTATTAATAGTCTCTCGTTCGCCGTTCTGAATTTGCTTCATTTTTAATCTTGGCAACGGGCATCGATAGAATATCATATTCTCATGTTGTCTCTTTGACTTTCCCTCACTGATTAATTACGCCCTCATTCAAACTTGTACCTGCAACTTTGTATTTTGCTAGCTAGAACCATATTAGGCATGTTTTTGCGATTGATATTTTTTTGCAATCACTCTAATTATTAAAATATTCCACCTGTATCAACTTCATGTTTCAGACCAGACCATGTTGTGCATGTTGTGCATGGAAATCACTCTACAAGGATTTATACCATAAATCCATTCAGGGTTTTAACATAATCCACATAAATGCTTTCAGATGGGCCCATTTAATTTGTCATGGTTTTAACAGTTACCCTTCAAAGTGTAACCAAACACTAAGAACAATTCTTTCTGATTTGCTAAAATTGGTAACCTGACCAATGCTGCTGATTCATTTCTATAGGAGACGGCAATTGTGGTCGGCTTTGTCAATCTTTCAGTTTTATTTTTATTTTCTTAACCCAGAGACTTCAAGAAATCCAATTTTAATAAACGAATTCCATATTCCAGCATATCAGCATGTTTGTAAAACAGAAGAGTACTTTTTGAATGAGGACTTGTGCTGGCGTCATTTCAGGATGTGGTTAACAGTAAGTTCACCGTTCATATCACATGAAACCATAAGCTCCAACAATTTGTATTTGAACATGAAAACAGTGTACAAATTACTATTTTCTAACAGTCAACACCTTCGAGAAAATCCATTCAGTCTCAGCGATGCCCTGTGTTGTTTTTAATGAAAGGCATATTTCCATCACTGAACCTATCAATTTCTGTCTCTCTCCTAAAGGTTTCAAGAGTTTTCTCTGTTCTGCTTCCAGTCAGTCAGGCCCCGGCATGGACAAATATAGTCTCAATGGCCTTTTTACTGGCAGTGAGTCCATCAATGTTCATCTCACTCTGAGATGAACGGCAAAATGGCACTCTGAGAAGTAAAAGTGTGGTGTCTTCATTTATCCAGCTGTGCATTTGAGTAAAATGTGTGTGTGTGTGTGTGTGTGTGTGTGTGTGTGTGTGTGTGTGTGTGTGTGTGTTTATTTGTGCACATTTATACAGTGACTGGGGTGATCGTTCTAGTAAAAATAACCTTGTTCCTAAAGTTGTACTTGGACGAAAGGCAAACAGGGGTAATTAGCTGTAAGGTGAAAGAAACAGACTGACTGGAAATGATGTGAGGGCTTCTGGTTCCTCATGCTTGAGGGCATAGACCGTTATGTTCTCTTTACAGCCTGAAGCCCTATTTGGGGCATGTATGGCAAAATATTCATTCTGTTTTTGTGCTGCATTGAAACTGAAGAGTGAGTAGCGAGTCTTTCTGCAGACTGCCTCGCCACTTTGTGTAGCGACTAGGTGAACCACAGGGAAAAAAGGACTCAATAGCACGACTCAGAGCTAACAGTCTGGATGGTAAGAATGGTCTTTACTATGAAACAAGGGTTACTATGAAACAAATCACAGGCAGGAATCAAAAACCAGGAATCGTAAATGTTGCTAGGAGTAATGCTGGAACGTTTGACACAAAGGAACAAAGACCAACTGGCACAGAGGACGGGGAACACGCTGACTAAATACACTAGGAGGGGAATGTTAATGAGGGATAGGTGAAAACAAATAAGGTGACTGGGAACAATCAGAGAAGCAGGAACCACAAGGACAGGGAGTGAAGTCTTCAATGAAGAGGGCGAGATGTGACACTTTGGAGCTTTTTGCTAACATGTAACAGAGGATACAGTGGACAGTAAAGATGTTCAAGTAAATCTATATTATGTCAGTATATCACATCAATAACAGAGAATATGCGTGTTTCATTTCCAAAGCAATGAAATAGTAATAGTAAAAATAGTAATACGATATTGGTTTATGTTTTTAGGAGCTGAAAGATAACTGGAAAGCAACCATATGTTTTGAGGGGTAATGATATTTTTTTGCAAATGCTAATATTGTTGACGTCTCCAAAGAAGTCTCACATCTGTTTTGCATACGAGAAGATTGTGATAATGTATCTTCAGGACATCAGTGGTTTGGGTTAGGGTCCACTGTGACTTGGTTTTGACAGAACACATGAATTTCAAACAATAAAAACTGATAAATTCCATGAATTGAGTCATACTTGTCCATGAGTCTCACGTATTTGCTGACTGTTAAGCCTCACACTCGTTAAACAATATGTTTCCACTGTTAGTCGAGGTGAATCAAATTTACCGTTGGGCATTTTTATAAGGTCAGTGATTAACTGCAGGTTAACGTGTCCATTGTTCTGTTACACTGTTGAAGTCAATCCGATGTATTTCCAACAACTTAATCCTCCCACACAAGTTATTGGTCATTGCTCTGAGAAATGTTTCGAATTAATGAGTTAGTCCGACAACAGTCAGCAAACAGGAAGGGTTGCTGACAACGCAGAAGCCAGTATTGAGCTCCCCTAGCATGTTCCCGCCTGGACTGATTACTGCAATTTCTGACTGTTTGTTGTTGGTTTTTTCAAGGATTAACTACCCATACACATGCTGATGTACATGCACACAACCCAACAGCTCTTTCACTTGTAGTTGGGCACCAAGGCCCCCATATCCATCAACAGAGTGAAGGGAAGTCAAGCAACGATCACATCAGCAACGTCTGCACAACGGGAATCACTTTTGTAGCATGGGACTGCAGTAATAAATGTAGACTGTTACACATGTATGGATGGAAATTCTCCTTGTTATCTGCTGGTTTTAAATGACTTTATCAACACACAATATGGGCAAACCGAGGGAGTTAAATTGAGAGGTGTTGGTGTTCCCCATGGATCAATTCTAGGTCCTTTCATTTGCACTTGCATTTGTCTCGACCTCCTGTGAGAGATACAAATACGGTATAATTGTCTTCCACAACTCTCTGCATGCATAAGCTGCAAGTGCTAATATTGGAGATAAAGTTGGGGGTTTATCTCCCATAAACAGAATTGGTATTTTGTCTCAGTCTCCACATACTGAGCTAGTGAAAATAGCCTTAAGCTATGCTGCCACATCTGGATGGGATCTGCCACAGTCAGATTTGAAACTGCAGAAAGTCACTTACTTCATTTTCGGAAAATAGGAGTGTGTGGGATTAATCCTTTTTCCCAAATTCTTAACCAAAATGACATTTTTGCTTGTCTTGTCCACCAAGACCTTTTGTTGTTTGACAATCGCAATATTACATCACAAAGCAGAGAACAGCAATAACCCTGGACACAGTGTTCCCAAAGCTGCTGTTTGTACTTCCAATGTGTTCAAATGCATTGGCATTTGGGGAAGTTCATTGTTTGTTGAGTGTGATTGATAGGTAACAGTTCAAAACCAATTCCTGTCCACACCGTTGCTGCCCTACAGACACTCTATGAAAATGAAACGATTCACGTAATGGATTCAGTAACCGTTGTAATTTCCTCATGGACTCACGGCACACCGAAACATATGTTTGGACCCAAGATCACAATAAGTTGCGTCATTTTGTAATAACTGTGGCACAGACGTAACACATTGTGGCTTCGCCACTTTCAGTTATCCCCATTGAATTACAATTTATGACGCTCCCCGCTGGGTTTGCATGAAGCCCGTTTACCAGAAGCTCTCTGGCGTGCGTTGATTGGAAATTAAGGCTGTAACTAAATACAACTTGGATTTAGGTCCCCAATCGGTGTAGGGAAAAACAGAAGGGAGCGATTGACAATTTGACGCAAAACATTTGAAATCTAAATTTGCATTGAGTTTGGAGGTTCATTGCACAGATGCAGACTTTGTTAAAGACGGAAAGTGAAAATGGCAGGGGGGTTATGCTGGCTTAGTTTTTGTTAATTGGTTCAGTTTTAACAAGGTTCACGCGATATTTTATATCTCAGACGGATATTAAAGTGCAGAGGGGTGAAGGGAAGGTCATTGCACACACACACACACACCACACACACATACACACACACACCCACACACATACACACCCACAAGTGCACGCACACACGCACAAACATACATTCTTCTACAGAAATCTCTGCTTGTTAACTGAAAAATGCACAGACACAGAATCCCGTAACCCACACACTAAACGTACACACGAGGCGTGTGCGTGGCCTGGGGCCCGGGGCCCGGGGCCTGGCTGGCAGGCGGCGGTGCGGTGTAAAGGACTCTGCTGGCCCAGTGCTGGGAACCCCAGTGGGTGAGCGTGCCAGTGGCACCCCAGGGAGAGAGAGCAGGAAAACACACTGCTGTTTCACAGATGGCTGCTGCCGCCGCTACTGCCCATTATGTCATCTTTTCCATGGTAACCAGAGACTGCAGGAGATTAGTCCTGTGGAAAACACTCAGGGAGATAATGATGGAAAGAATACTACAAAGGTGGGAATATGTGAAAACTCAAGTGGAAACCCTGTTGCCAAGGAGAGATTATGTCATTTTGGGGTTATTTTACGGCAGAAATAAATGAATGGGGAAATTCATAAACAAACAAGGCTGGTTGTAATAATATTTGGTGCTTAAATATGTTAATTATCATTTATAAAATATTTATTAGTTTCCTAAACTAGACTGTTGAGGGTTTTTGTTAACCCTTTGCTGCTAGTTTTCTTTAATTTATTTATGGGCCTACTACTTTCTTACTGTTTTTATTCCATATTATATAATACATACTACTTAAAGTGTTTCTCCTGTATTTAACCTTTATTTAAAATCCTAATTTAATTGCAATTTTTTGTTATGTTTTATGTTTATGTTATGTGTATGTGAAGCAGTTAAAGTGATGCGATTTAAGGATTATTGTTTACTATTAACCAACGATGGACCAACCTTATCGTCACACATCATGCGAGCCGCAAGCATGTCTGTGTGATATTTTCTGTCCTACTCAGACAGACAGCCTATATGCTTTCCAAAGTCTTCCATACTAACAACATATTCTTTCCAGACAGTTGTATGACAGCCGTCTGTGTGTGCGTGTGTGAGTCTATACAATGGTGGCGTTCAGACAGCACCACATACATCCCAGCATGCATCACTGCTAGCTTGCACTGCACCAAGTTGACGAGTGTTGAGGGAAACTTGTGAAGGGTGGAAAATCGATGATTCAACACAATTCCTACGTCAGCCTTGCTCTCTTGTGCTTTCTTAACCATCTTATTATCCAATTAGCTGTTAAGGGCATAAAACCAAGTTATGTTTTACAGGTTCATTGAATCTGCACAATCGCAACACTGTGAACAATCTTGTGAACCTTTGTAACAGATAACAAAAAACAAGGTATCAACCAAAAATGTTTACCCAGTCTTGCTTTTCTCTGGCGTGCTATTTAAAATAGTGAATAACAGTATTATGAATCCTAAGGTTGACTCATAATGAACTAACTTAATTTCCTTAATCCGTCTGTCCTTCATTTGTATCCTTGTGTTTAATGGTGAAAATAGCGTAAGGAGAGGTCCTTTGGGGGAGAGCTCACGCCCTACACACAGTAGTTTCACAGTGAGTTACTTTGGGTCCAGGCCACTGTAACTTGTGGCCGGCAAGTAGGAACTTCTGTGCCGCACTCTCATTTTGGACGGCAAATATTGGTACACAGACACACACATTCAGAGCCCTTCGCATGAAAAATACAGAGACAAATTGCTGCCTGTTTACTTTCCCCTCGACCGTCACTTATTTCCACACGCTGTAAGCAAAATGGCATCGACTGTGGCAAAATAAGCTCTTGTAAATCAACAGTTTGTTTTCCAGATGCATTTACGGCCCGTTTTCTTGGCAAATTGTGTGCTCCGTGAAATCGCTTCTATTCCAGCTATAATTAAACGGTGAAGTCCACTTTCCCCTCTTCCCCGTTTTCTATCATAGTAGCGACATATAACTGCTGTATTGGACGTTGGCTATAGCTTTCACGTGAATATCTGTTGGTGCATAGTCCACGGTCTGGTTCACAGATCTCCATCGCCACAGGATTCCCGTTTCATCAGCGTAACAATACACCGTTTGTTTCAGCAACTTCATCCTCATCCTCCTTTAATTGCTAAGCCTTTTTCCTCTCTGTCTTCACCGTCTGATAAAGCCAGTTTCTGAATATGTTGATCTCCCATGAGTAATAATGTGTGCCACTGGCAGGCAGCTCTCATTGTCCTGTTAGCTGGCAGAAAGTTATATCTAGCTTGTTTTGCGTGTTCACTCTGCTTAAATCTGACAAGGTCTGGAACCAGAGTTATATCATATTCACACAGCCTTTCATCAAACCATTTAAACATTAGTAAGCAACTGTATGGCTGTTCCTATAGCGTTAATCCAATAATTAATATAAACTGTCCATCAGATCTATATGGCCTGGTTTGAACTTCTCACAGCCAGTAAGACTAGAAGGTTTATGAAGACACGATGTTGGCCTTTTGGATGTGTGGAGTATTACATTACAGTCCGGCCTTCCATTGGCTAATGCAGATCCTAACCACGCAGAAACGTTTTGATGCTCTTCTAGAGGGCCTTTGCAACGTGTGAGAGGCATCTGCAGTTAGGGACAACACAGTTCCTCACACCAAGCTTTCATCACAGCATGTGTCTCTGGACAGCACACTTTCCAGGGAAT
>JACYXH010000422.1:1537500-1642500 GCA_026745465.1 Lota lota | reverse complement strand
TTGCATGGGGTGCTGCGGAATATTTGGAGTATTTTGCATGACGGGGACATCTCAAGATGTGTATTAAAGCTGAACACAGATCAATCCCTGCAGTATTTAAAACACTATAGAAATTATTGTATTGTGTGCGTGTGTGTGTGTGTGTGTGTGTGTGTGTGTGTGTGTGTGTGTGTGTGTGTGTGTGTGTGTGTGTGTGTGTGTGAGTGAGTGTGTGTGCGTGTGTGTGTGTGTGAGCGCCTGATGCGCGTGCGTGTGTGCTTGAATGTGTGTATGCGTGCGTAGCATTATTATCATCCCTCCACCCTTCACTTCTCCACCTGTCAAGCCGGTAAACCACGGCGGTCCGTCTCTAGCGCTGCATCAGTGCCGGCCCAAGCTTTTATGGGACCCTGAACAGAATTTGATTTGGGGCCACCTCAACTTCTCGGCGGAGCCAATACAATTGACAAATGTCAATGCTTGAACATTCGTACACCTACTGTATATCTAACACACACATAAGCAATGTTATAGTTGTAGCTGTGTTGCTTACATCCTATGTAAGCCTTGCATGTTTTTTCCCTTCTATGGTTTTTAATCTTAAAAGGTAATAAACTCAAAGGGTGCTCTGGTGTTCATTTGTACTTTAATATTCAAAGTGATACAATTCAAAGTGGAATACTGAACGTAATTTATTGAAAAGTAGCTAAATAGCCTCAGCAGCCAATGCATTAACTGTAAACAAGTTAACAATTTGCTACCGGCAAAAGTGCTGAACAACAATAAACTACAATTAAAATCAAATAACTGAGATAAACACTATCCCCCTCATTAAAGTTTCCTTATTGTATAAAAAATAGATGAAAATGTAAAAAACCGACAATATTAAAGGTGCAATGTGCAAGATGTATTCAGTTGGTTGCAATCTGGAACCTCACCGCTAGAGGCCACTAAATCCTACACACTGCACCTTTAAATAAATGCTGCTATTTCCAGCAACGCAGAGGAGAGGACTGTAACCTAACGTTAGTTTAACCCCCCTGGTAGACTGGACACACAAGCGTTGCGTAGCGTCGCGTAGCCTTGCGTCAAGCCACAAGGAAACGCTCCCACTCTTATCGATGAGAGCTGCCACACTGGCGCGCAACAGACGCGCAGCAAAATGCTAAAATAGTATTTCTACGCACGCTGAAGCATCCCTCTATGAATAAACTATGTTTTTGAATAAAGTACATGTTTGAATGTCAATTCATTTAATAATGTATATAATTAGTAGTTGTAGTTGCATATTGCAGGGGGGAAAATGCCTTCTTGTCAAATGTGTTAATAAATATTTTAACTAGTAGTCATATTTTGCATTCTTGCATACAATTGAATCGTAGTCCGCCTACACCGGCTGGGGTGCATGATGATCCCACTGTAGGGATCATCATGCACCCCCATATCATATACAATGAAATAACTGTAGTTATATAGCCCCCCCCCCCCCCCCCCCCCCCCCCCCATATAACTACAAGCCTGTGTCCCGCCACAGACTATGCACCTCTTGTTTACTTCGCATCTTCTCGCTAGTTTTCATCATAGACGAGGTGTGGTGGACAGTCGAGGTAGATAAATACAGCGAGTTGTACGACCGCAGACATTGCTTACACAAGGACAATTTAAAGAAAGACAACATTTGGAGGACAATTGGAGCTTCAGGGGAGTTCGGTTGGATGTTGGCCAATGAAAACATTGGCCGCCCGTGAAATGACTGATGATGTACCGTATGCACAATCCACTTGTGATTGTTCGACACAACAATGAAAAACCGTATATAGCTGTGCACCCGTTGTTTATTCTGCATCTCCTATATGCTCCTCTCTTGCTCCCGACGCGACACTGCGACGCGTCCGGTGGAGCAGCTCGTAAGGAAACGCGACGCCACTCTTTCGTGCTCAGTGACCGGGTGACTGACTGTGCTCGCATCAAAATGCAGTTGACGTCCATTAAAGTGTGCATGCATAATCAATGATTACCTTTGACATAATATAATATATCACAAAAAAGAAGAAGAAACATTTGAGCTCTCTTGTGGGACGTTTCAAGCACTCTTGGGGGCCCTCTGGTGGCCAGGGGGGCCCTGAGCTGGCTGTTAGTTTGCTTACGCCTCGGGCCAGCCTTGCTCTGTATATTTATCTGTAGTTTACATGCAGTCTCTCTGTCTGACTGGCTGGTTGGTGGCAGTTGCCAGCAGACGTGTTGACTTCCCCAAATCATACTGCATACTCACACACATGCAGGGATGAATATAAGATGTGTGTGTGTGTGTGTGTGTGTGTGTGTGTGTGTGGGTGGGGTGGGGGGGGGGAACGTAGAGTCGGTGTAGTTTCTACGTTCTAGAGTGGCAACTTTAAATAAATAAAACATGTTGACCAACAGCTCTTGCTTTTTGGTTAAGCAGATGGCTTGCAAATACTGTCTGTGGTACTTTTAGCTTTGTTATCAGACTGACAGTCAGACAGACAGATAGATAGATAGATAGATAGATAGATAGATAGATAGATATAGAATGATCGGGTCAGTAGAGGTGTGTGTGAGTGGGCTACAATGGACAGGTAGCGGAATTATCTTACTTCCTCTTCCTTCAACAGTTACACTGATAAGTGATACGACTGTTTTGTTTGTGTGGGCGTGTGCATGACGGGTGTATGTGCGTAATTAACTCGGCGACCCACCGTGTGTGTGTGTGTGTGTGTGTGTGCGTGTTCACGCATGTCAGCATGTGCTTGTCTGTGTAATGATGTGTTGATGTGTGTGTCTTAGTCATTTGGGTGTATGTGTGTGTGTGTGTGTGTGTGTGTGTGTGTGTGCATGTCTTTGTGTTAGCGTGTTGATGTTTGCGTCTTAGTAGTCGCTTGCGTTTGTGTGTGAGTGTTAGTGTGTGTGGTTTAGTGGGTGTTTTAGTGTGTGTGTGTCTGTGTGTGTATGTGTGTGTGTGTGTGTGTGTGTGCGTGTGTGTGTGTTCGCAATGGTTTTCCTCTTGACATGAGATGGATGATGCAGTAGCTGAGCAGATTCAATACCTGCATAGTGTGCAGCAGTGTTTCCCATAAGGTTTGCTCCATCAGCGGGGCCGAGGTGTGTGTGAGGTGCCCAATGCTGGTGCACTCCTGCACAGTGCTGATGTTCACGGGCGCAGAGAGGCTTTAGTGTGATCAGTGATTCCAGTAGGTCTCTGGTGAATTTCAACATAAAGGGCGTAACATATAACCCAACACCAAACAGTATGTGAGCACGCTATGTGCGTAACCCTATGAAACCATCTGGGTTTCATAATACCGTTGCTTCTGTCCCACACTATATAATATGTAGGCTACTTTCTATTATTAAGTCATTTGTGGTTTTACTCTTTCTCTTTATTCTTTCCACATTTAGTGGTAATCCATTCATGAGCTAATGCCACCTGCCGTTTCATCACGCGTTTTTTTCATTGAAACTTTTTCTTCATTGAAACAAGCCACCTTTTCTGTTTTATGATAATGCAACACTCATGGTTGAATGAAGAGGAGGGAAACTACCCACTTTGCAACAAACCGTTCATCGTCCTCCCCATTACCAGGCTAGCAGGTAGAAAGGCAGCTCTGTGAAGAGAGTCATGCGGAAACACGTGACCGATCAGCGACTGTCATTGGCTACGATCATTTCAAGCAGCCCCCGTACCTTCAAAGCTGTGTGTCTTAGTTGGAATGTGGAGAACTACATAGACATTTATGGTGTGTGTTTAAGGTCACGCGAACACGACACAGGCCCTGTAGAACGGCTGTGTTCAAATCCGTGCGCCCCTAAGGAGATTGGTGCATCATTGCATCACCCAGAATCGATTCTACATTCAAATTGCAGAGATAGCAATATTCCTTTGTGGGTTGGAAGTTGAAAAACAAACAAACGTTGTTATGATTTAACATACGCCTGTGAAAACCCACTTCAGTCATGGTTATAGTTCTCATGTGTGGGTGTCTGCGTGGGTGTGCGTGGGTGTGTGTGTGTGTGTGTGTGTGTGTGTGTGTGCGTGTGTGACGACAGACATGTTTAAATGTGTGCGTATGTGCACGCATATACACACAGGTAACTGTGCGACTATACTTCCGTGTGTGCCTTCCGTTTTTCCCTGTTTCTGTCACACACACACACACACACACACACACACGCACACACGCACACACACACGCACACACACACACACACACACACACACACACGCACACACACACACACACACGCACACACACACGCACACACAAACACACACACACACGCACACGCACGCACGCACACAAGCACACACACACGCACACGCACGCACGCACACACACACACACACACACACACACACACGCACGCACGCACACACACACACACGCACACACACACACACACACGCACGCACACACACACACACACACACACACACACGCACGCACACACGCACACGCGAGCGACTGAGATGTGGAAACCCCCCTCCGACCACCTGGATCTTCTGTTAACTGAAGCCATGTGCCCTGGTGGCTGCTGGGTAGAGGCTGAAGCGGCGGTAGTGGTTAGCTCTCATTGGGCAATGGGTCTGAAAGTGACCCCCTCACTGCCTTCGCATTGATCCTCTCTGATCGTTACACTGGCGTCTGTCTCAAAGAACACTGCATAGAGAGTGCAGAGAAAAATGGAAACATACAAATGTAGATTGGTACTTTTTTAAGATATCGATGTCTTGGCATAATATGCAAATGTTGGTATGCAAATGTCACGTGCGTGTTGTTGAAAGATGTGCAACATTTTAAACCTTTTGAGGGGATTTTAGTACTATTTATCTATCTCTCTCTGTCTCTATCTGTCTCTCTGTCTCTCTCTCTCTCTCTCTCTCTCTCTCTCTCTCTCTCTCTCTCTCTCTCTCTCTCTCTCTCTCTCTCTCTCTCTCTCTCTCTCTCTCTCTCTCTCTGCTGTGGTACATGTAGGATATGGATCCAAGCAAGTCTCTCTCTGATGATGCTAGCAGTATAATTTAGTCTGTCAGTGGAACCGGGGTGCTGTGTAATTTGGGCTTCCAGTGGTTGTTTGTGATGTCGTCAGATGGTAACTTGTAAAAGGGAGGTGAAAAGTTCAATCTCTCTCTCTCTTTGCTTATGAAAAAACAGGTTCTACTACGGTTCCGACTGGCACAGGTGTTTTGCATGCTCCCACGGTTGAACGTGCGTGCCCACATGTGCACACATACAGTGACTCCTATATATATACAAATAACACTCAAACACACACACACACACACACACACACACACACACACACACTATTGTGATATTTTGACTTTGAATATATTTAACTATCAGTTGGCCAACTCTATGGCACTACATCCAGACCCCTGTGTGCAGACATCTAGTCCCAGCACTGACTGATCACTCACACATGAGGGCCCTTCGCCCTCCCCGGCCCCCACTGTGCCAACGGAAGGGCCGGGTGGTACACTCCATCCCAACAGATGATCCAAACCTCCATTCTCAATGAGCACAGTGCATCCCACAGAGAGCGCGGGTACGGTCAGCCAAGCCCAGACCACCTTCCTTCCTCCGCCTAACCCTAAGTGCACCCCTCTCCTTCCCTCACTTGTCCAACACTCAATAGTAATACTTTAATTGCATGCATAGGCGGCCTTTTCCCCTTTCCCCCTGGCTGTGTGGCCACCCATGGTACAAACCAGGTCCGTTTAGTTCAACCAGCCCCCCCCCCCCCACCACCAGCCCCCCACCACCACCACCAGCCCCCCCACCACCACCACCAGCCCCCCCACCACCACCACCGTGCTGCCGGGAAACCGGCCACACGTTGCTACGCTATGCTACGCTCGCTAGCCACGCTGTTTGAAGCTTAGGTTTCTATTCTGGGGACTTTCGATGCTATTTGATCTATTTTTATTCTTTTTTTCTTTTTTTCTTCGGTTTTCTTTTCTGCTCTTCAGAAGCCATGTTTGTGTTCCTGTGGTACATTAGAATGATAGGAAGATGGAATAGGACACATGTGTAAACACAGAGACACACACACAAGCACACACACAAACACCCACACCCACACATGCACACACACATGCACATACACAAGCACACACAGAGCAAATGTAGCCGTTGAAGATTGATTTGAATATTATTGGTATACATCATAGTGCAGATCGGGAAAATACACAGCTGTTCACACTCTGTCTCTATTTATCCATCTCTCGGATTACCATTCTGTACACACACATATACAGATAGAGAGAGACTGGTTTCATACAGACCTGTATGTAAACATGCGTTGTATTGTAATAGGGCTTTTATGTCAAAGCTGCACACACACACACATAATGCGCCAACACAGAAATGACATTTTAATTAGCCCTGTCAATTGGTCATGGTCTGTTTTCACACACGATTCGGTCAGATGTGCTGTTTGTTATATGATGTTTGGGAGGTGAACAGTGAACACACATGCTGCTGATGATGATGATCAGTGCTGCATGCTGGGAAATGAAATAATGCTGTGTGTGTGTGTGTGTGTGTGTGTGTGTGTGTGTGTGTGTGTGTGTGTGTGTGTGCGTGTTTGGAGTGTTTTGTAGTGTGGTGGCAGATGGGGAAAGCCCAGTAACCTCCAGCAAGTATTGCATAGGAACAGTAGCCAGGAGGGAGAAACCACAGGACAAATGTAGAAATAAACACACACGCACACACACATGCATGCATGCTCACACACATGCAAACACGCATCCACACATGCATGCACACACGTTCATTTTACAGACACACACACACACATACAGGTTCATACTCACATACAAATACATACACACACACACGCACACACACACGTACACACACACACACACACACACACACACATATACACACACACTTGCACCTACACACACACACACACTCACACGCACACACACGTACACACATACGCACACACACACAAACACACACACACACACACACACACAAGCAGACCAAGGCCTATTGTGCTGGTCCAGTTAGTGATGGCGCATGTCCCTGCCAAGGGGAAAGTCCACATTGTGTGGATGGCGGAGTCGCTCCAGAGTTCCTTCATGACATCTGGTGTGCATGTGGACACAGCCAGCTGCCTGGCCGCGTGTCAAGAGCCCAGAGAGGAGAACAGAAGAGAAAGTGACTTAATCGCATCCAACAGCTCAGACTCTGTCATCCAATGAGCATTCATTGTCTTTGTTTGTTGTTGTTAATCGCTCTCACGGAGCGTGATTACAGACGCCGGGCATGTCTGCCCTCTCTCCCCGCTGCAGGATGCCGATGTTGATGTCTAGGTGGTAGGAAGGCGCGAGGGAGGAGGGGCTATGTGTTGTGGTGGTGACCTGGTTCACCAAACCACCATCATCATCATCATCTTCATCTTCATATAGAAACCAAGAGTTGGGGTCAATAATGCAGATACAAAACACCAATAATAAACTAGAAGCATGTTAAAGATAATAAAAACATTGCTAGCCAGCCGTAGGCTTTTAGTTTAGGGTCTCTCTCTTCTTTTGAATGTACTTGCTTGCTCGGTTTACACTCCATAGTGGCTGTGGTTTGTTCTAGAATTTTGCTTTGCTTTTGCTATACCTTTAGCTACCTTTACCATTGACTAGATAAACTCCTGTCCGTCCTTCCTATATACAAGCTAATATGAACTACCTTAAAGGTTATTTAATTGAAAGACATTCAGAATGCCAAGGATCAAGAGCTAAATGCAATCTTAAGTCCCCAAATGCGTACAGCAAGTTCAACAATATAATATGGTAGCACTAAAACCATACATGTGCAGAATAACCATTCTGAGGCAGGGATAGGGTGAGGGTTCTCGCTAAAATAGATGAGTGTCACACACACACTCGCACACTCGCACACACGCACACACGCGGTCACTCACACACAAACACACTCACATACACACTGACGCTAAAGGTACGTTCACTTGAGACTTGCAGCCCCGTTGCCACGGAGATAACCTGCTCCGAAGTTGAAATGATTCAAACTGTGACCCGGTGCGACGGTGCGACGTAACGGGCTAACCAATAGATTAGCAGTACAGTCCAAGACGACGCAACGCTTTGAGCTGCGGGCTGACTTTGTGCGCGGTTTAAAACATGCGACGCAACGCAGGACCTAGCGTCGCGCGCGGCGTCCCACTGCGTCTCGACTGATCGCGCCCTCTCGGTCTCCTGACTCCTCCCACAGCTCTTCACCGCCTCGCTGACCTGGGCGTTCCAGCTGCAAGCCGAGCCGCCCAAGTACCAGCACCGCGACCCCGTGACCTCTGAGCTGCTGCTGTGTGACCAGTGCCCCCCCGGCACGGCCGTGAAACAACACTGTACCTCGGACACCCCCACCCAGTGCCAGCCCTGCCCCGAGAGGCACTACGCAGAAAACTGGCACTGGAGAGACACCTGTCAGTACTGCACCTCGGTTCGTACGCTTCCCTCCTCTGAGTCTCCTTCCATGTGTTGTTGTTGTTGTTGTTGTGTGTTCTTTATGTAGTATATGCAGTTGTTTTTCTTTATGTTTTGTGTGTGTGTGTGTGTGCGTGTGTTCATCTTTCAGTTAGCGATGGTGTGTGTGTGTGTGTGTGTGTGTGTGTGTGTGTGTGTGTGTATGCGGTGTTAGATCCCTAACATAATGCAACATCTCCCGTCCACTGAAACACCCACCTGCGTGTGTGTGTGTGTGTGTGTTTGTATGTATGTGTGTGTATGTGTATGTGTGTGTGTGTGCACGGTTGTGTATCTGTGTGTCTGTGTGTGTGTGTTTATTATTAAGTAAGCAATGGTGACCTTATGACCTTTTGACCATTTCAGTCCAGTTCAGTTGCTAATAAGATGGCCACACATATAATGTAGTGAGGTACAGTGGTGTGGTGTAGACAAGCTCATGGCTTTGAATTCTGCTGAAAAAGGAGCGTCCTCCTCCTACTTTAATGCATGATGTATTTTCTCCCACTAACACGGTGGAAGATGTATGTAAAAAAAAAAACACAAACAATTCCCTTGGAATTGCAGTGCAGCGTAGCCTATGGGGTTAGTTATGTGGACTGTGACTCGACTGGATTCAGGCAGTAACACTGGCAGTGTAGCGCAAACTGGACAGAGCTGCTTTTCCATCACTTTGACTTAAAACCACAGGTGCACTCAGCAGGATACCATTAAAGACCAAAAAAATGAAATGTCCAAAAATATATATCGTTTATTTTTTCTCAATGTAAAAAAGTGATAAGGTTGCATTGAATACAACATTACCATTGGGAATAATTTATCTTAAACTTCAGACCTCATATGGGATTTATTTGTGCTGAAGCGTGTTTGCGCAAACATTGCTTTGATTACAACAATGAGCTCTTTAGTTGTGATACATCACAGCTGTATACTCACCAGTAATTCCCTGTTTACTGTGAGTAAAGTCCCTGTCAATCACTAAGTGATTGACATGGTGTTCGATTGCCAAGCCCCATGTGCTACGATGTCTCTATATTGTTCTGTATTGGTGATGAAGATTTATTTGGTGTGTGTGTGTGTGTTTGTGTGTAGGTGTGCAAAGAGAGACAGTTGGTGAAACAGCAGTGTAACAGCACTCACGACCAGCTGTGTGAGTGCGCTCCAGGGTTCCACCTAGAGGTCGAGTTCTGCATCATTCACAACTCCTGTCCCCATGGTTACGGAGTCGTAGCACTAGGTAGGTTTATACAACGATACAAATAACACCGGGGTAGTTATAGTGTGTGTGTGTGTGTGTGTGTGTGTGTGTGTGTGTGTGTGTGTGTGTGTGTGTGTGTGTGTGTGTGTGTGTGTCTGTGTGTGTTTGTGTGTTTCAACATATAACCAAAACAGCATGAAAGGGTGTGCATACTTCTCAAATGCTTTTACCTAAAGAACAAAACTTGGTAATAGTTAAAGTAAAGTCATACTATGGTGAAAACATACATTACATTACATGACATTAAAATGGTGACAAAAAAACGAAATCGAAGAATGTTCGAATCGAAAATGCTATGCGAGGGTTAACACAGTGAGCCGTTTCAAATATGGAGTTTAAAAGTCTGCGGAGAAATTACAAGGCGATGATTCAAATCCTCAGTGAAATGTCAAAATGCAAATCAGATCTTCCAACGATATCTAATAATAGCTCATTTATTTCATGGTTCAGCTTTAAGGAAAATCCCCAATCTATAAAAAAGTACACTATTTAAATAAATGGGTCTAAATGTCATCCTGTTCCGTTCAGATGTTCGTTGTGATTGGTCGTCTAAGTTGACATTGTACCACACTTTCCGCACACTGGACTATGGGACTTTCTTTCCATCCTGGTTTTACCTACCTACCAATGACACATCTCCCATTTCAGTTTCCTCGTGAACAGTGACTAACTGAACCATTGACAGTCATGTTCAATTCAAAATCAAAGGTGAACTTGCCCCAAGCAATTCTTTTACTTCAATAGAGCCACTGCAGAAACTTTGTAACCCCCCCCCCCCCACACACACACACACACACACACACACACACACACACACACACACACACACACACACACACACTTTATACGATCGCAATTCAGCGTTAGAGTCACCAAAGTTGCATGAAGCACCTTGTTCGCGTTTTGTGTAAATGCCTTCAGAAGATCGGTCTCCTGCCAGCCAACATCTTACATTCATTCGTTTGGGATAAAGACCTACGGTTTGTCTATGTGGGGCCACTTAAGGATGATTTTTACGGGGATTCCCCGTTTGCAGGCGCGCTGGCCTTTGTTATGCAAAGCGCAGAGCTGTGGCTTTGGAATATTTCGGCCACATTTTGAGCCTGGAAAGGCCTTGCTTTGGTCCGTACCACAATACACATATTTGACTTGCTGCAATTGGCTCTCAATGGGTCTATTTGTTTGCGACTCTTTGTCTCGTAACTCTCTCGCAAACAGGCAACACACACAACATACACAGGCACAGGAGTGGGCACACAAACACAGACACATGTGCGATCACACAAACGGAAACACACACACACACACACACATTCCCTATCTGACATTGTGTACATAAGTGCATATCAGTGGAACTGGAACAACATTTTGGACGTATAAAATGAGGAAGCATGCTTTTTATTTGCCCAAAAGTCCTGATCTGAAGAGCACACTTGATTGTATCAGTGTTGTGGTTCGTGGGAGCCACAGAGAACAGCCTCCAACAGAGGAGATCAAAGCATAAGAGATAAGCAGAAATAGGAACAAGAGGAAACAGACCAAAAGGTCAAATCAGATAACTACTGCCACCACACCATCTCTATTCTACTCCTAGCCTGGTGATTCAGAGTGAAGATGTGGTGTTTCCACCAGCGCACGGTAGTTGTTTATGGAGAGCTTTGTGCTTTGTGCAAGGCTTTTCGGTAGAGACAAGTGCCCTTCTTTTACAGAAAGTATTTGACAGCCTGGTACCACCATAGAGTCTTGCGATACAGTGCCTTGTGCCTGGGAATGCAAATGTTTGCACAAAGTGACCATAGGGAACCGAATTGACTGAGAACGATTTCCTAGAACCTTTCGTAGAGCTATGACCTTGATGTGAGTATGCCCTATAGACATCGAAAGTATCTTTTCCAAGTCGTTAAAATCATTGGACTGCGGGACCTCACAAATAAAGACCCATTCAATTCAGAGAACTTCGACAAACCTCGCGGCCTCACCCGTTCACCGGTTTTGAACGAACAACACACGGGTGATGAAGGGATGAACCGACGGATGACATAGTAAATATGCGATCCGAACACACGTTTCTTTCAGGAACGCCGGAGAGCGACACGGTGTGTGAGCGCTGTCCGCGCGGCAGCTTCTCCAGCGGGGGGTCCCCCACGGAGCCGTGTCGGCCCCACAGGAACTGCAGCGCCCTGGGCCTGAAGCTGCTGAGGGCCGGGAGCTCCTCCAGCAACAGCGTCTGTAGCCGTCCGGACAAGAACCTGGCGCCGGAGTGCTCTCAGCCCCACGTAAAGTGCAACACAGGTAACAATCCCCCCCCCCCCCCCCCCCCCCCCCCCCCCCCCCCCCCCACCCCCCCATGGATCTAGGTCTGAGCATTGAAGATATGGGTCCATGACTTAAACACGTCGCAATGCGCAATGAGTTGAAAAAAAGATATAGAGGCCGAGAAGTTACGATGATGGACTTTTGACTACAAAACACAAACACATTCCGGGGATATGAATATGTTGAATGATAGTGGATTGAACTTAAGATGAGAAACGTTTGAGAAACAACTTTCCATTCCGACGCTGAGCGTTCCGATGCGTGTCGATATTTTTCTTGGTTTGGCCTGCTTGCAGTGTTTCTTTTGTTAATGGCCGTCCAACCCAGCATGGAGTTTGGACTTCTGCGAGGCCAGGGTAGATTTGGGACACAGTCAACCACTTTGCAACCACGGTGGAGTGTGCTGACATCCACATGCACACGCATACACAAACACACACACACACACACATGCCGTTATGTGATTTCCTAGTACACCAAACCTCAACTATTAACTCATCCCACCATTCCAAATGTTGACACTGGAATATTTCCAGCACTATCGTTATTTTTCCTATCCCCAGGGATTGGGAATCTCCTTGGTTAAAATACTTTTTCAGATTCCATTCCATTCTTTTTCTCTCTTTTTTTAATTTTTTTTTTTTTACATTCCATCCTCTCACATTTCTAAATGAGAAACCAGCAAGGAGAAACGACCAGATAACCAGGGATGTTTACGGTACTAGTGTCATAACGGCCCCCACGTCATTGATCCACCAAACATCTTCAACCTCCTTCCCACCCGTAATGATGATTAATTACACCAGAGCAGAGCGAGTCTTAGGCCGTGGAGGCGCAAGGCGAGAGGCCTGGATCTTTGTTGCTCTGCCATCGACGGCAGATGTGGACAGTCACTGTTAGCACAAGGAACCTCAAGCATGATGCAGAATTCCTGTTTCCCTACAAAAACCGCAGCTCAGCAGAAAAAAAGGAATCCATTCACAAATCGCGTTGCAGCGGGCTGCCGGACCGCAGATCGTCTCCAGGAAATACTGAGACCGTTTAACAGTTGTTATGGGTTAGGGCTAGAAAAAAAAAACAGCCATTTCGTCAAATTGGAAGCAGTTGAGGGGGAACCCGGAGAGTGATTCTGGGAAAGCGTCGGAACACGGGTCAGTTTCAGACCCAGGCCGGCCAAGCTTTCATCACACATCAGAAACAAAAAATAGGCCCGAGCCTCCTTTTACACGTTTTGACAAATGATCTCTTGATCTGCGCCAGAACAGCAGAACTGAAATCCTTTTGGTACTTTGTCTGTCGATGCTTCCACCTCAGACCTTCCTGTCAGGGGCACTAATGGAGCTGTTGCATAATAGGGATCAATTATCCTAGGGTTGGAATTGGATTCAAAGCCTCTTTGCTTTTCCGTATTTGGCAGATGTTATGCACCAAATGTAGCTTTTTATTTGTATAATACATTATTGGATCACTACTATGAGCCCATATAATTCCCCAAACGTACCTTAAGATCCCTCTGTCACTCATCACTAACTCTCTAACCCTTAAGCGTTTTCATGCCCTCACCCATCTGTGGAGCTACTTTTGGCCCCAGGACCCGCCAAATATTTTTCTTACATTGTCATGTACAAAAGTTACAATAAACATTTCTGTGTGTATATTGTTCATCAACATTTTCAATTTCCCTGTCTTTAAAACAAACGATCAAATAACCAAACAAAACGGTGTGTTTATGTTTTTGAATCACAGCTTGACCACTGCACCTCGATTAGGTGTCACAATGTCTGTTGCTACACGCCACCTAGGGGGCTTTTACTGGGCTCCTCCAAACACAGCGACGCAGGGTGGTGGTGGTGTTGGAAGCAAATCTATTGTATGGTTTGCAGATAATAATACATGGCCTGGTGCTCCATCTTGCCATGCAGGAAATCTAACCTGTGCACATTGATTACTCAATGTGCAACAGGTGTGCAGCCTCACCCAGCCCCAGAGTCGAATCAGTCTGACTCGGGCCAGGTGAGGCTGCTTACATCAGCCATCAACCACACACACCACACCAGGCTTCAAGTTATGTGCTTTTGCACTTTTTGTTCTGACCAATCACCTGCTAAGTCTTTTTAAAAAAGTGCATGCCCTTATCCAATCAGTTCCCAAGGACGTCTTCCTGACCGTCTGGTGCGTCAGCTTAATGACCTGACACCCACCCACCTATCAGAACTGCAGATCTTGATCTCTCTCTCTCTGTCCGTCCGTCTGTGTGTGTGTGTGTGTGACGCCCAGCAGACATGACGCTGTGCGAGGAGACCATCTTCCAGTCGCTGGCGTCCCTGCAGCTGTCGGCCATCCCGGTGGACCGGCTGATGGAGAGTCTGCCGGGCCGGCGCGTGGACCGCAAGGGCCTGGAGAGACTGAAGAAGGCCTGCGACCACCAGCAGCAGATCCTCCAGCTGCTGCGCCTGTGGAGGGAGAAGAACCGAGACCAGGACAAGCTGTACGGCATCATACAAGGTCGGCCATCTTGGAACGCAGGGGTTGTTGACATGTTGGTTTAGGAGGCTTCGTCAAGCTTTCACAGGTTAAAACGCGTGTCGTGTTTTTACTCTGCGTTTATTTTATTTGTACTGATGTTGGAAACGAGCAGACCAATTCATTTAGAGACGGCTGGTAAATAGAAACGAAAAGACTCAAATGAAAACATTTGAATGCAGTTGAATCAGCACAGCTTCAGCTTTTCTTCGATTTACTTTATAAAAACAATGTGACCCAACTCCTTACATTCAGGGCCCATCACTTACTGGTGTCCAGTTTAACATTGGAACCAAACATAAAAAAAGAAATAAGGATCTTTCCCTCAAGACGTCTTGTCACTCCACCATTAGCATCAGCGTACAATCAATCACTAATAACCAGCGCAAGGTGTTGTGTGAACACATGAGCATACGGACCCAGCCTGACCCCCGTACCCCGTACCCCGAACCCCGTCCACCCCTCTGTCCCTCTGTCCCTCTGTCCCTCTGCCCCAGGCGTGAACCTCTGTGAGAGGAAGGTGTCCCGCTGCAGCGGCCTGAGGAACGTGAGCCTGGACCACCTGAAGCTGCTCTCCGACAGCCTGCCCGGGGCCCGGGTTCCTCCGGAGGACCTGCGGGCCCTCACCGCGTCCTGCCCCCCGGGCCAGCACGTCCTGCAGCTCCTGCACCTGTGGAAGAGGGCCAACCAGGGCCAGGACCTGGCCAAGGCCCTGAACCACAGCCAGAGGGCGCTGCGGGGCAAGGGGGCGCCGCGGGCGTTGCTCCGCGCCGTGAAGAAGGTGGGCCGCGTGCTGGGCACCACCACCGTACACAAGATCTACGAGAAGATGTTTGCCGGCGTGCCGAAGGACGACTCGTGCTTCAAGCCGCTCAACGAGTAGGGAGCGGCTTAGAGGCAGACTAAGTAACTATTTGGATTTGGGAAAAGAGAATACACTAATGCCCCCATTTGGTTGTTTTTGGAACCAACTGCGCACGTACACTTTGACACACACACACACACACACACACACACACACACACACACACACACACACACACACACACACACACACACACACACACACACACACACACACACACACACACACACACACACACACACACACACACACACACACACACACACGTGTGTGTGTGCGCGCGTCGCCATGCACATGGGTATGGTTTGCGTCAAAGTGTACGTGCGCAGTTGGTTCCAAAAACAACCAAATGGGGCCATTAGTGTATTCTCTTTTCCCAAATAGTTACTTAGTCTGCCAGTAGACAGTAGTTGGTTCAATAAGAGTAAAAGCATCCGCAGACTTGTTTTAAAGTAATTATATCCTCTTAAAACAGGGAGAAGCTTCACTATGTTGAAGGTGGGATTTGTCTAAAACCTAACAAAGGGGGTGATGATGAAAGGGTGGGGATCTCTATTCCTTTTGTTGTGAATAGAAGTCGATTGAACTCTAACAGGAAATGAACATTAACGAGCCAACCCCTACCAAAATGTACAGCCCACGCCTGACCGCCGGCCCCAGCGGTCGCCATTTTCCAGCGATACGCGAATTCGTCTTTCTCCATTGATTTTACATCAAACCGGTTAGGGGTGGCCTGTCCTTTTATGTTTGATCGCGAATTACAGCGCCCCCCTGTGACCGTAGTGGTGCCAAACGTTTCGGGCACCTACTTCCACGGCGGTTGGCCTACTATATTTGCGCCGAATAGGAAAATGTTTCAACCAATCAGGGGCTGAGCTTTCGCCGTTATCATTTCAGAATAATTACAAGAAGAATCCCTACAAAAACAGTAGTTATCCAGTTTCCCTTTGTGAATACCTAATGAGTGACTATTTAAGATGTACATATTGCGCTATTTTATGGTTGAAGGTCAGACAAATATTGTGCTGTTTTCTCACCCTTTGAGAGGAAGGATTTGGTTTCACAATGAAATGTATTTGTTTTGTTTTAGCCATTATTTGTTGGATTGATACGTTTGTACTGGACTGCTGACGAGCTCATCATAAAGATTTTCTGTTTTTGAAAGAAATGTCAGCTTTTACTGAATGTACAAAGGAGTGCAATGGTTTTCTATTTAAAAAACAATGATAATTTTACTTTACTGAATTTGTCAAATCTGTTCTTTTATAAGGATTGAAAATACTGGATTTAAATGCTGCAAGTTCATAAAGTTATATTTGTGTTATATGTTGTTGTATTCCTTTTCCATAATTAACCATATGGTTCTTTGTTGTATAGATGCTTGACTGTTTGCTTTTCTAAGCTTTTTTACCTTTGTGAATATTCAGATGGCAATATTAAAACACATTGTCAGTAAATGATCAGAGTTCTATGAAGACCCTTTGAGTAGCTCCATACACCTATACACACCAGACCAGTAAACAGCACATTAAAATGCCTATTTGACCTCTATTCGTGTGAAAGGCATCACGATGCACGAAACAACGGACTTAGACTCGCATCTAATAAGGGAAACCTTCTCTGCCAGATATTTGGCCACAATATGAACCCAGCCTTAATTAGGCCTAAATATTAGCCAATACTTAACCCATGACCTGAACCTTATTTTACCTAATGTATTATTATTATTATTATTATTATTATTAATAATATATACAGGTGGGAGTGGCCATTGAAAAAAAGAACATAACCGTTTCAGGCCATCCACTAATATTGGTTCTAAATTATATGGAAAAGATGTGGTCAAAGTCTCCCTCATGTGGCATAGAAATGTAAAGACACCTTTTGCGGAGCAGCTATTAAATAAAAATAAATAGATCGGTGTATTTATTTGTTTCGGTATATTTAGTTACTTCTTATCTGTATATATCAACTACATAACATTTAGGATCTGTGATTAAAAAAAAATCCGTTATCACTTGTTTCTGAGATGGCTTAACATACATAGGCCTACAGTAGTAGTGGGCCATTGTACCAGCTTCTCGGGTTTATTGGGACAGGTTAGTTGGCACGTAGACAATAGATCTCCCAGGATCGGTTAATTTGATAATGATGGCAAGCCTCTAAGAAACACATTCACTCACTGTTTGATTGCAATGTAAAATATAATTTCAGTACATCCTATACAGTACATATTGCTGATTTAGCGTTTGTTTGCATTTGGTTTAATCAAAAGGTAGCCCGTTGGACGCAATTTGTTTATTTCGAAATTGCCCCACCTTGTGTAAACCTGTACGTCTTGCAGGTGAATTTCGCTTGTCCCATGCAGACGTCAGTGGATCTTCATTATTAGAAACATGTGTAGAAAGATCAGGAAGGTGCCACTGCCATCGGGACATTTTGATGATCAATTTCAATTTGTTTCGTGTTTTACAGCAATTAAACAAACACATTCTCATTTAAATTGACAGTGTCGTCTTTATATTTGCATCCGTTGTTGGATTGTGATTTTAATTTAATATTTTTAGTAGGCGGAACTCTTTTGTTATGGCCTTTACCGCACACACACACAGAGACGGACACACGTTACCAAACACATCGCCTCATCAGCTCCTCAATCATGTCTTCTAAATTCATCATTGCATCAACCATCGACAATCATCAAACAGTGAGTAAACAATAAAATAGAAAATGCATTATGTTGATGTCTTGTGTGTCTTCCCGGAATTGCTTACTTTAATTGGGAAACAAGCCAAAACAGCAATCCTCAAATCATTGAATTTCCCATTCAAAATAAAGAAAAAAACATAAAAAAAGAATCTTAACGTCAGTTTTACACAAAATGCCATTACATGGTTTGTTGTACTTTCTAATCTCTTCATGGCTGTAATTACCCTAAACAATTGTAAACATAGTGAATTACTAATTTAAAAAATACTTGTAATCTTTAACTAAAGACAGACGTGGTTTATAGCAAACACTCATTAGAACGGCCATGGAGGTGAAATGTAAAAAAAGATGAGTGAACTAAATTAAAAGAGAAGGAAAAGAATGATTGTGAAAAATGTTGAATTCCAGGAGGTGGTGATGACTATACTCTTCCATGGACACTTAAATTACAAAGTACCACGGTCAGGCTAGGATTTATGCTGCTTGGGTTCCGACAAAAATCGGTATATATTGTTTAGGTTGGTTAGAGGTCCACTGGAAAATAGGTGTTTAAGACAAAATATGTTTATAAAAGGTTTTCTTCTGCGATTCCCCATTTTTTTGCATCTATGAAATATTGTTTTGTACTAAGACATTGGAATTAAAAATAGCCAAAAAAAACCCACATATTTCTAACACTACAATCTGTATTCGCTTCCCAAAGAAGTATCTTAGCACTTCCTAAGATACTCCGGTGCCGCATTGGTCGGGTCTTTCCGCTTCAGATTGGAAGACTCCGTAGTTGGGATTTTGTTTGGGGTTTTTTTTTCAGACCCCGCCCAGAAAATGGCGGGTGGTCACAGGTCCGCCCCTAGGCGATGTATTTCATCCAGGACAAAGTCCATGTCGGCGGTGCTGACCCAAGGACTGATGATTATCATTCTGAAGAAGTTGGCCTTGTCTCCGTGAGACTGGTAGCCCACCATCATGCTGCCCTGCTTCATCATGCGCTCCTTCACCTTCGGCGCCACCTTGAGGAAGAGCAGACGGAGACCGTAGGGCGTGTACATCAGAATGCATCATGGGAATTATTTGTGGCCAATACTAAAAAAAAAATCCTCAAACAACGTAAATGATAGCCGCAGGCTAATCAAAACTTTGTTTTGTCGCGTGTCGCATGAGAAATGGTGTGGCAGTTTCAAACACAAATAATCTCCCCGTAATGACATCGATTATTTCACGATTACTAACTAAACAATAACCAAATAATACTCCCAACGCTCCCAAAATGGCAGCAGTCATTGCGATGGGATGTCTCAATGTACAAGCCCAATACATATGATGGTAGGATGGAGATCAGTAGCTACTCTGCATTCCTCCTACCAGAGAGGGTATAGCATCATGCCTAACACGAAACACCGCTCTGGCTGCAACCCAATATTAATTGGGAGCTTATAGTAGGATCTTCCCTTTGCTCTCTCTGTGTGTGTGTGTGTGTGTGTGTGTGTGTGTGTGTGTGTGTGTGTGTGTGTGTGTGTGTGTGTGTGTGTGTGTGTGTGTGTGTGTGTGTGTGTGTGTGTGTGTGTGTGTGTGTGTGTGTGTGTGTGTGTGTGTGTGTGTGTGTGTGTGTGTAAAATGAATCTAATTAAATCCCAGTTGCTCCTCGACATTTTTGTAATGTAATACTCACGGCTTGAACCTTCTGCCAGAACTCCGGGCAATCTGGAATGTTCCTCAGACTTGGTGGAATATACCAAAAGCAAACATTTGCATATTCAGGCTGAAAGAGACAAAATTGCACCTCATTAACAGGTTGTAAATAAAATGTTAAAGTGTTGAATGAATAAGAACGACATGTTTACCTCCATCAAGAGACGAAAGCCATCCCTCTTTTTAATTTCCTCTGCGAGATATCTGGTAGAAAGTTGAAATAAAGAATATATAAAAACAAGGATTCACTTCTCTCCGTCCTAATTAGTGAAATTACAAAAAGGTATCCTACGTTTTACAGCTGACAACAAAAGGAGCGACTGGACTATAATTACGGGCTAAGTGTCACTGATATGGTTAGGCTAACGCTTTAACTGTACATTCTTAAATAAAGTTAGTCTAGTAAGTATTCAACAGTCGTCGAAATTCATGCGTCATAGGTTGGGTTGAAGGGTTGGACTAACAAGGCTTTACAATGCTGTGCATTGTCACGGTAAGTGACCCATTGACATTGCTCATAGTTCAAACATAAAAGGTAATGTGGGGCCACGAAAGGCCAAGCAGAATAGCAATACTGCCATGACCAGGAAACACTGCACCCAGAGCCCTAAATAGACTTTAAACTGTCTGACACAGTTCTGCACTAGTCCCAAGCAAAGTCCCATAAATAGAAACCATGCTCTACGCCAGCGGAGTGAGAGTAAAAGTCACTGCCTAATTCATTCCTCCAGTCTACACAACGTAAAGGAAAACCAAACCGTATAACAACTTATTTGACAGGAAAAGGGATGTAGTGGGTTACATGGTAGTGCTGTGGGTGGATCCTTGTCCAAACCTCGACTCAAATGCAACACGTTTTAAAAGCATTGGATAAGTGTGCGTGTGTGCGTAAGTGGATGTCATTCCAAAAACGCATGCGCGTGTCAAGGGTTTTATGGTGTAAATATGGCATGACAAGCATATAACTGTAGGGCCAGATTGTTCTTAAAAAACAACAACGATTTAACCTTTCTTTGTCCAGGTAGAGAACACATTGAGATTGACACTCTCTTTTGCAAGGGTGGCCTGGCCTGAATCACATGCAGTCCCAGGTGTGATCCTCCTGCCAGAATTGTTACTCACTTGCTTGTCCAATCATGAATGTATGATGAGTAATGTATTGTTTGTTACTGAATACAACTTTTTTGACACTTTATCTAATCCAGTTTGGCCCTGAGGAAGACAATCTCGTTAATATGTTGCCATGTTTAAGGAGGGTGGCAGCGGGCACTGTAGCACAGAGCTCCAGGTTACAAACTTTAAATGGTCATCACATGTACTTATAATAATTAAGGCACACACTGGAAGCTACATAGAATGTCATCAACAGTGGTCCTCCAGTTGGCTACGGGGGAATGTGAGCTAAGGGAACAAGGGCACATTTTGTTCCGTCGTACTAACTTGGCCATTTCCAGGGCTCGGTCCACCCTGTGCTCCAGCTCTCTGGTTCCCAGGGCCTTCCACATGAGCCAGAACCTGAAGACGTCTGCTTTGCGACCACACTGGATGCTCTTGTCACCGGTGTCATAACTTATGTCGTAGAACTTGTCCGTCTGGAAGAGATAGGAGGCGCTGGCTGAGTGACAGCGTTGCAGTAGCTCCTGGGGATAAAAGATTAAAAAAAAAAGATAAAGAGATAAGACAAGATTAATAATGAAAGGATGCGAGACGAGAGACATTGTTCCTGAGTATTATGACGTTTTTCTTCCTAGTTAGATTTACAAAATACAGATCCAGATGTTATTCAAGCTTCAAACAAATGTAACGGTGGAGCATAACCCTTAATGTTAACTTTAACATTTGAGCTTTGAACGGCATTGTATCAAAATAATTACACACACATACTGTATGCAGTGTAAAGTAAACGCGGTTTGTTTCAGTACCCATTTAAGAAACCTCCCCACTCCCATATGTGTCTTCAGAAGACTTCATTGTAGCTCTCTTATTGGTCAAACTGTGTCACCTCACACCCAGTCTCGTACCAATGGGCCATGACCAAGGTGGTGGCACATTCAAGGTTTATAGCCTGGTTCTGACCAGGGAGCTGAACTGCCATTCTCTACCTCTCTGAAGTAAAGTTACTAAAGAACAGGCTGTGATTAGCTTTGTGCTTTAACCTTCCAGGTGTCCCATCTCATGAGGGAGAACTCCTGGAGGCAGATGTTTTGATTAGGACCTACGAGGGAGGGATGTCCTCAAATATTAGTTGTATTTGTTCTTCTTCTGCTAATTCTATCTGAACAAGAAAGTTTCTAGAGTTAGTTTCAAGAGTAAAACGAGCCCATCTACGAGTCAATACATCCAGGGAATTGCTCTCTATAAATAGTTGAATTGTGTTCCACTTCTTACCGTTTTGTCCCTGACGAGGAAAGCACTGCACTGCTGGCCCGCCATCAGCATCTTGTGAGGGTTCCACGCCACAGAGTTGGCCCTGCAGTGGACCCACCGCCCAGGGAGAAACGTGAACAGTGAGCTTGTGTTTACTAAACACAACTATGAGGACGATAGAGGCACTTACTTTTAGACTCAGTGCAAATGACAACACAGAACGTCAGAGTCGTTTGACCTTCAGGCAACTGATATGGAATGCTGTGATGATAATACTAGTGCAATTACCTGATACCTGATTACCTAATAAAGTGTTCTTATCTTGTTAACACTAGTGGCGTTGTTTGGCGTCGTTACAACTTGGCATTTTCCACCACTTGTCTTTACGAACACAGATGCACTTTGCCAAATGTTTTGTTGAATCGAAATGCCTCACCTGTGGATGCCCTTCAGCAGGTGTTTGTGTTTGCTAGACACCAGCGCTCCACCACCCCAGCACGCCTGAGGAACGGGACAAACACCGGAGCAACAGATGTTACGGAAATAAATACAGTCAAGTCAGTGTGATACTTTGAACCGTCGAAAGCACAGCATTGGATTGCGTGACAACCCAACTCCAGCGCCGCTAGACAAATGAGTACACACCGGATGGGAATGTTAACTCACATCCACATGCAGCCACAGGTTGTGGTGTTCACAGATGTCTGCTAGTTCCTCTAATGGGTCGAAGGATCCCAACACTGTCGTTCCGGCTGTTGCACTGACCATGAAGGGTACTGCTCCCTGAAATCACCCCCGCCATGCACACACACACACACACACACACACACACACACACACACACACACACACACACACACACACACACACACACACACACACACACACACACACACACACACACACACACACACACACACACACACACACACACACACAAGTTGGTTACAGAAATGGCTACCTTGTCTACATGATGGAAACGAGAAACAGGGGAAACAAAAAGGGTCGCTGTGTGGTGTTATTGTTTTAGCGGACAGCTTTAATCCAAGTTTGAGTTTTAGACGACTGAACTTCTTCTACATGTAGGCTATCGAGAGTATCGTGACTGTCCAGCAGCTGCAGTGCCTCACCGAGTCACCTCACGTGTCCCTTGGAGAGGACTGCACTTAAAGCCAGAGAATGGCCTGCAATTCCCCAACCGCGGCAGAAAAGGAGCTGGCTCCCCTTTCACCACCCGTGATTGCCAATGCGACTCTCAGACAGGCGACACCTGGTCGTATCATCAGAGACCCCAGCCAGCCTCGCCCATACTGTCCAGAACTGCTACTGATGGCAAGATCTCTTAGTCACTGTATTCTATTTATATTTAATCTTTGCACAGTCTGGGAGTCAAGCATTCCTTTGCTATTACTGATTTGCTTCTTGTTGTCTGTTAATGTGCATATTACGACACACTTGAAACTACATGGGTGCAGTATGTGTGCTACATATGAATGAAATCCAGTAAAGGTATAATTTCATCTTCAAACGTTGAGCCTGGTGCGACGGTTGCAAGCGGTGTGACCCTTCACCCTAACGCTCACCTCACTTATGGCGGTACGGATCTGCTTCTCCAGCTCCATTGCAATCATTTTCCCCCTTGGGAAATATATGAATGTGGGACTCAATGAACAAACGCATGGGACAAACCAATGTATTATTATTCATTGTTCTTGTTAACAAAGTGGTCAGGACGACTCGCTTTTGCAGAACAAACAGAGTGAAGGACTAGGAGAAAGCAGGATGTTGTATTAAGTCTGTGTGAAAGCCAGCAAACCTTTGGTCAGCTGGTACCACATAGACATTCTTCGTGCCGATTCCAAGGAAGGCTGCTGCTTTGGCAACAGAATAATGACACTGAAAAGACAAAACAACATTCACTAAGAATCACTGTCTATGCTAATGCAGGTGGTTAACCTCATATTTCATACACATTAAGAATGCATTTGTTTTTTAAAGAACTGGAGTTGAATGAGGTAAATGTAGCAGACATGTTTTTAATTATATTCTGAAGACACAAACTTGGTATTTAATGATAGTTTTCCACTAAAAAGACCATGGAAAGATGCATATCTGGTCGAAAATGTAATGCTTTCATTTGAACAAAGACCAAATCGGAATGCATCTTGAATAGAAAAAAGCTACGTGTACTTCATTGCAGTTCTGTCTGCAAAATAATAACTGAACATGCAAGACTGTAATAAATTATTTATTTTGGCACTGGTGGTGGAATAAAGCTTTTCACATTTGACTTACTATCTTATCAATGGGATTTACTGAGGTAGTGATTAAATTAATAAATTAATTAATGGTTTAATGAGAACTACATAAATGAAGAGACTATATAAATGCATTGTTGGAGCATGAATACATTATACGTTATCATTCATAACTACTCAACAAATTGTACCTTATATCATGATTTCGTAATTATTTTAAATACAGGCTTTCAAACTCATACCATTCACTGCCAACAATTTGGCATTTCTAGTTGTAAAGGTGTAAATGATACAGCATAGAAAGCAGGAAATAATTTATTATATTATAGAAAATATATAATATATATAAGATTCGGGGCAATGTTCGCTTCATAGCTTTATGGCTAGTTTATTACCACAGCTAAGCTTCATCAAGCTTATGCTGAAGAGATTACGTTATATATTATTCTGTCTAGACACAATTTCTTTATCGTGTACTGCCCTTTCTTCTTGTAGTGCTATCTAGGCCCACCTCTTTGGGCGTGATCAGAACCAGCTTCTAAAGGCGAAAACGTGGAATTTAATGGTCTCTTTCCACTATAAAGACCATTGGAAGATGCATACCTAGTGTTGTCAAAATATTCCCAACCAGCATCCAAACATTAGCAAGTAAATGTAATGCTTACTTTTAAACAAAGACCAAATCTGTAGGAATCTTGAATAGAAACAGGAGATTGTAATACACCTACGTCCTTGGATGTAAACAGAACCAGGCGTGGACTGGCTGAGAGACCCTGCTCCTTGATGTCCGGCCAGCGCTGGAACCTGGCTAGGTTCATGGCATACATATTGGACATGGATCCACCTGCAGTCGAAAAGCAAAACATGTCATGGAGAGAAATAGGTTTGGGTACCTTGCTTTGCAATTTCATCATGTCGAGATTCCCCCCTGCTGTGCTTGATACTACATTCCATCCATTCATACGGTGCATTGATTTGTTTAAGATACAATTTCTCTCATGGTATGAGTGCACTCATAACCTACGTTTGGGATGGTCATTTACACGATACTGATATGTTTACCTGGGTTGAAGATGCCATCGCCTCCGTCTACCCAGCCCATCATCTCCATCATCTTTCCCAGCACAACATCCTCTATCAAACAATGGACTGGTGCCATCTCATAGGTGTACCTAACAGAAATGTACAGGTAAAAATGTGCAATAGGTAATAAGTACAATAAGTCACAGTAATACACATTAGTATAAAGCAGTAGCATAGGGTTTAGGGTTAGGGTTAATTCTAACCCTATTGTAGAATGAATCAATTAATACCGTAGTTAACATGAACACCATTAGTGAATGATTACTAGACCATCAGATAACTTAATGAATGCTTACTACTGCATTATTAATAGTTCATTAATGTACCCTTATTGTAAATTCCTTTGACTGTTTTCTATACAATTTGTAATACTATCTAACATCACCGAGAATGCTGTTAGATATGTGATTAAAGACATTTCTGGGTGAATGCCTTCAGTGATGTAGTGGAAGCTGTGGGTGACTCACGGACTGGGTTGGGTGGCGTCAGTGACAAAGGATCCCACCATGGCATAGTGGTCCACCCCCACATACAGTTGGTTGAAGAAATGAGGGTGATCTGCACACATACAATGCATGCATCTGTTAGACGATTGTCACAACTTCCAACCAATTGTGGCAGCATTGCAAACAGTGGCGATTGCACATCAGCAAATTTTCAATCTGTAGCAAAATATCTTTCAACGGTGGCCATCTCTGTCATGTATTCATTCCTTCACATTGTTTGTTTGTCTCCATTGAGCGTAACTACGGGAGGAAACTAAAGCAGATAAGAATCCCACAGCGCATGAGGAGAACAAGTACGACATGCAGTTATCAATCAGCACCATAACTGGGATTGTGGCAGTATCCCTTTAGATACTAGTGTGTGTACGGTTGTAAGACTTAGATTAAGTAATGACAAGGCTAGCAGCTCTGACAACCCTTTTTTTTTTTAAAGGGTTGTCAACTCTGTGTACAGGACAAATGTGTTAGTTCTGCAATGCCAATTGCAGGCGGCCTAAACATTTCCTTCAAGATTCTTCAGTGTCAACACAGTTGTTTGACGGGTTGTGGTGGGCATCGTACTGGTCTTGACGCTGTAGCGGATGACATCCCGACAGCGCTGCAGGGTCTGAGCCGGAGCCTCGCCCCCCTCCCTCAGCTCCAGGTCTAACAGCTCCTTCAGGTCCTCCGGGGAACGCCACTCACACACCTATGGTCAGGAGGATCAGGAGGATGAAGGACATTTTGGGAAGCCTCGTGAGACCATCCATATATTCAGGTTTGTCTTCCATAAAATGAATATCAGTCTTGCCTTGGCTGGGCAGAAAGTTGACATTTACACATTTGGGCCTTATGTTGTTCAAAAAACTCCTTGCTCTTGCCGAATCCAGTTGGAGGTAAAAACCAAAACCTATTCTCCTCTCAGAAAAGCCTTCCGTGCAAATGTATGATAATCTTTTATCAGCGTTATTCTGTCTTTCATATAAACCCCTGACGATGATTGGTCTTATCTTTTTCTTTCCACGGCCTCAAGGCCAGACTGATTAGATGAACAGAATGGGAACTCGTGATATTAGCAAGGTCTCGGAAGGCTTTGTTTTTGGGGTCTACACACGTTCAACCACAATACGTCCTCCATAAAACCTGTAAATAGCATAAATAACGACATTTCCTCACCTTTCCACTGACATCGCCGGCTTTCTTCACCACTTCCTCCATGATGATGGCCATGGCTTGTTGCACAAAGCTGTCTGTTTCAGGAAGATCCTCTGTCGAACCATTCAATTGAACCGTCTCCGCATGGCTCCAGCTATTACCCTCAGTGCTTTCTGGCATATTTGTCTTCTCTTTCAGACCCCGACAAGAGATATCTGTAATGTATTTATAAAAGGCATTTAGAGACAGTACCGTATACCCATTGTGAAGAGGCTGTGAATCCAGAGGCCTACAGTAAAATAAACAAAAAAGAATACAGAATGAATGTATTTTCATGATTTACCCAGCGCGAAACAGATATTCTCACAGCGCATTTAACTCACTTAAAGCTGACACATGGCTATGCCATTTCTAACAAATTACAACGCAATGATAGCTCTTGATTCTTACCTACAACCCATTTTGATGAGCCCAACTAGGGGCAAACAAAAGGCCTTACTATCAGTTTGGGGAGACTGCTGGAGGCTCAGGGAAGGCTGTTTCAGACATTAATCAGTATGCCAGTTAGCGTTTCGGACCAAATTGGTATTGCAGATAGTAGACTTTTTTACCAAATACTAGTTTTCGACCCATGGCAAATTTTGTATTGACACATCTTCCTGACACATTTTACTCAGTACAAAATGAATCAAACTACGTTTTTTGTTATTGTTTTGATTGAGAGACCCGTAGCGGAAGAAATTACATGTTATACTTTTAGGCAGTAGGTTAGCGAGGGTTAGGTTTAGCTTAAAGGTGGTTCAATTAAAGCATTAGGTTAGTGTGGGTTACGTTTAGCTTAACGGTGGTTACGTTAAGCCTTTAGGTTAGAGAGGGTTATGTCAAGGTATAGGCTTGGAGAGGATAAGGTACGGTAGCATTGCATCATGGGAAGCCAGACCTGACCAACCAGAATGATGATGGCGGCTGGAGTTGAGACTTCCGAGGAGTGCGTAGGAAGTGTCTGTGACATGTCTTTATCAGCTGATTGTAACAAAACAACCTTTAGACAGACACGCTCCACAGATGAGCTACAGCAGTCTTACTTTCCAGAATGCATTACAGCTGTTCCTGAGCGATCACGTCATAGCATGATACATACGACACAACAAGAGGAATCGCCTCTTCTGATTGGACAGTCTCTGCGATGATAAAGGAATATTTAATTATTGTCACACTGTAGTTAAAGATGGTAAGTCTTTAAAATGTTGCCATCTTCTAATCAGGAGAGGAGTGGGGGAGAGAGAAAGAGACAGACACCAGAGGAGAGAGAGCCATTGAGGGACAGAGAGATGAAGCCACTATGGAGAGGAGACACTGTCTGCAGGTCTATAGAAAGCTTTCAATTGCTTACAATTTAGATTTATTAATAAATAGGCATTGGTTGGTCACTGCTGACCTGATCCTGTCGTTAGTCCCCCCCCCCCCCACCTGTTACACCAAGTTAGACCCCTGACCCAATGACATTTTATTACAAGCCCACCCCCCTCCTCCCCAGACTTGAAGCTCATGCGGGTTGTAACTTGGCACGGCCACCTCATTGTGTGTGTGTGTGTGTGTGTGTGTGTGTGTGTGTGTGTGTGTGTGTGTGTGTGTGTGTGTGTGTGTGTGTGTGTGTGTGTGTGTGTGTGTGTGTGTGTGTGTGTGTGTGTGTGTGTGTGTGTGTGTGTGTGTGTGTGTGTGTGTGTGAGATTACCCAGGATCATGTCATTACACTACATGAACTGTATCTGAAAATTCAGTGTCCGTGTGTAAGAATAAGACAATTTCAAATTTCAATAAACTGTTATAAATAAAGTAATACCTACATTTATGTAACTTTATTTTTCTCGAGTCTGGTACTTTGGTAATCTGTACTTTATCAATCAATGCTTATTGATAGCAGTTGTGAAGTACTCTGCTTCTACTCAATACTAATCCAGAGTAAGCCCTGAATGTCTTCAAATCCTAGAACCACATGGCAAGAATGCAAGGTGGAAATACAAAAAATGTCCCAATGACCACATTCACCCAATAAAATTAATTAGTTGCATTTTGAGAGTTCTACAGCAAAATATATGAACGCCTACCAGTCAACCACCTGTCCATTGCTAGTGTCACTGCAGCTTTGTTGTTAGTCGGCTTGAAATCATTAAAGTCTGTGCTCTGTACTGTGTCAACCATAGCGGAGTTACTATTATATACGGCACTGTCCACACGCACACACACTCACACACACACACACCCTTTCTGCAGTAATGTAGCTATAACCAACCTTGACTTCACGTAGATCAGGTCTTTGAAATGTTGGACTAGCAAAAGTAGGTATTGGATCCGTAGGTCTTGCAAAGCTTCTCAGAACTTCTTAAATTGATGCAGGTTTATTGGTTATTTTTCTTTGTTGATTAGCCTCAAATTAGCTGTAGGTGGGTTCGAGAGTTGCAAAGAGAGAGCAGAAGAGAGAAGGTTTTGAAACGTAGGCCTATCAACCAAAAGCACGTCCCCTCCCATATCTGCGCTCTCCCTCCCCACTTCTCTCTGCCAATTAGCAATAATAAGTAACTAAGTATCTTAATAACGATATGCATATACGTTCGTTTGTATCGTTAAACTATGACCTTCCAACGCGAATGAACCACATACGTGCCCTGATTCCTCTAAATGTCTTATTTCATTGAAAAAGACTGTCCAAAGTCTATAGTCTATTCTGTCTAGAAGACTGATTTAGGGTGCCATCAAGGGGCAAGAAATGGCACTGTCGCACAAAATGCAGATATAATCTACTGTTTACGACCACAGGCTAAAGCCCTGTTAACATAAGTTCTTTAAGTAGATCACAGTATAACACCGTATTGTCACGATCCTGCCCCAACCCCATGAACCTATTGTTTTCCCAGTGTGTTGGTAAAATGTGTGCCGTCTTCATTACCGATTCTATTTAAGTTCATTGCTTATGCCACAGAATCCTGTTGCTTGTCTGTGCACCAACCTGGTACATTGGACAGCAGTAAAGCATAGTAAAATCTGCACAACCTGTTCCCTGCACAATAGAGATTTAATTAGTGAGATAGGTTCTGATTTGGATAGTAGAATATGTATTATTTGTGGTTAGTGCCTATGGACTTGGACAGCACAAGCCCCTTCTGATTACTTCACAGTCATGGGAAGACTAAAGATGGGGGAAATAATAAAAGATACTCCTGTGACCTTCTTTATGTTGTACTGAGAATATGGTTCTGGATGAACATTTTACTACGTTGTGTGCTGGGTACAACAAGCATTCTGCCAACATATATTTGCTAAATGCAAAATGTTCACGTTTTGCTAAAATGTTGCAGCAGTGTTGTCATTTAGGTCTTTTTTTACCATTTCAAAACTATTATAGCTCAAGGGACTGGATTACAACACATTGGGCTCTATGAGTCTTTACATTGAAAATATGTGTTTTAAAAATTGTTATTTATAGGAATACCATGGGCAAGCATGCTGTGTTTGGATAGTAATCACAATATTAGCAGCCGATGGCCTGCATATTCATACAGACAGACAGACAGACAGACAGACAGACAGACAGACAGACAGACAGACACTCTGTCTGTCTGAAAAAAAAGCCATAAAAAGCAACAGCTCATGACCACAGAAGTGTAGTCCGTCAGCAGTTAACAGCCAATCGGCGTCATTAGGCCTGGACGTCTGAGGCCACAGCGCCGAATGTTTTAAGTAGTATTTTATTTTTAAACAAATATAAGATAATAACATCATAGGCATTATAATCATCCATTAAAGACCTCGAAAATACTCCGATATTGTTTATCGTTTTGGGTCCTGTGTCATTCAAGCAGCAGATCTATGTGTGTGTGTGTGTGTGTGTGTGTGTGTGTGTGTGTGTGTGTGTGTGTGTGTGTGTGTGTGTGTGTGTGTGTGTGTGTGTGTGTGTGTGTGTGTGTGTGTGTGTGTGTGTGTGTGTGTGTGTGTGTGTGTGTGTGTGTGTGTGTGTGTGTGTGTGTGTGTGTGTGTGTGTGTGTGTGTGTGTGTGTGAACTAATACTTTTAACAGTTTTTCTCGAGTCTGGTACTTTAGCATACCAATCAACGCTTAATGATTGCAGCTGTGAAGTATTCTGCTATACTCCATACTATTCCAGACTGAATGTCTTCAAATCCTAGAACACGGCAAGAATGCAAAGCGGAATTACATAAAACGTCCCACCGATGACCACTTTCACTCTATAAAGAAAATAGGCCTGCACAAAAAATAAGTGACATTTTGTAGGATTTTACAGCAAAATATATTAACGCTTACCAGTCAAGCGGCTGTCCATCGTTAATGTCACCGCAGTTTTAGTTGTTAGTAGGCTTGAAATCATTTAAGTCCAGCTTCAGCTTCAGCTTCAACAATAGCGGAGTTCCTACTATATAACGCACACGTGGACGCAGATCCCTGGGGGACAGAGGGGACGTGTCCCCTGCAACTTCTGAAAAACATGACGTTGCCCCCGGCCCTCACTATAAATTATTTCTAAATTTGTGTAAATCAAAATATATATTTAATAGAAGCCGACTCCACTTTTGAAATAATTCACACATAAACACAACACATTTGAAAGGTTTCGCTGATGTCCCCCCATGTATCCTGCTCAGTGGTCTGAACCGTTTTTATATACGATTGGCGCGTTATACCTCGGCCTATTTTCAGAGAAGGAACGGTTCTGCATTGTTGATGTGTGGCTCTGTAAAATAGTTAAATATGTAGTGATGGCCTAAAAGAATGAATATATATATATATTATTCTTTATTAATATATATATATATATTAATGAATCATTAATATATATTGTGGTGCCATTTTAAGATACTGTTAATGGCTGTGTGTCTGTTACAGCAGATCATTTGATGTACGTTGATGTTATTAGTGATGTCCCCTCCAGGTCATCATGTCAATTCCATGTCTGTGGTCCCCCTTTAATTTGTAATGAGATCTGCACCGTTGACTGCGCACACATCTTTTCTGGAGTGACGTATCTACATACAATCTTACTTTACGTAGATCAGGTCTTTGAAATGTTGGACCTGCAAAAGTAGGCCTATGTATTGGATCCGTAGGTCTTGCAAAGCTTCTTAAATCTACATTTAAATTATCTACATTTAAATGGATGCACGTGTATTGGTTGTTTTGCTTTGTTGATTAGATGAAAATTTGCGATAGGTAAGTTCAAGAGTTGTAAAGAGAGAGCAGAAGAGAGAAGGTTTTGAAACGTAGGCCTATCAACCAAAAGCACGACCCCTCCCATATCTGCGCTCTCCCTCCCCACGTCTCTCCACCAATTAGCAATAATAAGTAACTAAGTATCTTAATAACTATACGCATATAAATTCGTACGTATCGTTAAACTATGACCTTTCAACGCGAATGGACGTCACACTTGCCCTAATTCCTTGACATGTCTGGTCCAAAGTCTACAGTCTATTCTGTCTACAACGGCCTGTTGTGGACAGAATAGACCTAAACCTTCCGTAATCTCCGGTCAGTGCATGTATGTGATGTTTAGTTTGTTATTTGATGCAACGTTTTTTTGTCGTTGCCATGGCGATTCGTATGGACGCTGCTGTCTCTGAAACCACGCGGCTTGCATGTTGTTTGAATCAATGTATTTGCATTGCGTAGTCATAGTTGCTGTGTTATTTTATGTAACTGATGATGTTCTTTCACATAAAAAAAAAGAAAAAGTTTAGTGACCCAGGGATGACTTTTATTCTTCTTTGGGACAGATAATAATAACGGAAGTTTATGTTCGCTTTGCTTCCGCCGAAAGAAATCCATTCCGATGTTTTTTTTAATCAATACATTTTGTTTAACAAGATAATCATGACACATTAATAAAGCTGTTAGATTATGTTCTTTCAATAAAGACGTAGATTTTGGCGTGACCCAGGGATTACATTTATTCTTCTTTGGGACGGACTAGGCCGAAGTGTTTTTGTGGGGCAACCCGAAAGTGTATGTTCCCTTTGCTTCCGCCGAAAAAGCCATTACACATAAATAATTGTTTATGTATACATTTTGTTTATAAAGATAATCTTGACAGATAAATACTGCTTTAAAGATTTGTGAAGCGTGAATGCAATCGATAAAGTAAAAGGCAGATGAAAAACATTCTAAAAGGCTACAGAAATGATCAACATACACATAGAATAAGTGACGCAACACACCATTCATGGGGGCACAGAATGACTTGGGAGTGAGATAGAGACATCTGGTCTCTTTTATATGAATCAGGACATTAAGATTGACTAAAATCTTGGATAATATACTAGAAATCTAGCCCTACGGGAAGTGGTGTTATCGGTAGGTGACCTAGGGGTCAAGGACACTTGGGAGTGAACTAGAGACCTGGGTTGAAGTCGGATACGTCCTATGCCCTTTCCTTACCTATTTTCCTTGACATCGATGGAAAACGTCATGAAGTCAAGTAAAGATGTGAAGAAGTCATTATGCAACAGCGGATGTTATGGACGGGGGTCTGCCGTGGTGAAACTACAATGTTCCGAAGATGGACTACTAAAAGCGTATCTTAGATACTTTGCCCCGTGCGTTCTAACCGTGCTGTTTTGTGCTGGCTATATGTACGCTGAAAAATTATACTGTATTACTACGACATAGTTGTCACATTGAGAATGGTTGCGCACGCATACACTCATGTCCAGTCATATTTATGAACATAGATCCCAATTAGTATTATTGTAAAAATAATTGTCTGTCATGTTGATCGTTGGTTTCTGTGAACGGCCAAATGGTGCGTTGCTTTAAATGTTCCTGGCGCAAGGAATCGTGGGACGGCATTATCTCCTTTCCTTTCATAAATGATGGTCCAATGTAACCTTTGCTAAAGGAGTTAAGAAAGGAAGCATTGAAGGACCTTTTCTAAGCATTAAGGGTATTTGAACACCTCTCATCATGGCTGCCACTTAGATACTTCCGGGTCATTTCAGTCAGTTAGGAACCTTCCTATACAAAAAAAAAGACTATCCGACCGCAACCCTGGGATCTCTTTTATATGAAAGAGGGCCTCAAGGGTATATACAATGTTCAATTTGGGGGCTCTACCCCTACAGGAAGTGATTCACAAAGCATCATCAAAATGTACCATTGAAACACATTGGAAATTAAAGGCATTGCAATAACTTAATCTAAAGTCATTGGAAAGAGATGAGAACTTGGCTATTAGCCCAATCAACCAGGGGGCGCCATGGGATCACTCTGTGAAAATCTTGAGTCTCTCCAAAAAAGGGGCCGCGGGCAGTGGCGTAACCCTAAACCTAAACTGTGGATAAGACTCAAAATATGAGAAGTGGGCCGCGGGGTGAGAGGTCATGAGATGGAGCATTTTCTGAGGCTTTGTGAGTTACTTCCTGTAGGGCTAGAGCACCCAAATTGATAATCTTACTTGTTCTTGAGGCCCTCTTTCATATAAAAGAGTTCTCTATCTCATTCCCAACTGTTCTTGACCCCTAGGTCACCTACTAATTACATAACTTACTGTAGGGCTACATTTATAGTATATTTGTTATAGTTTATAGAGAGCATCAAAGTTATGCTGTTACTGTCCCCCGTCACTCCTCTTTTGAATGCTTAGCTTTAAAACTCATAGGTTCTAAACGCACCATTATTGTTACCATTATTGTTACAGTTTGCAAAAGAGTTCCCCTCCTCCTTGATTGTCTTAGTATTATGCAGAATCCTGTTGCTTGTCTTTCAGGGGGTGGCTTCACCGTTTGCACCAACCTGGTACATTGGACAGTAGTAAAGCATAGTAAAAGCTGCACAACCTGTTCCCTGCACAATAGAGATTTAATTAGTGAGATAGGTTCTGATCTGGATAGTAGAATATGTATTATTTGTGGTTAGTGCCTATGGACCTGGACCACACAAGCCCCTTCTGATTACTTCACAGTCATGGGAAGACTAAAGATGGGGGAAAATAATACAAGATACTCCTGGGGCCTTCTTTATGTTGTACTGAAAATATGTTTCTGGATGAACATTTTACTGCATACATTTATTAAAAGCATATTTATTATTACAATTTGTGCTAAAATGTTGCAGCAGTGTTGTCATTTAGGTCTTTTTTGTACCATTTCAAAACTATTATAGCTCAAGGGACTGGATTACAACACATTGGGCTTTAAGAGTCTTTACATTGAAAATATGTGTTGTTTGATAGGAATATCATGAGCAAGCATGCTGTGTTTTGATAATAATCACAACATTAGCAGCTGTTGCCATGCACAAAGAGATGTGCATTGAATGCATATGTTTCATTGATGGACTGCAAAAGTCAGCCAAAATGCAACAGTAAAATGCCTTGACAGCTAGTCAATGACTGTGAGCATTTTGATATGGTATTTCTTTGAGCCTGACACAAATATAGTCTGTGCCACCATCATTCATCCATACAATGTAAAATCAAGCATCTGAATAAGATATGAATTCTTTCTTCTGACTTTTGCAGTAATATGGGATGAGAATGAATTGAAAGTGGTTATTACTGATTTTGCATTAGTGGGGAATGCGATAAAAACGCCAACTGTTTCTCAAGAAAGGAACCAAGAAAGGATTATTCTATAATTGTATAATACTATTTTTACATTATAAATACTTAAAGTTGTGTCACAATATACCAGATTATTTGACTATTTCTAATGTGAAAAGTCTGAGGCTGAGTGTATTATATATTTATGGAAATAAATATTTGGCTTCTAAAACAAATGGTAGGAAAGGGGCAGCAAGAAGGCTTGCAAATATACATTGTACGTAGACCGCTAAACTAGGTCTTTAACCTTAAAAGATCTCTGTTCCCTGACAGATGTGCTCGGATATGAGCTCTGCAGTAAAACATGAAACAGCTGAATACTCATTTTTGTTGGTTTATCGTTTTTGTGTCAGTTGCAGACAAACAAATATGTGATTAACACAACTTTTTCATAAGTTGTATAACTCGATTAAAAGGCATTCCTCCTGTTGCAGCAGACATTCAATCAGCATAATTCTTTTTGAGACACTTCCTGTTCTTAACCTTTTTTGTTGAAAAGGAAATGATCTCCCATGGGTCCCAAATACTAGATAAGTCAAGCTTTGTATTTGTATAAAATAAAACGATGTAGCATCCTAGTTCTAAAGTAGAAATAATTAGTTGAGTATGAGTCGCGTATCATTACAATTTAAACCTCTCGGGTTCATATAAATGGCTTCGGTGAAACGTTGCATTTGGAAACTATTAGAAAGTAGACATACGCCACTAAAACCATAGTATACTCATAAAGCCTGATGGATTTGGTGATTAACGAACGGTAACACGTAGGACATAAAGTTGGCCCAAGTACTCTTGTCAGTGTCTGTCCTGGCATGGTTTTCTGTCTGTCAATATTTAGTAAAATTCATTTATTTTATTGGCTTACGTTAACTCCAACGATTCTGTGTTGTTCACAGTGTATACGCTCTTGGCGCTGACCGTTACAGATCGTCTTCCGCACTGTCACATCCCGGTCATTTCATTGGTTGAATTGTTTGTCTTTCAAGGAGCACAACGATGCGATTGGCTTATTCTTAGGCGTTCAACTGTCGTTGCTGTACCTGTCTTGCTGTGAGAGGCTGACGGCTCTTCCTGCTATCCATTCGGTTCCCGCCCCGTCAACCACATCCAAGGAAGAAGGAACTGCTCGAGACGCATGTGTCAATACTGTGCTGCAGGATCCCGCTGCTATGTGACTCCTTGGGATTCATTTGTATTTTTGCGCGCTGGGAAGTAAGGTTCGAAGTTAGGATTGCAACTAGTATCTTGGATAATAGGAGGTGCGCGTAGGAAAGGAGTGAAAAGGCTGTGGAAGTGGAGCGTGGCAGCAAAAAAGGGGGGGTCTTTCGTTCCTGTGTATCAGATAGCTTGCTCGTTAGCTTCGACGGGACTGACGTAGAATATGGCGGAACATCACCCAGTTTCTGACAACAAACACAAATTGCCCGCCAATGTCGGAGCATCTTACTCTGGGAATGGACGCACCAGCACCTCGGTGGTCGGAGAACCAGGCAACTCCACCGGAGGAGGTCTGTCGGGCGGGTTGGCGCAGCCTGCCGGGTGGCAGTCCCTCCTGTCTTTCACCATTCTCTTCCTGGCCTGGTTGGCCGGCTTCAGCTCCAGGCTCTTCGCTGTCATTCGCTTCGAGAGCATCATACACGAGTTTGACCCCTGGTAAGTTGCAACTTTGCGTCGGCTCTGCCCCCACTTTATGTTCGGCAAATTGATCCAAGAGTATCCGATCGGGACATGAAGCGTACATGGTATTTGTGATCTGGACTAGGACTCTTCTAGGAAACGTTTTCTTTAAATGTCACGCGCTATACCGTCTGACACGCAAATTGTTTTAATCTTGCATCTTCATGTGCACATAATTCTAGGTGCAACATACCTTTTTTATTATTATTATTATTATTATTGGTCAATGACCGCTTATGATGTTGTCGAGGATCTGGGACAAGAATGAGAACAATAGTGACCCAATGGTGCTTGGGTGACAGTCAAAGGTTTAAACCCAGAAAGAGGCAACCACCAATCGGCTGAATGAGTGTCCTTTGTCTGCCGTTCTATCATTTGAATTGGCCCTGTCAGATGTTTTTTTGTTTAAACTTCACTTTATGTCTATAACGTAATATCAAAGAACACTTTTGCTACTCTTCTACACATGTTGGCCAATCTCTTAAAGATGATTATAATCTAAATGCAAATGGTTGTGTTTTGCATAGTAGTGTTGTGTGTCTTGCAATGACATGGCTCATATTTTTGTATAACCTAAATGTACACCTAAAGGTTTTTCCTATATTTTCTGTCTGTTTTAACTTGTGTCTAAATGTTTTGCTGTCAGCAGTTTGTGGTTAGATTATATCAAATACAGTGCAAAAGAAGTATTAAAGTCAAGCATATTTTATATTATCGGTCATGCCAGCATTTAAAGGACAACAAATGCAGTAGCTTTCTCAATCTATGTATACAACTGAAGCCAAACAGCTGACACATTGCCTAACTAGCATCTTATTTAAAAATATATTTGTTCTTTCTGTAATCGTTAAAGCTAAGCCTTTTGTATATTGGATGACTTTTGACCTCCATATGGATATATATCGGGTTAGGGTTATCGTTATATTAATGTTTTTAAATGCAATTGTCTCAATAACAGTCATGCTTTTGGAGAGACATTTCTTTGTATCCATAGGTGTTGAGATTATTCTTTGTACGCACTGGTATTTTAATACCCGTGCTCTGGGAGTCTAATGTTTATTCTGTAGAAAGTTCATTACAGACTACTACTATTAAGCCTCACATCATAATTTAATTGCACTGTAGCTTGCAATTCTATGACCTCACCACAAGGTTACTCTCAAAAGTAGTACAAGATGAGAGTCAAATAACAGTTGTAGTCTGTCTGTAAATCTGTCTTCTCATTCAGCGGGGCTAGATGAGGCTGTCACTATTGCCAATAGGTGGCCTGTCAGTTGATGAGTTGCTACACTTTAATCATGTGTTGTGTTAATCTTGCATTGAACAACATCAGACTAAACTGCTTCATTAGCGCTTGTGTCAATCGTTGGTGCACTAAGCATACTTTTAGCAAGCTGGATCTCCACATGAGTGAATTTCTGGCAGGGGCAGAGGGTAGAGTTTGCTCTTTCCATCATTTTCTGCTTCATCATGAATCAAAATGACTAATCATTAGTAACAGATTTTTAGTGCAATTTGTGTCAGTCGGTGGGCAGTCCACTCATCAGGGATAACGACCTGGCTTCTATCAATGCACTACATTTGCTACAATTTAGTTATTTAATAAAGGAAAAAAAGCCTCCTGTTCATTTATCTGTCTGAGATATAGCCATTTTTTTGTTGATCTCCCAAGGCAAGCAAAAGGGGATGAAGGCTTTGTTAACATATGACAAGGGTTGTTTGATTTCAGACGAGGTCCACCAAATGGTGGTTGCAGTGTGAAGGGAATTCTTCTGAACAAGACCTCAAGGGCCCGTTTGTAAAATGCATGCAGGTGGGTGGGGATGGAAAGATATGTGCAATGTAATACCACGACAAGTCTGACGCAAACTGCCATTTTCATTTATTCCCTTCTTGCTTACACGACGAGAAACAAGCCATTTACTTTTTAAGGATTAAAGTGGTAATTATGTGCCTGTCTCAATTATCCTGTGTGGCTGGGCTATATAATTGGTTAAAAGTTGTGCCACATTACAAAGCGTGCTCCCAAAATGAATATGTGGGAGCCGTCTCCCCGAAAGCATTTGTGGGTTTTTTTCTTCTTCATTTTCCATTGTATCTGGTTAAGAGGGTGGCACACAAAGGTGTTGCTGTGAGATTTGAGAATGGAAGAGGGCAGGGGAGGAAGGCATGATGGGAGGAGTAATGAAACGTCTCAGCTTGAAAGGGAATAGGGAAGCAGTTCCGCAGATTAAACCCTACTGGCTTCATTTGCGCTGACTGCCGCCACGGATCAAATTCTTCCCTTTCCTCTGTACCGTGCACAGCATCCCCTGTGCTTCACGCTGCCATCCTTCTACTCAGGGCCGCGATGAGATTCACTGATTCATTCGTGTGTTCACTTCATGGGACTTTTAAAATAAATAACACCATGATGAAGAGGATGCAATCCGGGCACAATGAAGAGTACGAAATCTGAAAGGGTTGTGTTGTTTTGTTTGGCTAAGGGCATTCTGGAGAGAAAGTGAAGCTCTGTCCCCACTATCAGGGCACCTTGGGCAGAGCGTCTGTAGTCCAGAAATGTTAGGTCATCAAGCGCTTGTACCGCCAGGGTGGCTGGGGGCCAAGTCCTCCTGAAACACGACTCCCCTGAGCGGTTGACTGCCAGCCTGTGATCGCCGGACGTTTTGCTCGGCCAGAGAAGCAAGAGATCCCACTGCCGGGTCCTGACTCGTAGCAGGCTACGAGAGATCCCTGTGACACACGTCGATTGGGCGGCAGGGGAATGAATGCAGGCCAGGCCAGAGGAGGGAGAGTACATTTTTTTATGAAATAATTTGATTTGTACATTTGCTTTTTTTTTTTGTCGTTTCCGTGAAAAGCAATACAGTTGTTGTGAGATAATGTTTTGGTGTAGCGTAACTGCTGGTTTCCTGTGAAGGGCTCATGACATTTTCTCTTGCCCCCTAGATAGTACTCCACGGTTCTGTTTTTTCCCCTCCATTAGGATCTGGTTTGGTTGCCACTCGCGGAATCTTGTTTGGAGCACAGATTTGTGTTATTTCTAAATCAGCCCAATTGTAAAGGCTAGCATGCATAATGCATTTAAAGTGCCCCGGAGGCAGGGCCAAGTTTTATTGTTCATTTTTATTTTGTTGCCTCTCCAGAAGCCCATTAGGAAGATGGTTGGTATATAACCCTTATTTCCAGTAACATCAATAAGGGTTTATGTATTTCCCATTTACAGACCCCTGTGTGTGTACCAATCCAAAACCTGTATAAACATTACCACATCTACCCGTCCATGTCTGAGTCACCACGGCACAGTGTGGCACTGTGATTAAGGATGTTCGATTAATGAAGAATGCCTGATGTCCCTTTAGTCCCAACTACAGGCAGTTCCAAGTCAAAAATGAATGAAAAAAATGTGGCTTGATTTCGTCATTTAATAATTTCCACAGATACAAAGGAGCTGCTCTATTTTCCTTCCATAATATTAATTGTGCTGTCAGTTACATAACAGCTGAAGTAGATGGATTGCTTCATTTAAATTGCATAAATTGGACAGATTCCATAATTCCACCATGCCAAAAGAAATCAGGAATTTCACACTCCTTTTCAATCAGTTTGAAAGGAAAAACCAACCCTGATGGTGTGGATTTGATCTTATTCGCCCTTGTAACCAGATGTCAGGCCTCCTTGGAAAAAATTCCAAACACTTGGGGTTTCAATTCCCAGGCTGGCTCTTCCAAAGATGCAAGGGCTGCTTTCATTACTGAATGCTGCCTGATTGTTTTCCTGTAATGGCACTGATGCATTTTATATTGATGATATGGTGAAACATTTTAGCATGAATCTCTCCCGCTCCCTCACTCTCTTCTTCTCGCTCCCTCGGCAGATCTGTTAACTCTGCGTCGTTATCTTGCACAGCCCTGCTTTGTTTCTTTCTTGCTCACCCACTGTCTCTACCATTCGCTCCTCTCCGATGGTGCGCCTACCTTCTTGGAGATGATTCTAATCGGCTGTGGCAGTTCTAACGGGCAAACAAATTCCCAAAGCTGTTTTAAAGTCACTAAGAAGCGCATGATTCAAAAAAAGTCATACTGACAGACTGGGAGTGGTGATGAAACAACCTAGAGAAAGGGCCGTGTTCTTGTCTGAGACCTTCCCTTTAGGGTCCTGATGTTTTGGCCTGTGTGTCGTTGCATGGGCCCGGGGTTGGGCTGCCCGGCTGGGCATGTGTCTGACTTGGAGAAGCCCTGCAGAAGCAGGATGAGAGATGCTGCCCTTATCTTTCCTCTGGGCTTTGTTAAGAGTTCTACCACCAGACATGACCTTGATTCAGGTGCTCTGTGGACTACAAGATGTAGTGCACTTTTCTACTCGTGTCGCTTCGGCGTCAGAATACCGTGCTTTTTTTCACAGAGTGGGGGAAAACACAGAGAGAGACACCCCCACCAACCAAGCCCCTTTTATACTCCTCTTCATCCTTTCATTCTTCTTTTCACTCTTTGCTCCTTTCTCCCATGGCACAAGTCGTCGTCCCCCCCCCAGCCAGTGGCTAATTGGCCCCCCTGGAGGTTTCTCAGCGACCTCGGGTTCTCTGTAGAGAGGTTCCTCGCACTTACCTTTTCCCTCGCATCAGAAGAGCACGCTAGCGTGAGATGGCAGTTTGGTGTCTATGGTGTCTATGGTCACCCTATGGACTGGCCATAGGGTGATGCAGACCTTCCCCACACCGTTCGCTGATTTTCATTAGCTGGATGTGAGCTTCCTTATGTCTATCAGGGCGCCATACACCAATACCCACGTCCCATAGCATCCTTTTAGTTTCTTAATTAGATGATCCCTATTAAGAACATGGACTACTTCTGACTCTTGGTGTAGTAGGGTGTTGTGCTCCTGGAATTTTGAACGAAATGCTTGTGGTCCTTCTTAAAGTATTTATGTATTCTGCTGTACTATGCAGTCTATTTAAAATGGGCCTAACCGATTTTGATAGGTAACTGCAGTGCTGCCTTACTGTGCATTCTGAATAGACCAAGGTGGTGTCACACACACACACTCACAGAATTGTGTGTGAATTGTTAATTCTACATTTACTCAAAAAGGGGATTTACTTTCTTTATTTTTCTTTACGAATTTTAGGCCAAATGCTTATCTTATATCTATTGCAATGTATATAGAACAGTCTTGTGATACTACTTTCATCAGTTTAATGTTGGCATAGTGATACTAAGTATATTAGATGGAGCACTTAATGTGAGTATCTGGAAAATGTCTTCATTTGCATGCTGCGGAGAAATGCTCTGGGTTCTCCGTCTAAGATTATTACCACTGCCGATTCGACTGTGACCCTTCTTTGTTTCCGATCTTTTATAGTCATAAGAGTAACTACCCTCCTGTTGTGTAGTTTAAATCTAAGGCTATGTTCACACTACAACTTTCCTTGCTGTTCACTGTAGGCCGACATTAGTTACCACCGAGAACTGAGCTTTCGGAAAACGGTCAACAAACTAGTTGAATGTGAAAATGGCAGTCTTGCGTTGCTGTGTGGACTGGCAACAGACTGTACTTCTGAAAATCCTTGTGAATATATATGTGTAACGTGATGCAGACATCGGCATGAGAACTGAAAAGAGCGTTTTTCGCCGGATGAAAACCGCTGATACTTTGCCAGTGCTGTCATTGATAATATCACCTGCCCTGTTCCTCAGACAACAGGAAAATAATAACGAGGGATCCAAGTTGAGAGCGGTCTCTTAGGAAACAGCGTTAACTGCCTACTAGCGCCATCTGAACAAATATGTTGTAATTTGAACAAGATAAGCACTCTTTACAAAAGGGACAGCCTTGTTCCCGCTGCAGGGATTTCTACGGAAATGTTGTCAGTTCCGATGAAAGCATCAGGAGACACCCCAGCACCTCCGCGCTCCCACTGTAAGCGGGAGCTTACTGTTTCCTGTTCATCTGGGGCTTTGGTTTAAGTATGCAATGGTCAATTGAGCATTGAAGTTTTTTTTTTTTTTTTTTTATAGTGTAAAGCATGAGTCATTAGAATGTAAAAAGAAAAACGATTGAACAACTGAACATGTGTTGTTCACTTTGTACTTTTGAGCCGTTGGAACTGGAGTGAATCAGTCATCCTCATGTTCCCATCACACAGGGACGGCTTTGCATTTATCCCTCTGCAATCCCTTTACAATTATTCAATGTTCCTTCTCTTCCGGATCTGACAGGAAATTGTCACCAATTTGATTGACAAATCCATGGCCAAGCTGTTCTGCACACACATCTACAGTGCAACACAGAGTATATGCCTTCAGATCTATGTTGCTATATGTCATTCTCGATTAGTAAATAATTCAGTAGTTGCATTGGAATATTTTTTCTCCCACTTAACGCTTGCAGGGTGCTTTTTATGTGGGGTTTTTCTGCAAGCTTTGCTTATCACTTGATTAAAGCCTACGGTAGCGACTGGGCATGTGTGTAGCAACCCTGCTTTATGTAAATAAGTTCAAGACGAGGGGGGGGGGGGGGGGGGGGGGAGCTGACAGAGCAGCAATTTCTGCTGCTAACATATACAATCCAGTCCACCTTTGCTCATGAGAGTGCTCATGTGGTCTGGTGCCCAACGGATACAAGCTATAGTGCAACTAGAGATTTAGCTAGCATGGACCCTGTGGATGATTCACCCAGGCGGTCACCTTGCTGCCAAATCATTACATCAGGGTGTCCAGACCTTGCTTATATCATGCATAGTTATCATTTGATAAATGGTGGTCCGGTGATGAATACATAGACCTGGAGAAGAAAAACCTGCCTTCAGAAAAATAATTGAATAGCCTTTTGTTTCCAAGTTGACATTTTTAGTTATGCTTCAGATGTTTTCGGTCATTTCAGTCAGCATTTCCTCTACGACACCACACTCTCATGTTGAGATGAGTTTGATTGTGACAGGAGGAGAGAAATGCTATGTATGTTTAACTCCTATTAAAGGAGCTATATGTAGCAGATGTACTGTACTATATGTCAAATGACCATGATATACCATCAGTTATAAAGAAACCTGCTTTGTCAAAATGCTGGCTTCTCTGACAACAATGCTACGCAGTAATCTCTCCTTTTGAAAGTTTCTTTCTAGGTCAGAAAGTTTTTTTTTTTTTTGCCTGTGTGTTATGATTTACTATTCTTGGAGTTCCCCGGGTTGCCAGATATGAAACAAATTGGTTTACAATCACAGCGTGCTGCAACCATGGAAGCAAACAAACAAACTGGATCAACTGAGATTGATCTAGATTCTACCCTACATAAAAAGCCTCGTCCTCTTTTGAAAAAGCTCCATGACAAGAACCGTGCTTAACACAAGTAAATCTTTGAGTTGCATATGAAAGATGGAGACAGCTTAGAGCCCGGGAGGATTTCAAGACGGATGCCACATGAGCTGGTTTATAATTTGCAAACAATAAATACATTGCAATGTACATTGTAGAAAATAATTGCAATTGTCTCAAATATAATGTTGCACTCAGATCATCTTCGCTCAGTGTCCTTAACCTGGCATCCCGCGTTGCCAGGTTAAGTTGAGTTTCGAGTCTGGGGAGGAGGGAGCAGCAAAGACAACTCCAATGTGGTGAATTTGGACTGCAGTACCCATGTTAAACACTCGGGGTCACTGTTTTGTATTGTATCTTTAAACCTCTCTAGAGCCCGTTCCTTAATGTTATTTCCCCCCCCAAATGCTCATCAAGGTTGATGGAGATAGATGATAGTGGATAATTTGCTGCATAATTGTGTAACAAATGTAAGTAAACTGCTACATTTTGACTAATGTAGTCTTAAAATAACTTCCAAATAGGCCTGCCTACAGGTAATTATTTTTGCTGTGCCATTATTAAGGGAGCATAAATGTATATAAAAAACTTTTATTATCAATGTATGACCAGTCCGGGGCTAATAGCTAAAAGTCAAGGCTGTCATGCACCTGTAACATTTTTTGTTTTCAGAATTGGCAGATGAAAGATTTGATGGTAGATGTTTTTGTTTTGCCATTGGCAGGCTAATGATGGATAAAGACATTTTTCATTAATAAAGAAATTAATAATTTCATCAGATTAATTTGGATATTTTGCTTCTTTATCAGCAGTATTGTTGCCCGTCTTCCATTATAAGCAGCAGCGCATGGTCTTGTGTGACAATGCCAAGCTATTTATTACTTTGTTCGCTACGTAATTCGGTATTGCATACGTTTTCTAGATTGACATAAAAGGGAGACTACAAGGTTAATTGCCACTGCGTGCCCATACCTCCAAATTGCAGGCAATACTTGTACCAACCTAGATCAATCACTTGCCATCTTCCTCTTTCTCCCTTCTTTCCCATCATACTGTGCCTTCTACTGGTTCTCAGGGCAGAACTGTGGATGTCTTCAGGGAGGGCTTTATCCTATAGGGTTCCACTAGCCCTGCAGAAACATGCATACATTCCCTTCCTTAACAAGCTTCAGTACTGACAGTGCCGCCCACACACAGAAAATGTCTGTAAGTATATATAGAAAATGTGCAAATAAAAAAATTTGGTAGTGTTTTTGTGGCATTCAAATGACTTGTTGCAATGAGAGGCTAATGGCTATTAGAGCAACATCCCTCCGATACGCATTGTGTGACACCGCAAAAAGGCAAACAGGTGTCATCATAGTCCATTTGCGGAGTAAACTGATGTATTGCTTGCAGCCTGAACCACTTTTTATCTCGTATTTGCAACGCTTGTATGTCATATTTTTTTTATCTAATCTGTTTGTGTTGCTGCAACACGCTGGTACACAGCATGTTGTCAGGAAGTTGAAGCTAACCCAAAGCACATCTTGATGTCCTCATTGTGCTTTTTAAAACCCTAATGTGACATTTAGTATGTAATTTTCTTGCTTGACTGCTGTGTAGCTGCACATTTTATAGATTCAATATAATATTCATCATTGTACAATAAATTGTAATTGCAAACCAATAAGAAGCAATTTGAATTCTGTTTTGTGTTGATGTCCAGAATTCGATCTGGCAGTTAGTTCCTGCATATGTTGTTGTTGTTATTTATTGTACTGTCCTGTACTTGGGTGTTGGTGTGGATCCAATACATAATCGCATTGAGAGCGAGCATCCTTGTAATTTCTCTGTTAGTGGGGAGAGGAGATAAGTGTTTTTGTGTGCAAATGTGCACAAAAGGCATGAGATTGACTTTCATCTCAAGTCCTCTGTTTAAAAAAAACACCTAAGCAAGGACAACATGTTCATGACCTTCAATACCTTAGTTAACATTGACATAGCAGCCACTTCAGAGAGGGTACGCTACTGTTGGATGTGAAGACTTCTTTAAACCAACACAAATAAAGAAGATCACAGAATGATGTGATGTGGCCAAATTCTTGAGCAAAGTGAAGTGTTGGCTACCCTTACCTAGCCTCCTTCCCCACCCACCTTGATGCCAAGGTTCATGTGAGGTGGTAGACTTCTCCATTCCCCCCCCCCCCCCCCCCCCCCCCCCGCCGCTGCCGCCTCTCTAAAGAGCAAGATGGTGAGGTTTTATTCTAATTAAAAGAAAAAAAGAAAGCTGCAATGTAGAATAATGGCCATGCCTTTTTCCAATCACAGCTGATTAATCTTTAAACGTGACAACAATCGGGAGCTTGTCTTTGTGCGGCCGATACATATTCACTAAAAAATTTCAGTTAAATTTGTCCATCCCACTTAAATAATGCACAAAACATTGGACAACCACGTAACATTCTTTCTCTTTTATTTTCAATTAACATTGAGACACTTGGCGGGTAAAGAGTCTCAGGTAATTGGAAAGTTGGGATTAGAAAAAGTTCAAATAGAATGACCTCCCCTTGCTCATTCAATTGCTCCCAGTTTTGCTTCTTCTTTGTATTCTTTTTTTATTTTTCTGCTGCCCTACCTCCTTCCCTGTCATTTCTAGGTTTCCTCTGTCTGAGTTCTGCTGTTCAGCATTCACCAGCAGTGAGCCTGGTGCCTGCTGCTGGTTGCCAATTAGTTTGGCCCTTAGAGTTATTCTAGCAGATAGCTTGTCTCTTTGATGTTGACTAGCCAGGGTCTTTTCCTCCGTCCTTTATGGATACTTCCTTTTTTCCCCCCTGCCTGTCCGTCTATCTGTCTGCTCGCCTGGCCTTGTCTTTCTGCTTTATCTTGTATATCAGTCACATTGGCTCACTTAAAGTCCCTCTGCTCATCTTACTTATTATCTTGTGTATTGTTGTCTCCTAAGGTTTTGTTTTTCCTTGTTCGTCATATCAGACCGACTGGAAGGTATTTCTCTCCTGGTCCTTGGAGGAGATCCCTGGCATGCTCTTCAGTGCAGGGCCAACAGGTTTGCCAATGCAAAAGGGAACACGAGGAAGTGGAAACGAGAGCCAGCACTGTTTGTTTGTTTTCTTTATGCCCAGGTAAAGAGATTAGAGGGGTCTGGATAAGGAGTGATCGGATGTGGCCGGATTTGAGTTTCTAGGTCTGGCATTGTAGTACTTAGCCTGTCTAGGCTATAGAATTAGATGCTTGAAAAGTCGGCCACATTCTGAGACGGCGGTGGCCTTTGCTTTCAAAGGGTTTCAAGGTATAGAAACGTCCTAGTGCCCAGATTTCAGTTTTAAGAACTGCGCTTGCCCAGTGTTTTTTTTTCTATTTGTGATGAATATTCCAACACTCGGCTCATTGACTGAATCTCAATTTGACCTATAAAACAATACACTACTGAGTAAGACAAGATCAGTCTTGTGGAACCCTTTTGTGAAGGGAAAATTATCTTTAGAGTTGTCTTTTTTTTTTTTTTCCTGTAGTCTTCGGAAAGCAAGACAAATGTGATGATGTCTTGTTCTTGGCCACAAACTTACGTAAATGTAGTACATATGAAACTATGAGGTCACTACTGCTGCTGTTCTTTTATAACTGAAAAAGCAACAGACAATAACAGTCCACATTGCAAGGCCGTAACATACCCTGCAGTAGCACAGCCTTGTTTGTAACTGCTGCATATTTGATGTGTCTGGACGCATAGAGCAGCGATCATTTCCAATGGCTCAACTGTGCCATGTATTATTGAGTCATTTTACTTTGGTCTTAAAGCTATGGTAGAAAATGTATTTCAATCTTTTTTTTTTCATATTTGTTGAAATATTGTTTAACGCCAGACAGCAATCAATAAATACAAAGCGCTGCCAAAGAATTCTGTATCTGTGGCTGTCGCAGGCGTGTGTAATCATGTCATCCAACCGAATAAAGTGATTGGATGACCTACCTGTCTGGCTACCTGCGTGCACTCTGCCTGTGCAGTCATTTGGGCATGACCGGAGTGTTCCACAAGGTTGGCAGACCTATTGCTAAAGCTAGCGAGCTAGTCATGTGTTTTGGGGGAGAGGCTTTGGAGGGAGGACTGAAGGAAGGTGTGGGATTTTTTTGATTGGATACTTTCAAAACCGTACTTACTCTGGCTGGTTTCTCCATATTGCCTACTCTAACATTAGTGTGCTGGTTGCTTGAAGGTGGAGAGGGGCGATGTCAGGGCGTAAGGTGGATGCAGCTGAAGGGAGCTTCCTTAATGCAGTACTAGCGCCAAGGAAAATTAAAAATTGGTGAATGTAGTGTGATCACCCCTATGAGTAATAGCAGAGACAACAAGAATTCATATTCAGGGCAGATTAAACCTTTTGCATGTGTGCAAATTGATATATATTTCACACACACACACACACACACACACACACACACACACACACACACACACACACACACACACACACACACACACACACACACACACACACACACACACACACACACACACACACACACACACACACACACACGGATGCCCTCTAGAGTTATGATGAAGCCCAGTGATTTTTATGGTGGTGTAGCGAATGAGGCTGATATCCACTGTTTGGGGAACTAAAGGCCTCTGGCCCCTACTGCAGTCATACAGAAGGGAAAGGAATCATTCCATGAAACATATTAGAAAGCCAGAGCAGACACTTGGAAATGCTCAAAGGCACACTCCCGCTAGAGTAGAAAATACGACTCGCACACAAGGTTGAGATGGATTTTATAGGTGAGGCTAAAGCCTCATTGATTGTGGACCGCATCAGGGTAGAATTTTTTTTGAATCTCTGTGTGAATGTAGTCCTGACTAAGGACTACATTCTTTCAAAGAACCTATTTTCAAAGAACCTATAAACAATTCTGCTAAACTTAGCCTATAGTGATCGCAAAATGGAGGGATTGCAGCAGAGAGCTGAGAACATTTCAAAGCCTTGTGTGGTGTATTTCGCAATCGTTGAAGGATGCACCCACAAACAAAAGCGAAATAGTTGGGCAATAGGTAAGCAGAGGGTGTCATGGCAATCAAGCAACCTTGATGGCCCGCAGAGTGCACGGGAAGTTCACGTTTTGGGTTTACTACTTTTAGTGTGGGTCAGAAGAGAGGGTGCAGGTGTGTGTGTATATTGCTGCACTATTATAGTACCACAATATATATACAAGATAGTATACTCCGGTCTGGGATTTATAAACCATTGACTGATGGTCAATCGCTGTCAGATATATCGTTGCGTTCTTTAAATTGATGTAGCTTAAACTTCTGAGTAGGTGCAGTCTACAAAAAGCGTGGAAAATGAGTTGAACATTTTCATTTTTAAGGTTCAGGCAATGGCTGTAGGTTTGATCACCCCTACAAACAGAAAAAAAAAAAAAGGATGAAAACAAGGGCATCTCCATTTTAAACTGCCAATCAAGCACTGTTGTGTCCGTGATGTGTTGCGCTGTAGGAGTGATGCAAATGCTCTTTCAAACTGAAACCAACAGTCCCAAGTTTTCTAACTTGGCAATGCCTTCATATACGGCAAGGGACCAGCCTGAGTCAAAGTTCAGCGTGCTGGTGTTACAAGCATCTACACATCAACTATAAAGACGTGGCTCTTTTCTTTTTTTTTAATCTCACTGTAACTTGGAGGAGGGGAAGAGCTTGAAGGGGTAGAGTCATTAGACTGCATCACCCATCACACAAGCGCTCTCTGCAGAGCCCTGCCCCAGGATCCATTCATTTGCTTCCTACGAAATACTATTTTCCTGATGGATGAAACCTTTTATATCCAGAAGGCAGCCTGAAGATTTCCTGCTAGCTGGGAGGCTAGGTGTGAACGATATTAGGGTTAGTATGATGCAATACATTCATGGTGTTGTAACCGTGTAAAAACAACTTCATCCGAAATGCATCGGTTTCTGTAAATGCGTCTTACAAAAGATGTATCAAATGTTATCTAACGTGACGTATTTGTGATGCTTACTGTACGTGGTGTTTCCAGTCTTTGTCTGTTTGGGTTTTCGTTATCACTTGATTTTCACCTGGAGTGTCCTCTGCAAACAGAGACGACTGTCGCCTTGCTGGGTTTCCACCGTGCAGCGCGGCACAGCGACTCTGGGTCCTCGTTTTTGCCGCCTCCAAAGAGGACGAAATGTTCCAGAAGTGAATGAGCATCTGAGTAGGAGGCCTTCCATTGTGTTGGGGGGGGGGGGGGGGGGGGGGAGAGAAGGAAGGAATAAGAATGCGCAGCAGCCAGACACAGCGCTGAGCTCCTGCTGCCTCTGTGGGCCGACGCACAGACGAACCGTAGCTCCGTTCAAATGGATTTTCGTACCTCGGATTCTGTCTAGGGACACGGTTACATTATCTGAGAAGGGGGAGAAAAAGAAACGGCACGCTGTCAAAACAAAACCGCAGGCTCGACTTTTTGGGGTTTGAGCAGAATTGAATTATTACTCAACTTTGACATTTGCTTTAGACTTTTAATCAAAACAGTCAAAGCTTGTGTTTGGGGAAAAAAGACGCACCAAAGGCTTGGACGTAGACATTTGTTGAAGGCTATCGTGGTGATGGTGTGTAGCGTGAAGGAGAACACTGGACGCTGGTCTCGCTACTGTAACACACTTTACTAATACACAAACACAACGGGGGGCCCCCTTGTGGGAAATGATGTACAATACATTCTCTCAAGTTGGGGGACCAATCCAAGAAAGTGTAGGTGCCTGTAGTTAAGTAATCGCCGCAGCCCACCTGCTGTAGGCAATTTAGAGAATGAATGGGGGTGGCTGTTCTTTGGTCATTTACTCAGATCCCTCTCAATTTGTTACCTCGTGTGTGTGTGTGTGTGTGTGTGTGTGTGTGTGTGTGTGTGTGTGTGTGTGTGTGTGTGTGTGTGTGTGTGTGTGTGTGTGTGTGTGTGTGCAAATTAATAATATGATTTCCTATCACTGTTCACAAACTGTGGTAAAAGCTGTTGGTTGGTGGGGAACAAGAACGCGTCGAGAAAAACAACCTCATTATCTGTGCCGGTTATGGGAAGCCGGTCACTAGAGAGGTTTGTTGGCTTGTTGGACCTCAGCCCACCCATGGGTGATGTGTTTTTAATAAGATGGTAATACTTGGGTCGTCCTCGCGTTGTGCCGGTCGCATGCCTACTTCTTACCGGGGTTTCGATGGAATTTCAGGAGACATATTTAATAACAGATTAACAGATTTAATAAATGATATGTGTGTAGTTGCGTTTGCTCTGCCTGTCTCCCCACCCACTCCCTCCTCTCTTTGGTCTTTTTAAACCGGTTTAGCTTCTTTCCTCGTGCTCAAACCGCTGCACGCCTCCGTGTCCCTCTCTCTCTCTCGCTCAGCAAAGCAAACACAAGCTGAGATGTGGAAATACAGATCCTTACTTTAATCTCTGTCTATCATTCGGTTTCTCTGCACTCTTCTTAAACTGACTGCCTCTCCCCCGCACGCCGGCATGACTTTGTCTGCAATATTTCTTTTCCCGTCAAATTATATTTTCTTTAACCGTGCTGCATTATAGCTTCTAGGCTGAAATGCCGATGTGAACAAAATATTTGGCTTTGACTTTTATGTGAGAATATGTCTCTCTGTGCGAGAGTTGGTTAACGATGGTTATCCAAGTCTACGAATTGGTGTAGCACACCAATTGCAGGGAATGCAGGCATGCCAGGGAATGCAATTACTCTTATGACCATTTCGTCCAGCAAATACCCATTGGTAGCCTGGTGGTCCTGAACCACCATCTGCCTCAATACACACGCCAGCCGAGCCTCAAGCTCTTCACCTGTTTCCCTATCATCTCTTGGCTCGGCAACCCCACCCCCGCCGCCCTCCCTTCCCTCCCAAGGAGAAGATCTGCCAAGCCTCAGACCGATTTAATCTTCTCCCAAACGAAAAAAAGAAGTCTTGTAGGGCTGACCCCTCATTTTTGTTACGATAGGCAGGTGCTTTCATTGTTCCTATCGTCTCCCCTGGTTTGATCATTGTTGAAACGAAAACAGGTTTGTTTGCCAGCGTTTGCTGGCTGGCCCGGGCAGGTGGAGTTCCCTCACGTTCAACAAGTCTTGGCCTCGACATCAACGCTGAAAGTGAAATGGAAAGCAGCACAGCGCCGATGTGTGGTTGTGTAATTAAAGAATCCCGTAACTCAATAGCAGCTTATGTAGTTGGAAAGTCGCTTAATGAACAAAGATATTTGATGTTCACACTCCGAATAACAGCGAGCCGACGCGGGGAACGAAACGCCTACAAAACGAGTTAAGCCAAACTTGTTGAGCTTCAGACCGTGTTGCCGATCAGTTGATTGATGTTCCTTTCATCTCTGTTAATAACAACGGTTCAATGTAGAACCATAATATATAAATGGTTAAGATGTAACACCACACTTGTGACTTATGACATTTCTTGAATATGGAAACAAAGTCCACTACGACTGTAGTAGACTGCTTTCACTCAACTAACGGAGTTCTTAGTCAGGCACTGCCCTTTCTGTGAAACTGAAAAAGAAAGAAATACAGGGACTGCGGTGGGCCACGACAGCCCTGATTGTGGTTGGGGGAGAAACTTGTATTTCCTCCCCATTGACCGCCCTGCCTCCCCGTTTCCTTTCCCTTTATTTACCATTCAGAGCCCTGAAGCCAGCCTGCCACGCTACGGCACTGATCAGGCAGACGCCGAGGCCTCTGCCAGTGTCGTACGAGACACATCCAGACCTTGAATGTGCTCCCGTCTTCCCCACAGGCAGCAATCCGCCAGGCACCTGTCACATAATGTCATATGACAATTTCCTATTAAAGCTTCTTACCTTGATAGCTCTCATGTCCGCAGACGTTCAACACCGCAAGCCAGTAAATGTTGAAAGCAATCCTTTTTTATTATACATTTTACATCCAGAGCTGCACGGCAGCTGTCTCGTGCACGCTGGCAGGCTTAAGATTTGACCAACATTATTGTAACATCTCACAGATTCCTTCTCTAGTAAGCCCAACAAGCTGCCGCACAGATGGCTAGAGTGTTTGGTCCCTTTTGCACACAAACTGCAAACTGTTCGTTTCTTACATTTCGTCCTGTGCTCATTTTCACACACGTTTCTGACATGTAACGCATTAGAAATGGGAATCGATGATTCCTTTTGTGCCGATACGCTATGTATTGCGATTCTATAAATATAGCGCTCCTCATTAATATTACAATATGATATTCTATACATATCGTTTTTTGCAATTTTATATTGGGTGTGGTTTGGTTTAACGTTTTGCCGTGGCCCGTTGGTGTCCGCCATTATTTTTTAAGTGAACGTGCCAGAAAATAACATTTTGGTTGATGTGAATTGACTCAAGGCGTACAGCGCCCTCTGCGCACACACACACACACACACACACACACACACACACACACACACACACACACACACACACACACACACACACACACACACACACACACACACACACACACACACACACACACACACACACACACACACACACACATTTTTGTTCTACAATGCATAAGGAAGTAAGAGTCGACCTGGAATCGGCTGTTCATGTTGGATTTATTTTCTCCTCCCAACACGGACTGAGAAGCGTACATCAGTGGGGTGGTGGAGATTGGAGAACGAGAGACAGACAGACAGGGGAAGGGAAATCATGACGCACCAGTGCCTTTTCTCTCTTCATCTCTCTCTCTCTCTGTCTTCACATACTGCCGCCAACATGTTGTGCTGTTTTGGTGTTTGTGTGTGTGTGTGTGTCCAAATGGGTGTGTGCTCATGACACCTTGTCAAGCCAAAGTGTGCGTGTACACCTGTTTGTGTGTGTGTTTTCTTCTTTTCTGCAACCCCTGTCATCACTTCAGTGTGATTGGTTTCTGCCACTCAGCAGGGAGCCAGGCTCAACCTGCCAGGGCTGCCCTCCCCCCCCCCCCCCCCCCCCCCCCCCCCATCCCTGTAGGTGGAGGAGGGCTTTATAGTACTCCAAAAAGTGTGTGTGTGTGTGTGTGTGTGTGTGTGTGAATTTATATATATATTCCTTCTTATCTTCCCCGTATTTGGAGGGTGAATAATTCATTGTGTGCCAAGTTCATTGTAGCATTTCAAAATGTGGTTTGGTATAGCTTCACTGTTGAAGTTGATCATGATTTTTTCACATTGTCGTCCCACTGATGGATCACCTGAGTGGAAGAAATGGGCGTTCTTACTGGCAGACCGACATGGCAACACGACGCAGGACACCTTGTCAACGGGTAGACAGGTGTACTCTGTGGAGTAAATGATGGAAAGAAAAACAATAGAAAGGAAAAAGTAATGTAATTTCAAGGTGTAGAAAGAGCCACAGTGAATATGTAATGAGTCAAGACAAACCAAAAGGGAAATCTAAGTGCCAAGAAAAAAAGTTACATTGATTAGTGGTTTCAATTAAAAGTTGACCTCAAATTGAAACCCCTATAAATTTTTCAATTCAAACCGTTAACTGTTTGAACTCAACAAAACCATGACCATTGTGCTATGCTGGTGGCCCTGGCCACTTGATACTTTGTAGTACTGCGCACTTTGTCAGCAAACCCCCCCCAAAAAAAACCACCTTCTCAAGACAAGAGCTCGTCCATACGGGTAAAAGTGGGGTGCTTAAACGAGATTTCCTATCATCAGTACATTAATGTTTCAGCAGCATTTGAACTGCTCCCTGCTTTGATTCAGCACAACTAGCACTCTCAACCTGGGCATAAAACTGCAGGTGTTTTTGTGTCACCGGCAGACTTTCGATGGGAAGCCCTGAGAGCTCCTTCTGGTTAGTGTGTCACAAAAAAGGTGGAGGCCATTAAATATTTCCTACCTCTTAATGGCTAAGCCAGGAGTTGTGAGGGACAAAAAGGAAAAGCTTGTACTTAGTCAAATACTTCTTCTCTTTTTATTATTTTTTGGAAAGATAACCTGGATATTTCTTAAATATCTTGTGCTGAAGAGTAGAGGTCTAGACACAGGATTAGTAAACTGCAGGGTATACACAGGACGGTTGTACTTAAGCTAGCCTAATTGTAGACAAGGCTAGGCAGGGGCTTTTTCATCACAATAGCCATAAACTGAGGGTGAATAATTCTCTTTAGCCTATCACAAAATTCGGATTAGAGTGACATTCATCCCACCTAGTTGTGACAAAGCCAAGCCATTGTGGCTAGTTGGCAACAAGAGTGCAATAATTGTGTGTCCCAACAATACAATTACACAGCTCAACAGCTGTTATGAGCAAGAGTACACTACGTTCAGTGACATTTCTACCCCAGACAGAGGCCCAAAGTCACAATTAATAATGGACTGCTTTATCACTGTGGCAGCCATTCACTCACCCTACTGATGAAAATATACTTTCCTTTCCTTCAGTGCCGCCATGTGAGTTTGACGCCTTTCCTGGCCACAGACAAAATTGATTTAGACACAAAATTGATTGGGTTGTGAACGCTTCAAACTATTCATTTCAAACTATTGAAAAATAATTGGATTTGGCCCATGGCTCAAAATTGAACAAACGATGGAAAAGTTACAAATAACTTTGAACGAAACGATGGCAACTGAAAATATAACTAGTAAGAACATCTGCCGGATCTCGTTACCCAGAAACCCCTGTGATTCGTACCTGTGCAGACTCTACTTGTGTGCACCTCGAATCGTCTGCTTAGTCAATCAGATCAAAACTGCGGTGCAGCCATCACCACACTTCTCATCAGCGACGTTCTGCGCTATTGTCTTCTCCCCCCCCCCCCCCCCCCCCACCCGACACCTCGCCGCTGTAAATGGCATAATGGCTTCTGTTAAAGACTCACTTTCATCGTCGCCGAGTAATTATCCCTCCCCAATTTCATTTAGTGTGTCTTAAATGAGTCCCAAGTCATTTCCTAAACCATGCTCCCGACGGCTCCCGACGGCTACATCGCCCACCCGATTACGCCATCACAGTTTACCGTGTTGTCACCTTTCCCTCAGCCAAGGATGGCAGTCCGTGCCAAGAGCTTCCAGCTGGCAGCCGCGCGCTCACTCACCGCGGCTCTGAAATCGGCGCTCGCTGAGCACACCTGCTGTTTTGTAGTGACGTCACAGAGCTTCTGCTCTAGTTCCCTCACTGGACACCGCCATTCACAATGTGTCAGCTTTACCGGGCGCTGGAAAAGCCAATCCGCTGCCCTAACGCTCTCTCTCTCTCTCTCTCGCTCTCTCTCTCTCTCTCTCTCTCTGTGCGTCTGTGTGTTTGTGTAAATCTGTTATTTCAATGAATTGTTGTCTTGTTATTTCCTCCGTTTTTAACCAAGGGTTTGTAGTGGCATATAAGCCTCTTAGCTATTTTGTGACTTTCATTTTGCCTCACCGCCTTAATTGTTTATTCTTCATACTCTGTTGCCATCTTCAAATACGTTTGTGCAGGACTTCAAGTGAATGTAATTTTGATCAAAATAGGCACTTGAGATTAATGTGCTGTAACTGCTCATATTTATATTATATCCATGGTAGCTCTTGTCCTAAGTAAACTTTTACATGAATGCAGTTATCCATTTTTATTCTTTTTTCTTTATTGATCTATTTTTACGCCATTATAACTATTTTTATATTGTGCAGTTGGCCGTTAGAGAGAGAAATACAGCTGGGCCAATCTATATTTCATTTTTGAGGGAAATGGACTTAGGCATTAACACATAATTCCTAAGATGCCTGCTAGGAGGCCTAATATCCTGTTGGTCATCAGCCAATACGAACTACCTCCCTGGGATAACAGTGTTATTATAAACACATTAAAATGTCTTCATGGTTTAGAGGTAATTACTTCTCATTTGAAAATAATAAGCGTTTGAGCGAAGACCAAGCTCTGTGTGTGTGTGTGTGTGTCTGTATCTGTGTCTGTCCTACTCTACTCTAATACTCACCCTCTCCCCGTGTTCCCCCTCTTTCCGCAGGTTCAACTACAGGTCAACCCACCACCTCACCACCAATGGTTTCTACGAGTTCCTGAACTGGTTCGACGAGAGGGCATGGTACCCCCTGGGCAGGATAGTAGGGGGCACGGTGAGTTGTGTGTGTGCAGTCTGTACCGTGTGTCTGCAATGTTTGTACCGTGTGTGTGCAATGTCTGTAGCGTGTGTGCAGGGCCCAAAATTCACTTTTTGCATTTGGTCTTTACCTGCCAGAGTGGATGAATCTAGTGTTTGCTTTCATATGTAACCCTGAAAGTGTGCCTGCCAAATGGTAAAATCTATCTATCTGGTGGCATGTGTTAATTTTGTGTGTGTGTCTTTGCTCATTCCCCTTTTTGGGCTTATTCTGTCATGATAAGGCAGACAAAAATGTCACACTCCCTCTTTATTAAACACGCTCACTCACTCACTCACTGAAACAAGTGGTGTGCATGTGATAGATGGTTAAAGATGACCTACTTAGTATAACAATTTTCTAATATATTCATTGCCAATCATGTATCTGTTCATACTGCATTCTTTAGTATGAAAGTGTTAATTTCTCCGTGTCTCATGGCATAAGATGTCAGCTTATGACAGAGGTCACTAATGTCCTTGTTATGATTAGGGTTTACCATGTGGTATACGTTAAGTGAATTGAGTATAGCTGTATTTCACCATGTGGTATAAGTTAAGTGAATTGAGTATAGCTGCATTTCACCATGTGGTATAAGTTAAGTGAATTCAGTATAGCTGCATTTTGCCATGTGGTATACATTAAGTGAATTGAGTATAGCTGCATTTCACCATGTGGTATACATTAAGTGAATTGAGTGTAGCTGTATTTCACCATGTGGTATACGTTAAGTGAATTGAGTATAGCTGCATTTCACCATGTGGTATACGTTAAGTGAATTGAGTATAGCTGCATTTCACCATGTGGTATACATTAAGTGAATTGAGTATAGCTACATTTCACCATGTGGTATAAGTTAAGTGAATTGAGTATAGCTGTATTTCACCATGTGGTATACATTAAGTGAATTGAGTATAGCTGCATTTCACCATGTGGTATAAGTTAAGTGAATTGAGTATAGCTACATTTCACCATGTGGTATACATTAAGTGAATTGAGTATAGCTGTATTTCACCATGTGGTATACGTTAAGTGAATTGAGTATAGCTACATTTCACCATGTGGTATACATTAAGTGAATTGAGTATAGCTACATTTTGCCATGTGGTATAAGTTAAGTGAATTGAGTATAGCTGCATTTCACCATGTGGTATATGTTAAGTGAATGCGAAAGACCAGCGCAACTCGTGTATTAGCGTTAAGTGTGATTACATTCTGATCGATGCTACTCCGTGGACACGGCAGTAACACCGATCCCCGTTTCATGTCGTTCATATGTGTTTTCCCGTTTAATTTAACCTTGTGTCGGAATAGGACAGTGTTCAGTTCCTGCTTTCCCGGCTTGAGAGTCTGGCTGTAGCCGATATTGTATTAAACCGCTTGAACGGCAAATCGACTTGTCGCCACGACTTCTTCTCTGTCCGAGTGTTCAGCTTCATCCGACCAGCGGAGCGGAATATTCCCCTTTCAGCATGCAGGCACGTAGCTGGGCTAAATGCCTCTGCAGTGGCGGCGGGACTGCGCTTGCAGCTCTCGCGGGGGGACGCACAACACAAGGGTCGATTTGTCTTCACGGAGCCACTTGAAGACCGAACGGGCAGGGTCACTTTTACATGCCATTACACCGCCACTCATCCCTCGCTGTGCTCGCCTCCTCTGCCTCTTAATACATCCCGCCATTAGTCCCACGTCCGTGCCCTTGAATGAAGGGCATGTGTAGGTTGACCAGGCCAGCTCACTCCCCAGAGGTTAACGTGGGAAAACCTTTACGAACCATTACCACGGACAAGCTATGAATTTGTGTTCTAACACTGCGCTATTGTTTCTCTCTCTCCCCCCCCCCCCCCCCCCCCCCCCCCCCCCCAATCGAAAGTCATTCATTGTCGTTATTTAATTATGGAATGGAAGTCACCGGTCAACATGGTTTTACAAGAGGACATCAGCCTGAAGAGTCCACTGGAGAGTGCTGCTCTGATTAAAGCTTTGTAAACACATTTGTCCTGTCTAGGTCTTGCATAATGAGCTTTGGAAATCATGCACTGTGAAACATGTGGGATGGTGTACCAGAAACTCTCACTCTCTCACTCTCTCACTCTCTCACTCACAATCGCCCAAATCCTCAACAAAGGGTTTGCGGCAAAAAATAAATAAAAAGTATAATAATTGAATGATGAAACAACAGCGGCGTTCAGTCATGAAAGGTTTAGCCAAATGTCAAGATGCGGTGACATATTGCGGCTCACTACCCTCTCCCTCCCTCCCTCCCTCCCTCCCCCCTCCCTCCCTGCCCGCCCCAGGTTTACCCGGGCCTGATGGTGACGGCGGGCCTCATCCACTACGTGCTCAACCTGCTCAACATCACCGTGCACATCCGGGACGTGTGCGTGTTCCTGGCCCCCGTCTTCAGCGGCCTCACCTCCATCTCCACCTTCCTGCTGACCAAGGAGCTGTGGAGCCAGGGCGCCGGGCTGCTGGCCGCCTGCTTCATCGCCATCGTGCCCGGCTACATCTCGCGCTCGGTGGCCGGCTCCTTCGACAACGAGGGCATCGCCATCTTCGCCCTGCAGTTCACCTACTACCTCTGGGTACGTCGGCCGTGCGCCACACACACACACACACCCGTTAGCGGGGGTAAGGGTTCCTGTCAGAAGAGCTTTCCGGACGGGATGACACGCACGGACATAATTTGGAGTCACAGCCATTTCATTGTTATAAACTTTGTGTCAGCGGGACTTTATTATACTTTTACTGTACGCACAGCCAGTAGCAATGACCACTATCGATAAGCCCAGTGATTCCGATCGCTGGGCGGTAGAGAACGTTGAGGTAGGTAATGGTGAGCGGAGAGAGAGAGAGAGCGAGCAGTTCCCCAGCGCCATTTACGGCTGGGAACGTTAGGATTAACGCGCCGAAAAAAGAAAAGGGGATTAATTCACCAGCGACTGTCCACCACATACGTCACACTAGCGGCAGCATGTCGAGCACCTGGAGCCGTTCATGGCGACACCATCCAAATGTAACCCCAGCCAGCGCGACGGGGGATAGGCCATTAAAGGAACTAAAGCTTACCGAAGACCATGACCAAAAACAGTGAAACCAACCGTACCGTGACATACAGTAAGTACGTGTGTACTACAGTGCTGGTACTAGTACTGTAGTACTATATACTAGTGTATATAGAGTACTATACTAGTACTCTATATACACTAGTATATAGAGTACTATACTAGTACTCTATATACACTAGTATACAGAGTACTATACTAGTACTCTATATACACTAGTATACAGAGTACTATACTAGTACTCTATATACACTAGTATACAGAGTACTATACTAGTACTCTATATACACTAGTATACAGAGTACTATACTAGTACTCTATATACACTAGTATATAGAGTACTATACTAGTACTCTATATACACTAGTATACAGAGTACTATACTAGTACTCTATATACACTAGTATATAGAGTACTAGTATTACAGTTCACCCCTTGCATGCAGGCTGGCGGGGTAAATAACCGGCTTTCTGCAACCCCTTGATTCCGATTGTCTCGGAGTGGCTCCTGGTTGTAAGAGTTATGTGTGAAGACGATAACGTCCCCGTCCCCCCCCCACCCAGACACAGCCCGGGGGGGCGTGCGGGTTCTAGAATGTGTCTCCGTATCCGACATCACCGCTCCGTTGCCCTTGCCGGGGGAGACTCACTGCGGACATTCTCGTAGCAATTGCTCGGATTGGAAGAAGGTGGCAATTTCAACTTTTGACTGTGAATTTCCTTTTTATTACTTTTTTCCTTTTCATTGTGCCGTGCCACTCTCCGTCGAGGGCTAATGTAATGCTCGGTGAACTTCCACTTCCCGAGACCTTTGGCGCCTGTACCGTGGTGATTTAATGGGGAAAGGTTATGTATCTGTCACGTTTGGAAGTCCTTCCACGGTTGTTAAACCGGTGGTACTTGAGTGGATGAAATGTAGCGTAACAAGATTTAGAGATGTGCACCTCTCACCCGCCTACTTTCACACACAAAGCTATTAAGCTTTGGTTTCCCCCCCCCCCCCCCCCCCCCCCAAAGTGCTTAAAGAAAATGCCAATTTGTAGTGGCTCCCATTAAATATTACTTAATGGAAGGGAAAGGAGTATTTCTTTGCAAATAATCTACAGTGTGTGTGCATACAGCCAGACAAGTCTACCTCTTCAACAAAGGCTCCTGTAATGGTTCCTTAGCAACCAGCGCTGACAAAAACGTTTGCCAAGCGCTAACTCATGGGAATGATGAGACCGCTTCGGAGATGTACAGGTACATACCAATCGGACTAAATTTTCAGTATCTCCTCTTATTTTCCACTGCCAGGTACAGAGACTCAAGTGCAAAAGCAGTCTTTATTATAATGACTGCCAAGGTTATCTAACGTTATTTATTCACACCCACAACATATTCCACCGGGGGTAAGCACAACGCTTCGTTTCGCCATATTCAGCAGTCGTTTATCTAGCCTGTCTTGTTATTATTTGAATACTGAGCTCCAGTGAATGGTAACTCTACTACCGTGTGGGCTCTCCTCTACCCCAACCCTCGTCTCTCTGGTGGTGGTTAGCCATCACTGATCCCTCGTCAGGCCCTGACCCCCTTATGCAGCCAGTACAGCCTCGTTCCACACTCTCCTCCTGGGGGAAATGGGAGCAACTCTGCTGAAGAGTTGTTCCACACAGGGTATATTATTAACGGGCTCACCGAAGACATTCTCGGCAGGCCGGATGTTGTTCGTGTCGGCCCACTCGCCCTCGGCCTGTCAAATCGTTGGTTTATTTGTTTCTGTGTTGGTCTGGTTCCTCTCACCGCAACCTTACCGTCGTCTGACCTGCAGGTGAAGTCAGTGAAGACTGGATCGGTCTTTTGGGCCATCGGATGCTGCCTCTCCTATTTCTACATGGTAAGGACACACACACACACACACACACACACACACACACACACACACACACACACACACACACACACACACACACACACACACACACACACACACACACACACACACACACACACACACACACACACACACACACACACACACACACACAGCCTACTGGAGTGCTAGTCACCATTTTATTCACAGCACTGCAAGAAAGCCAACAAAAACACCTACCAAAAGCAATAGTGAGGCTTTTTAACAAGGCGCTCAGCCAATTACATCCGGACCCTCGTCCAGCACCGGCATCACCCTAACCCGTACTGCAATCAGACAAGGATAGGCCCCTTTCACAATGCCTTCGCCCTGAATTAGCCTTTTCTTCTCCTTTAGATTTTATTCACAATCCGTTACTCCTAACATCACCTACGCCCTGGGTAGCTGTACCACTGAAACCTAATCAAGCAGATGCCCACACTACCTTCACTGCATGAGTCTTACACAGCAGTCTATGACAGTAGTTGAAAGGCTCGGGATGATTGTGTAATTGTGTGTGTGTGTGTGTTTTGCAGGTGTCGGCGTGGGGAGGATATGTGTTCATCATCAATCTCATCCCTCTCCATGTGTTTGTTCTGCTGCTTATGCAACGCTTCAGCAAGAGAGTTTACATAGGTAAGATTCCACACAGACTTAATGCACATAACATATAGTGTATTTTTAAGATGTCTGCTAAATAACTACAACATTTTGTACAGGTTTACAGGTACAGGTTTGTACCCCTAGTGTGTGTGATTAAGAGAGATTGTGTGTGATGAATGGATGTAATCATCCCCGCTTGCGAAAGCCGTGCTGAAAAACCACAGAGACTCGGTCCAGGCAAACAAAGCTTTCTTTGTTAATTATGATAGCGAAAGGGTTGAAATCAAGGAGGTTCTTATCGCCTTGCCTCTTCTCCCACTTTCTTCTATCAGGCTGTACAGGTGATTATAAATCTAACCAACAATGAGAGGAACAGATGATTGTTTGACATTTTTTACGGACAGATAATTCATTTAGAAAAGCACCGAATTTTACAGACGATAAAATACAAGCACAGAATTCCTCGACTCAACAAACGGAAATTAGTTGAGAACGTTGGGATATAACATGGCCAGATTAAATTGGCTGCGTGTGTCCAGTCCATTAAGTGCTCTTGACTCGCACCACTGGTCCCTATTAAGAGGGACATCCCTAAGAGCTCTGTTAAAGGGTTCTGGCTTTGCACAAACACGAGCCTATTATGCCCACCAATGTGCTTTTAATGTCTGAATGTGTGCAGCTTTATATTAGTTGTTCCTTCCTCTTTAATGCAGCCCATTAAACCAACCCAAGGTACCTGCGGTCTCAGATTTTGTTTGATAATGGGACCCTGGCAAATTCGTTTGAACTTGGAGTCTCTTAAATGCAACATTTTTACAGTGCGTTTTGGGTGCTTGGGTGGGAAATAAACGGCCTAATCCTTTTTCTCAGCTACTCCAGTGATATGAACACTACCAGCCAAAACAAAAAAAGCGCGTTCCTCTCTGCCACTAAGATGCTGGCAACAGCACTCCGCCAAACAACGCCTCCTTTCAGACTGGTCTCGGTGGAGCAGCGGTGTATGTGTCTGAAAGAGGGAACTAAAACTGGATTGTGGAAGCTTTAAGGAATGCTGGTCATTCGTAATACTGGCGGCCAATGCCAACCTAAAGCAGTTGCTAGGATTTCACCGGTGTTTCGCCACGCTCGTGACAGCTTTCTGTTTGAAGAACATACATGTGTGCATGGTGCGACCGCGTACATGCAAACAGTTGTGTGTGGGCGCCAAACGCCCACGTCAGCTAATAAATGAATCTGGTCTCAAGAGTCATTGTAATGGCTTTTGGCCCAAGGGTGTCATTTTCCTTATGTTTGGATTGCGTTGGCTGTGCGCTTTTCTGCAGCAAATCCCGTCCTAGCTCTCTTGCATTTCAAGCAGGACCTTTTAGTTTTTTCTGAGCATTGGGTCAAAATACATACGAGCGTAAGAGTTGATGTGCTTTGTTGTAGTGTGGTTCGGCCGGTTCTCGGAGGCGTTTTTCTGCTGGGATCTAAAGTGGTCGCATGTAGAAGGCGACGAGAGCGCCCCGCTCTTCCCTCTGCTGAGAGCCGAATAAATTGACGACCGTTGTCTTATTGTTTTAATGCTTCCCTTTATGGTCTGAAGACAGCGGGTATTCTATTTGTGTGGGTGTGTGGGTGATCATACCAAGCAGTTCTATAACATTTTGAACGCTGCAGGCAAAACGGCGAAGAAGAGTGAAAACATCGGAGTCACACTCATCCACGCGTCAAATATGGCCGACGTCCTGCAATATACAGAGCCTGTCTAGGGATCTTCTATTTTGTGATGTTGACACGGTGTGTGTGTCTGTGTGTGTGTGTGTGTGTGTGCGTGCATTCATCTCTACTCTCCTCCCAGCCTACAGCACCTTCTACATCGTTGGCCTGGTCCTCTCCATGCAGATTCCCTTTGTGGGCTTCCAGCCAATCAGGACCAGTGAACACATGGCAGCAGCAGGTCAGTAGCCAATCAGCAGGGGTTCTCTACTAGAGGTCATACCATTTGTAAAGATTCACATTCCATCAATGCAACTACATAAATCGTTTATTAAACCATTTGTTTTGCTTTTTGTGAAATATTCAGCTAAATGCATCATCCCTTCTACTCACTTCCACGTATAATAGCAAATGAGATGTTGAGCTGTCAGAAAAAACGGATGTGTGTTCACCACTAGTCATGCTGGTAGATAGAACCCCCCCCCCCCCCTCCCCCAACCGTCAGACATCCAACTAGCTAAAACCAGCAGGAAGCTCTTACAGTTCCCCTCTACTTATCATTGCTTCAGTTTTTCGTGAGGTCATATCTGTTGTGAACTTAGCCCAGCACAGCATAGCATGTTTTACCAGTCTGCTCTGTGTCCATCCAGGGGTTTTCGTGCTTCTGCAGGCCTATGCCTTCCTCCAGTACCTGAAGGACAGGCTGACCAAACAGGAGTTCCAGACCCTTTTCTTCCTGGGCGTGTCTCTGGCTGCTGGTGTGGTGTTCCTCACTGTCATCTACCTGACCTACACAGGTACACGGCGGGCATACAAACCACACACACGCCTCACACTGCAGCTCGCTTCAGAGCCTCAAGACGAGCCCAGGGAATTGCTCTGCTGAAGGATGCCGTATGTTTGGGGCAAACCAAGAGTTTTCGTGCTCCGGATACGGGGGTCTGTCCCATTAGGGCTATTATCTCAAGCTGTAGCATGTTTATCTGCTAATGCTGAGGATGTTGATACCTTTTTTTTTTTTTTTTTTTACTGACTCAGACAACCAGTCAGTGCAGCACCACACCAGCCCAGACATAACGAGATCAGTTCACATGATATTTGATCCTGCATTTAAATATTGATATTAATATAACTATTGTAGCCCTGGCGAGATTTGTATTGTTTGCATCACAAATAATTAAAGATTGTAGCCTTCCTTCACAGCGACATTTTCAGTGCATGCGGTCGAATACAAAGACATTTTCATTTATTTGCACCCCGAAGGCTTACAGCTCTCCATGAAAAGGTCTGCGGTCATCGTCCTGATTCAGTGATCATATTCGTTGTACACAGTACATTAAGGGATCATCTCCATCCGTATGGCTCACAACACCACAGGGTCGTTAGAGCCCTCGTGGTGGCGAGCAAGAAACTAAAACTCCTGAATGAAACGCTAAAAGCTATCTTTGATTTGAAGTGAACCCCCAAGCCTGGGACTGACAGCTATTGATCAGGCCCGGTTACCTGTTGGCCTCGCTGCTGTCTAGGAGGCCCAGATTAGATTCAGACGGCTCGTTAATCATTCTGGGGGCCATGTCGGGTGGACACCAGGGTGCACAGAGAGCTTATGGCCGATGTTTGTTCTCTCACACTCTCGCTCTGTCTCTCTCTCTCTCTCTCTCTGTCTCTGTCTCTCTGTCTCTGTCTCGCTCTCTCTGTCTCTGTCTCGCTCTCTCTGTCTCTGTCTCTGTCTCGCTCTCTGTCTCTCTCTCTCTCTCTCTGTCTGTCTGTCTGTCTGTCTGTCTGTCTGTCTGTCTGTCTGTCTGTCTCTCTCTCTCTCTCTCTGTTTCTGTCTCTCTCTCTCTCTGTTTCTGTCTCTCTCTGTTTCTGTCTCTCTCTCTCTCTCTGTTTCTGTCTCTCTCTCTCTGTTTCTGTCTCTCTCTCTCTGTTTCTGTCTCTCTCTCTCTGTTTCTGTCTCTCTCTCTCTGTTTCTGTCTCTCTCTGTTTCTGTCTCTCTCTCTGTCTCTGTTTCTGTCTCTCTCTCTCTGTTTCTGTCTCTCTCTCTCTGTTTCTGTCTCTCTCTCTGTCTCTCTGCGTTTGCGCATTGCACGCGCTTTTCATGATCAATGCACGCATTAAAAATGTTTCATGGCAATTATATGTTCCACGGGTGCATAACAAAACAAGAACTACAAGATACGCGGGTTTGTGTGTGTACAAATGTAGGTTTAATACATGTGCGGTCTGTTGCTGCTACCTTTTGGGATGTGTGTGTTTTTGATTTGTAGTTCATATTTGTATGTTGCCCACATCCTGATAGCGTCCCTGTGGTAAACGTGTGTGTGTGTGTGTGTGTGTGTGTGTGTGTGTGTGTGTGTGTGTGTGTGTGTGTGTGTGTGTGTGTGTGTGTGTGTGTGTGTGTGTGTGTGTGTGTGTGTGTGTGTGTGTGTGTGTGTGTTTCTCCTTTGAACCTCCAGGGTACATCGCTCCCTGGAGCGGGCGCTTCTACTCCCTGTGGGACACCGGGTGAGTCCACGCACGCATCCTGGATCCGTGCGACCACGCACTTTGAGGCACTCAACAGCGGGCAGAGAAAGGCAGTGCGACAGGGCAGCGATGAACGCCGCGGAGCGCCTTTCTCTTGCTCACGCAGAGCACCGGGCGGTTGAGGAGGGGGTTAGCCGCGTCGCGGCGTTTGGCCGAGCGAAGCAGTGTGCCTCGTCGGTGCGGTCCGTTTGGACTCTGGGTGGATCGCCCTAGAGGGCTAATAAAGCGTGGCACCGCTTGTTTAATAAAGCGTCACTCAAGGGCCATCTTTGTAGTAGCCTGCCATTTTAGATAACGGGCAGCACACACGGCCTGCATAGTTATTTAGTCTTATACTGTACACTGATGTACACTGCCACGCGTACATCAAGTTGATACGAGGAGGATTTAGCCAGCGGGGCTCCCGGCTGGCTGCCAGCCCCCGGGCTCGGGTCCGCTCTGCCCATCGACCGCGGCCAGCAGAGTTGGCTGAATAGACGAGGCTGCTTCTGCACTTGCTCTCCGTGATCTGGGCTTATTGCTCGACCGGAAGAGTGCAGCGTCAGCGGCCCGGCTAGGAAGCCTTTAATGTCGCGCGTCGTTTGTGCTCTGGGCGTTTATCAAGGCATGCCTTGCTTTGAGGAAATTATGAGAGCGACCGCCATCTGGAAAGGGGATTCGGTTTAGAAATACTGCTGCGCGACTTTACACACACAAAACGTCTAGCGCCTCGTTTCTAGTTTCTGAACTTTTCTTCCCCCCCGCGGCGACTTTCCAGCTACGCCAAGATCCACATCCCCATCATAGCGTCGGTGTCGGAGCACCAGCCCACCACCTGGGTCTCCTTCTTCTTCGACCTCCACATCCTGGTGTGCACCTTCCCCGCCGGCCTCTGGTTCTGCATCAAGAACATCAACGACGAACGCGTCTTCGGTAAGTGTTTTTTTGTTTTTAAGGCAATCCTTTCTCAGTCTGCTCCACAAAATGGCCGACGTTTATCTGTTTATTGTTCGAATGCTGAGAGTGTCGTACGGAGACTCGCATTCCCACTGGCCTTCGAGTCTGTTATGTCCTCCTCTAATGGTTATTTGCGCAGGTGTGTTTTTTATTTGGTTTGCCGGAGAATGCCGTTCTCAGCAGGCGAGATCAACAACCAATCTGCAGACAGCAGACTCCCAGTGACTGGAATGTAGCTTAGCAACAACTTCACTCACTGGGAATTCGCCGGCCGTGAGCCGCGTTTTCCTCTTTATCCATCGCATTAACTCTTCCTAACAACATGTTCAATAATGCACGCTTGGGTGTCACGCCCGCAGCAATTCCTCCTCCCTTATATTTTATTATCTAACCATGAAGCTTAGTCGTCGTATATCTTTTCATTTATTTTATTTTTTTCACATTTAGAAAAAGCATAAATATTTCCCTCCCTCCTTTGCCAACAGCACTGTGCAGAGCACTGCCCTGCGCGCTAATGCACAAACGTTTAGTACTCACCTTTTGGCCCATCGGCTCTCTGACTTCACGCTGAGCCATGGGAGGCCCGGGCTGGTTTCAGATACAGGGGTGGGACGGTGACGCTGACAAACGGCTCTCTGCCACTAACGGGTGCAGCCCAGGGTTTCTGTTGCAGCGGCTCCTGAGAGCATCTCGTAATGTTGCGCCGCAGTAATGAGCTGGTGATAATGAGCTGGTGATAATGGAGCTGGTGATAATGAGCTGGTGATAATGAGCTGGTGGTAATGAGCTGGTGATAATGAGCTGGTGATAATGAGCTGGTGATAATGAGCTGGTGATAATGGCGGATCAAAGAGACCAGCCAAAAGAGCTTCTCCGCCTCTACAGCAACAAGATGAAGCGAGGCTGCACTCTTAGTGGTTTCGCCCACGGCACATATTTCGTATCAAAGCCACCCAGAAGTAAGGTAACCCTGCAGGTGCCTGATTACACAACAAGGGAGCTACAGCGCTTTGATCTTACATGGAGGAGTGGAAGGAGTTTAGAGCTCAACAAGGCACTAAAATCAGACGACTAGAGGGATAATTGGCAATTGGGTTTTGGCAATTGGTGTTTCTGATTGGCTTGAATTGGTGCCATGTGACCTGGTACTAGTGTGTGAGGCCATCAGAACCATGCAATTGCAATAACCCGTGTTTCCCCAGATATGGACTTATCCCTGTGGTTGTAGTGTTGTGTTGCGCACCAATGCAACAAAACAGCATCTAGTGCTGGTGAAATGGGCTGCCTAAAGGGGCCTCATGTGGTTTTGTTTTGAATTGATATTAAACAAACCCTTTGCAATAGATAACCAAGGATTCTTTATCGGATTAATAAAAAAATGATATATTGATTATTGAGGTATGTATGTGGTCGTTTATGGATCCGTGGCATGCAGCTTATCAATAATGAATGACCTCGCGTACATATACGAATATAAAAAGATCCGCTGAAATGACCGTGGGAACCATCTGTGATTCATGGTTATTGTCAATAATTAAAATATTGCGCATCCCAATATACGTAGTGAATAACTGTACATAATTCAAAACTGACCTGAGATTTGTGCGGAATCTCGCAGCTGGACGCAGTGAGATTCCTTTTGATGAGACGGGAGCCAAGTCAGTGAGTTGTGCGTTGTTATTATTACATCAGTACGTTAATAAGGACACTATATCTCGGGCTCCATTGTGTATCCCGAGTTGTCCTTACACCCTGGGAGAAAAGGGAGCTGAACAAACGGTCTTGATCTGTGACTCAGCGGTCCAGCAAGCCCCAGTCCATGTGTACACCTTGCTCTCCCCCCCCCCCCCCCCATCACCATGCGTTTCGCTTGCTGTTTGCAATGCAACACGTGCTATGGTGTTCCTCCACGCTTCGGATCTTGCAGAGATGCGTGTCCGGGTCTTGTTCCGCCCGCGCTGCCGAGGCCGAGGACTGGGGTTGACTCCTCCTGATCCCATGGATCCTAGAGGCCCTGGGAACCCCCCCCCCCCCCCCCACAGCCAGGACAATAGGTCTTCACATAGAACCCGAACGGACCCGCCAAATTCATTCCGAGGTCCGTCGGATCCGATCGTTATCGTTAAATATATAAATATATATATATATACATATATATAGTTATACCGACCTGATTTTGTCTGCGATATTACTGACCCTGCATGACCGAGAAGAGGTGTGTGTGTGTGTGTGTGTGTGTGTGTGTGTGTGTGTGTGTGTGTGTGTGTGTGTGTGTGTGTGTGTGTGTGTGTGTGTGTGTGTGTGTGTGTGTGTGTGTGTGTGTGTGTGTGTGTGTGTGTGTGTGTGAGAGCATTTGTATGCGTGTGTGTGCATAGTCTGCTATCCAGTACAGGCTGTTGATCTTTCCTTCTCTTTGTGTGCTCTTCCTCCCGATGTCTTTTGCTCTGACTTATAACTGCAGCGCCATGGCTCTCGGGCCGTCTGTCTCTCCTTTCTTCACCGCTGAAAAAATTCACTCTGTTCAATTTCTCTCTTTTGTGGTGTATGTGTGTGTGTGTGTGTGTGTGTGTGTGTTAGAGTACCCCATTTATGCAGGAGCATTTTCAGAGGAAAGTCATTTTCTGAGCCTCGTGTTTCTGCCCCACTGTATTTGAAGGCGCTCTCCGTGCCTCCACGTTGCTCGGCCACCAGCCCCTTTCACACAGAGATCACACATTATTGCATTACAGAAGATCCGCAATTATCTGGCTTTGCTTCTTTCTTCTTTTTACACAGAACTAAACAAAGCCGGCCTAACGCCATTAGTTTGTGTTTTTGTGGGTGGGTAGGGTGGGTGGGTGGGTAGGGTGGGGTTCAGAAATACGTTGAAAAAAACGCCACCCCTATGTCCCGCAATGCCAGTTCACCCTTTCAGTTAGGCCATCCGCTGCCGGCTTAAAGGCGGAACAACAATGCCCTCCCATTCCATGTTCGATACAGATGACAAGGCGGAATAACCCCGCAACATTCCCACCTTGAACAGGGAATGAAAGAAAATGTTGTGGGGATGTTAAAGGACTACACTGGTTAGAGTGATCAAACCATCATAGCGGCCTCTCCTGGCTTCACTAAAACATATGTTACCAAAATAATTAGGCAAAATGCTTCGTTGTACCAACTCTGCTGAAGAGCATTCAGCGTGAAAAATGGCAATATAACGTAGAGTCTTTTGGAATCAATATGAGTCAGTACAGAGTTTATGGAGTAAAAGTGAATCACCATAAGTACTTGCCAAAATGACAAAGAAGACACTTTAATCTCTGTGATCAAAGTGTCTTATTAGTCATTTTGGCAGAGTGCTATGATTACATTTGTGGCAGGCTCATTCTTTACATACTGCCCAATGCTTTTAGGCAGAATCGGCACAAAAAAAGGGATTTTAACAAATGGTATTAGTAATGGATGCTTGAGTGAAGCTAGTTACGATGGTTTTATCCCCCAGACTGGGATCTCAGATCATGTGTTTGATCATGTTCAATGCAATTTCTTTGTAACGATCGGCAACGTACTGAAATCAAATATCAACCGACATCGGAGAAAAGTTTTGCAGTTGCGGTTTCCGAATCCTTAATTATTAAACAACTGACTTTTTGCCTGATGGAATGATGTTGAAACGATCCGCAATCAGATTTGGCACTCATGGATTTCACACCACCCTGGCCTCAAAGATATTTCTCCCTCTCTCTCTTATTATTATTATTATAACACTACTCATAATAATATGTTTATTTATAAAGCAGTTTTCAGTCAGGAAATCTGACTGTGCCTTCCTATATAAGGTCTCCTAACTCTCTCTCTCTCTCTCTCTCTCTCTCTCTCTCTCTCTCTCTCTCTCTCTCTCTCTCTCTCTCTCTCTCTCTCTCTCTCTCTCTCTCTCTCTCTCTCTCTCTCTCTCTCTCTCTCTCTCTCTCTCTCTCTCTCTCTCTCTCTCTCCTCTCTCTCTCTCTCTCTCTCTCTCTCTCTCTCTCTCTCTCTCCCTCCCTCTCTCTCTCTCCCCCCCCCCCTCTCTCTCTCTCTCCCTCTCCCTCCCTCTCTCTCTCCCTCCCTCAGTGGCTCTGTACGCCATCAGCGCGGTGTACTTTGCGGGCGTGATGGTGCGCCTCATGCTGACCCTGACCCCCGTGGTGTGCATGCTGTCGGCGGTGGCCTTCTCCAGCGTGTTCGAGCACTACCTGGGCGACGACATGAAGCGCGAGATCCCCCCCGTAGAGGACAGCAGCGACGAAGACGACCGCAGGAACTCTGGGAACCTCTACGACAAGGTCAGGGGGGGGGGGTCACCTGACACTTGTGTGTACACGTGTGTGCGTGCATTTTGGGGGATGTTCTGGGTTCGGGTTCTGAAGCTTGAATTTTTTATAACTGTTTTGTCGTTTTTGTCGCGGATTTTCGTCGCAGACTGGTTTTAGCTATCTTAAGGACACCAAAAGGTTGCAAGCTCCACCTCTGTCACACAGTGTGAGAGGGTGAACGAGCCCCGATAATTGCGTCACCACCTTACCGATTCAGTCTGTGATGTCTCCAATGTTTTCGAACATGTTTGATATTTTCGTCGTGGCACCGAGGCCATTGGTTACACCGGCCAATGAGGAGTCAGCATCAGGAGGCCCACTGGCGCTGTGCACAGTCAGCTTCCAATTTTGGAATGCGCCCTGTGAGCCAAACCCACTTCCTGTGGGGGAAGGGGGGGGGGGGCGGGCTCGGGCTCAGGCTTTAAACTTTGCGGGTCATTTGATGTCCCTCCATGTTTGTTGAGATGAGCAGACGGGCTCGTGACCACGTCGTTCGCTCTTGCAACGGTAAGACGGCAACTGGGATCTGTAACTTTGCGATGGCCTGCGCTGTGTGTGCCTGGCATAAGTCAAAGGATCACGGGGTTTTTAGTGAGCAAGAAGATGCTTGGCTGGCCGATTTGTTTCCACTCTGGCGTGTAGAAATTTGAAAATTTGAAAAAGTACATTCTGGACCCTGACATAACCTCTGTTTAGCAAAAAAAGGTCTTGCCTCCCACTTAAGACAAACAACAGGCATCTATCGTGGTGTAGCAACCGTAGACTTTATATCTGCTTGTCAGGGTGATGTCTAACCATGCCTTGTTCATCTTTTTTAGAGACTAATGGAGCCCAAAGCAGGATGTAAAACCCACAGGACTGTACACGGTCTCATTAATAGTCCACCCTGATTGGTGCTATACTCACCCCCCCCCCCCCAGGGCTCTTGTCTCATCAGCGCTAACACAATAAAAGGCCGCAAATGCGACCAATCTGTTTTTTTATCGTGTTGCTGCGGCATCCATTTTGGTGACGCCACAGTGTGGAAAATGTGAGTCTCAAGCCCCGCTTCCCCCCCCCCCCCCTCACAGGCGGGCAAAGTGCGCAAGCACGTGTCGGAGCAGGAGAAGGCGGAGGAGGGCCTGGGCCCCAACATCAAGTCCATCGTCACCATGCTGATGCTCATGCTGCTGATGATGTTTGCGGTGCACTGCACCTGGGTCACCAGCAACGCCTACTCCAGCCCCAGCGTGGTGCTGGCCTCCTACAACCAGGACGGGTAACGCCACACACACACACGCACGCACGCACACACGCATTCACATGGACATCTGCACACTCGCCCGACCCACACACACACACACACACACACACACACACACACACACACACACACACACACACACACACACACATTCACATCTCGCCCGACCACACACACACACACACACATGCATTCACATGGACATCTGCACGCACACGCATGCACGCACTCACGCACACACACACACACACACACATGCATGCATTCACATGGACATCTGCACGCTCGCCCCCACACACGCACGTACGCACACACACACACACGCATTCACATGGACATCTGCACGCTCGCCCCCACGCACGCACACGCACGTACGCACACACACACACACACACACACACACACGCATTCACATGGACATCTGCACGCTCGCCCGACCACACACACACACACACATGCATTCACGTGGACATCTGCACGCACGCACGCACACACACACATGCATGAATTCACATGTACATCTGCACGCTCGCCCCCACGCACGCACATGCACGCACGTACGCACACACACACACACACACACACCCATTCACATGGACATCTGCACGCTCGCCCGACCACACACGCACACATGTCCACACACACACAACACGCATACACATCTCCATAATCGCAGACCACACACACACACACACACACACACAGAAAGCTAACCAATCGTAACAATTAAACTTCAGGGGCTTCATCTTCTCTGGCGTTCCACAGATTATTTAAATTGATTCAAATTTCTGATCGAAATCGATTGAAGTATCCCCCCCCCCCCCCCCAGTACTATTTGACGGTGTTCAACGTGCAATTTGCTTTGATCTCACGAATGAACATTTCACTGTCCATCGTCAATTAATTTCCATCGTGCCCCCCCCCCTCCCCCCCTCCCCCCCTCCCCCCTCCCCCCTTCCCCCTCCCCAGCTCTCGGAACATCCTGGACGACTTCAGGGAGGCGTACTATTGGCTGAGGCAGAACACGGACGAGCACGTGCGGGTCATGTCCTGGTGGGACTACGGCTACCAGATAGCGGGCATGGCCAACCGGACCACCCTGGTGGACAACAACACGTGGAACAACAGTCACATAGCGCTGGTGAGCCCCCACGCCGCCGCCGCTGGAGACCGCTCCCATCGCACGTGTTCGGGTTCCGCTTCTCTCTCCGCGGATCGGTCTGCCCCCCCCCCCCCCCCCTCCCCACGGTGTGCAAAGGCTAGCGGCCACCGTGGGCGCTCGGGGTTGGGAGTTCTGAGTTTGGGACTTATAAGGAGCGCCGGCGCCGCCCGCAGGACAGCAGCAATAGCCAGGAACATTCACACCGCTCTTTCGTCTGACGTAGACTGAGTAACGACGAGGATAGAGGGACGGAAATCTGCACAGAAGGCTTTTCTCCGGTTTAGAAAGATGTTTTTGCTTAGCCTCAAACCACAGTTGGCTCTAGAGCAGCGAAGAGCGCGCCAGTGTCGCTCTGATTGGCCGGAGTACGTCTTACAACGCAAGGCCCATATGTGGAAATAAATGGCGTCCCAGCCAAGGCCAGACGGATATCCATTGCGCAAGCGCAAACATGAACATCGCGAATGGTCTCCCGAGGCTAGACGAGCCCCTCCCATCCTGATAATCAGACTGAATTTCGATTTCATTCCACCTCATCATTCAGTCTGAAGGTTCTTTGGTTGAGCCTGTTTTTTTTTTGAGAACGGTTAGGGCTGCTTCCACCCACACCAATGACAAAGTGGACCGAAATAAATTGTTTTCCACTTTGTGATTGGTGTAGGCTGCTGCATGTTGCTCTGTGTTGCTCTCTCTGTTGTTGTTTTTTTTGCCATTATTTCTGGTTTATTCAGAGCACCTTCAATTTGGGGAGATTTAGGGTCTGGAACCAGGCACCATCCCCTTCCTCCACCAGCAGCAGTAACTAAGGGTGGTTTAGAGAGGTGTTTTGGTTGTTTATTTCTATTTAAAGGCCTATCTACACCAATCTGTGTTTTATTACTTGGGTCTGAGCCATTCCACTGAGGGAATGGGGGGGATGGGAATATCAAAGAATCCTCATCTGGAATCGTCAATCTATTATTTCTCCGTATAGGTTCTCTGTGTAGGTTGTTTTACTTTCTTAGCACTTTTTTGGAATGTCAATGGAGAGCCTCAGGCATGAAAACAAGGTTCAGCCTGGAAGTGGTTGAGGGTGTCTGTAGAGGCCTTCATGGTCCTGCTGAGTTTTCACCCCCATGCCAGAGGGGGAGGACAGACAGCCATGTGCATGGGTCGCCATTGGCCCTGGTAGTGCAAAGATGTGACATGAAAGATAAAAGGATGATAACATTTGATGTATGACTTTAGATATCACTATTAAGTCCTCTAACGGATGCCTTTTACCCAAAGCAAGTTAATTATTTAACGTACATGTCATGAATGAGCCGGTAAGCAGCCCTCGTTAATGACTCATTAATCACGTGTATGTTAAGGAAAGACGTCTTGGATGCTCGAGGAGGCGTACAGGTAGACTGGTGAATTGGAGTGTATGTTGGTATTGGATGAGGAGTTGTTCATTGCAGGGTTCCCTTTCTATTACCGTAGAAACGGCAATAAGGGCTTAATGTAATCTTCTAAGGGGCTTAAGAAGTGGGAACCAAGGACAGCAAAATTCATGAATGAGGCTTCCAGTATATTAGCAACGTGTGCAGTCATTAAAATATACACATCATCACTATAACAAGCAAATTTGTGCATACGTTCATTGCAACCATTGCCTTGGGCACCCTACTTATTTTTCTTAAATTCCCGGTTTAGACTAAATTATATCTTCTTTTTTTTTCATTTACTGTATGAAAAAAAACGTGGCTTTTGTTCCTGGTTCGGAGCACCACCCAGTGGACAGCATGTGTTATTACAGCTGTATTATACCTCTTACCAGGGAGCTACGCTGAGCATGAATTGCTGGATTGTGCATATAGTACATGCTTAGTCATTTCACGGGCGGCCACCTTCCAACTGAACTCCCCTGAAGCGCCGACGACCGCACCAATTGTCCTCCAAATGCTGTCTTTCTTTAAATTGTCCTTGTGTAAGCAATGTCTGCGGTCGTACAACTCGCTGTATTTCTCCACCTCGACCGTCAACCGCGCCTCGTCCATGATCGCAATTCAAAACTAGCGAGAAGATGCGACGTAAACAAGAGGTGCATAGTCTGTGGCGGGACACAGGCTTGTAGGTATACGGGCTATATAACTACAGTTTGTGTCATCGTATATGATATACAATGTCACATGAACCCACCGTAGGGATCGTGCTTTACTGTTTTTTGCGCGTCAGTGTAGCAGCTCTCATTGAGGGCGTTTGACATCACTAACGTTGAATTAGTTTGGTGATCATTTCTTTATTGTTTTCATGAAATGTTTACTTTAGCTGATCTAGAAACCTATTGCCTTCAAATGTATTTGACACATTTTGATATAGACCCGGTGGTACCCATGTACAGTTCTTCAGGCCTGAAATCGAATCAGCGTCACGTTTGTTATTTATTTTCTCTTTCGCGTTTGAACCCCCCCCCCCCCCCCCCCCCCCCCCCCAGGTCGGCAAGGCGATGTCTTCCAATGAGAGCGCAGCCTATGAAATCATGAGGTCGCTCGACGTCGATTACGTCCTCATCATCTTCGGAGGCGTGATTGGCTACTCTGGTGATGACATCAACAAGTTCCTGTGGATGGTGCGCATTGCGGAAGGGGAGCATCCCAAAGACATCAGGGTGAGAGAGACGCACGTAACCCCTCCTGGAAAAAACGCTCTGCAAATGTAACAAAGAAGTACGTTGGACATTTACTTGGACAGCTGCGAAGGAAAGAATACAGGCACATTGCTTGATCTGGGATTCAAGCTCGAAGCTCCTTATAGTTTGTAAGTTAAAGGTGACCGCCGCACAACCGAGTGTACGATGAATTGAACGACGCATCCATCCATCGAATCGTTTGATTTTCGTGATGAAAGCGTTGGACCCTATGCTGCGTGTAGCTTGAACAACGCCAATATCTTGTTTCAAATCTAAAACGACCCCTACGGGATTCTGTCAAAGCAAGAACAAAACTAAAGGTGGCTGCAGCACTACTGACTTGTTAACCCTGCTACCTCTCTCCCCCTCTCCCTCCCTCCGTCCATCCCCCCCCCCCCCCCCCCCCCCCCATCCAGGAGAGTGACTACTTCACCCCCCAGGGAGAGTTCCGGGTGGACAAGGCGGGCTCCCCCACCTTGCTCAACTGCCTCATGTACAAGATGTCCTACTACCGCTTCGGGGAGATGCAGGTACTTCTGTTCATGGGTTGTGTTTCAGTGACCCCTCAGAAAACAACGGGGATTGATGCCGTCATGTTGACAAAAGGTCTCCAAAGTTTACAGGTTAAAAATTGACCGAGCTAATGGATAGCATCATCCTCCCACTATTTTCTCTTTCTCACTCTTTCTTTCTTTCTTTCTTTCTTTCTTTCTTTCTTTCTTTCTTTCTTTCTTTCTTTCTTTCTTTCTTTCTTTCTTTCTTTCTTTCTTTCTTTCTTTCTTTCTTTCTTTCTTTCTTTCTTTCTTTCTTTCTTTCTTTCTTTCTTTCTTTCTTTCTTTCTTTCTTTCTTTCTTTCTTTCTTTCTTTCTTTCTTTCTTTCTTTCTTTCTTTCTTTCTTTCTTTCTTTCTTTCTTTCTTTCTTTCTTTCTTTCTTTCTTTCTTTCTTTCTTTCTTTCTTTCTTTCTTCTTTCTTTCTTTCTTTCTTTCTTTCTTTCTTTCTTTCTTTCTTTCTTTCTTTCTTTCTTTCTTTCTTTCTTTCTTTCTTTCTTTCTTTCTTTCTTTCTTTCTTTCTTTCTTTCTTTCTTTCTTTCCTTCTTCCTTCTTCCTTCTTCCTTCCTTCCTTCCTTCTTTGGTCTCCTTCCTTCCTTTCTTTCCTTCTTCTTTCCTTCCTTCCTTCCTTCCTTCCTTCTTCTTTCCTTCTTCTTCCTTCCTTCCTTCCTTCCTTCCTTCCTTCCTTCCTTCCTTCCTTCCTTCCTTCCTTCCTTCCTTCCTTCCTTCCTTCCTTCCTTCCTTCCTTCCTTCCTTCCTTCCTTCCTTCCTTCCTTCCTTCCTTCCTTCCTTCCTTCCTTCCTTCCTTCCTTCCTTCCTTCCTTCCTTCCTTCCTTCCTTCCTTCCTTCCTTCCTTCCCTCCCTCCCTCCCTCAGCTGGACTTCCGCACGCCTCCGGGCTTCGACCGCACGCGCAACGCCGAGATCGGCAACAAGGACATCAAGCTGAAGCACCTGGAGGAGGCGTTCACCTCGGAGCACTGGCTGGTCAGGATCTACAAGGTGAAGAAGCAGGAGAACCGCGACCCGGCTGAGCACCAGCTGCGCTCCACCGACACCTCCAGGCAGAAGTACAACTCCAAAAAGGTACCCCCCCCCCCCCCCCCTCCCTCCGCACCAGGGTTGGCATCGTACGTAACTACGGTTACCTGTGGCGGTCACTGGCGAGAATACGCTGAGATGAATGAAATATGAAAGCGGTCAGCGCGTTTCGTAGGAACGCGCCCCGTACGTTTTCCTACGGAGTGGAGCGTTGAGGGCCAGCCGAGCGTGGAGGATAGCCCTCATAAGCCGGTTGATGTTGTGGTCGTCAACGTTGGTTATTCACGCTGCTTCTTCTTCTTCTTCTTCTTCTAACCCTTCACCAGACGGCCAAGAGAAAGCGTGGCTACATCAAGAACAAGCTTGTCCTCAAGAAAGGCAAGAAGGCGACCAAGAAGTCTTTATAAAATGAATCCACCCATCCCACACCAACTGAGCCACAGCGGGAGAAGAGAGGAGGAGGAAGAGGAGAGAGAGAGAGGGAGAGAGAGAGAGAGAGAGCGGGAAGATGGAGAACGGAGGCCGAAAGAAATCGGACATAAAAAAAAAAAAAAGATATATATATAAAAAAAAAAAGTGAAACGTTTAACAACAATTGAGAACGGTTATGGTAGTGCCTGGGTTAGGGTCATTAAGGACACGGGCGAGATTTCCCCCCCCCCCACCCCACCCCAGACCCTCAACAAGTTTTTATCCAGGGATGGGACGAATGTAAAGTAATTTCTACTATCGTCAAGGAAACAGGCAATCACGTTCACCCCCCCTGCCCAACCCAAAACAACACCCTGATTCGCCCAAATGTATATTTCTTTTAGGGAGGGGTTGAGCAGGAAGGCGGAAAGGGGAGATGATATCAGCAAGTCTGAGACCTCATCCCTGCGTTAGTTTCAACATTACGAACTTTGACCTTTTAAACCTGACAGACGATGACCTTTTCTGACTCGCGTTTGTTCTTCTTTTGTACTTGATCGTGCTGACGGCTAGTGTGAGACTGGGGGGTGGGTGGGGGGGGGGGGGGGGGGGGGGGTGGAGAGAGATTAATGACGCTCAAAGCGGGGACTCTGTAGGAGATCTCTTGTGTTTATTGCACTGCTTAGTCTGCCTCGGAGGCCTGCAGCGTGGGCAGGAACCGGACCAGAGTGGTCAGCCGCAGGAGCCGGGCGATGTCTGGGCCCATGTGCTGCGTGCTACGCATCGACCAAACAACTTAACACTTGGTTTTTGCCTCAGGAACGGCAGGGGGGAGGGGGTTGTGTTTCTCCAAAGAAAAGCAGATTCTTGTCATTCAGAGAAGGGAACGCAAGGTTTGTGATGCTTTTGGAAAAACCAGGCCCAAAGGAAATGCAGTCAGTTAATCGTCTTGATTGTATTTCATGAGTTTGATTATGTCCCATTAAGTGAGTATCGAGGGTAGAAATTATCTTAAAACCTGGCAGTGTTCATTTCTTTTTAGTTTTAGTTTGTTTTTGTCATCAAACCCCACCGCAGTCTTGGCAGATGTCAATATTTTATTGTTTGCGTCCATCCCTGATTAATTTATTGATTAGCCTTGATTTAGACCTTGATTAGAATGATCAAGCATGTCTCACAAGCCACCAAAACGTGTACAAAGTCCTTGTGAGTACCCTACCCCATCAACACGTCATGAAACAACCAAACTGAAGTGAATTCGACGCGCTGACACCAAAGGCTTTTCATGACGTTTGCAAAAAGTCTGACCTGGTGACGGCAAAGAGGAGCAGGAAATATGTGTATTAAATGTGCACATTTCTTTCGCCATTTCAGTTGATTGCAAAATGGCTGTGATGATTTGAGCTTTTCTTTACTATTTCCTCTCCTCTAATCGCCCTGATTTCCACTTGCTTTTCCGTTGCGATTTTGATCCAGCTCCAGCCCCCCACAGAACCTTTTTGATTGCGCATGCCTTTTTTTTAAATTCGAATACCTTTTTGCTTTCAATAGGGCCGATGAATGTTAGCCAAAAGCACTGAACACCACCTCTAGCAACCCCCCACACCCCCACTTCTTAAAGGCATCCTGTGCTCCTGGGTGCCCCCTGCTGGCGGGCCCCAGCACTGCACATAGCACCATCAGACCATTCAGTCGGAATCCCTTGTGTTCGTCGGTCAGTGCACTGGATTGATAGATGTAAGAAACATGAGCGCTTCCTCTCTTTCTACGGTTACCTTTAGCCCTGCCAGTTATGCCCTGGAGGATTTAGTGCATTCTTCTCAAGGTGTGGAAGATACTGCTATTTCTCAGGAGACTGAATGTGTGTGCGCGTGTGTGTGTTTGCGCGTGCGTGCATGCTTTGTGTGTACCAGTGTATTTGAACGGGTGATTCTTTTTGTTTGTTTTTGCAGAGGATCGTTACACTTAAAATCAATGTTAGCCAGATGCTGTCATACTGTCCATTTTAATTTTCTCCGACCCATTCTTTGAGGGGTCGTTTATTTTTCAGTTAGTCACAACCAAACGCACTGTAACTGATATTTCTAAATAGGATTACTAATACCATGCTTCTCCGTGCCATTTGATTGCTACCTACAATAAACTCTTCCTCTGCTTTTTATTGTTAATCGTTCATGTTTCACACACAAAAAACGTCAATGATATATAAAATGTCAACATATCCAACCTGTGTGAGCAGGCTTTGTGTAATGTAAGCAAGGTGCAGGCTAAGAGGGGGGGAGAGAGGGGGAGAGAGAGAGATTTGCATTGGCCTTAACGGTGGCAAAAGAACGCAAACGTGAAGAACGGACCAGAAAACCCGTATCAAGGTTCCTCCCGGGCTCGACGGAGTGTATTTATTACATGAACGATGGAGGTTGCCACGAGGTGAACGGAGTGTGAGAGAGTAGTGTCCTACATCACCAAATGAAAGGGTCATATTTTTTTTTCGTTTTTGATATTCAGTCAAGGTTTCTTCCATTAATTGTAATGAGCTGGTGTGACAATGAAAGATGCCTTTTTTTGAATAAAAGAGGTTAAAATCATATGCAAGCGCGTCTGTATGGGTTCCTTTGGGTGTTAATGTTCACTCCTGGAGATGGCCTGGTCCAATGGCTGTAACCTTGGTTACATCACATTATCTAATACAAATCCTTAGTCAATAAGATATATTGATAGCTATAGATGTATACCACAGAGCTTTAAGTAGGTAGAGTAAAGAGCTGTAATGCTACCCGCAAGATTTATTGATGGACAACTGAAACTCGAAAGCCATTTACTCGCTGGTTGCAAAAAGTAACAAAACAGTAGGGAGAAAGAAATGGACAACTGGAGCTGTGTGTGTGTGTGTGTGTGTGTGTGTGTGTGTGTGTGTGTGTGTGTGTGTGTGTGTGTGTGTGTGTGTGTGTGTGTGTGTGTGTGTGTGTGTGTGTGTGTGTGTGTGTGTGTGCGTGTGCCGTGTGTGTTCCCGTGCACAGTGTAAGGCCTCCTATGATGTAGAAATGAACTGCCAAAAAACTTGATTTATGACATAAAAGTACCAAGCATAAAAGTTGAATGTGTTCTAGCCCTTGGGTCAAATATTCACAGGGGATCAGGTACCTCACTTCACACTTAGAGGAATGTAAAAGAGGTACATATTATTTAACAAAATAAACCACCATTAGATGTGACAGCTCATGAATTTTGGCTGAGGAGATGCGGTATTATTCTCAAACGGGACAGATGCCAAAACATTGGGCTTGTCCTGTCATTATATAGCTGGGTGCCACGCCGCAGGCTCGCACCCTGCCTGCGGTCTGACCTTGACTTGTATGCTAATGCCAACTGCTAATGCGAACAGTTACTCTGATCACATCCAGAGGACTACACATCACCAGAGAAAGAGAAGTTGAGCAAGCTTCGTATGTGGCTCTTGGCCGACGGTTTTGGCTATCCTTACCCAGAAAGTAGGTCCTACATGTGGACATGATCAGACTACAGAGCAAACATGAAGCAACACATTTTTACGACTTTAGCTGATAGTCCGTTACGAAAGGGGACTTTTAGTTGTGACTAAAAAGGCTGCGGGAGCAGGACTTCAGACAAAAACATAGGTTTGTGGGTTATTGTGTATACGTATGTTTATTCAGCTGCCCAAAAAAAATCCTAACATTTCAAACTAAACTAATTTAAGACAAAAACAAAAATAAGGCGAGGCACTGACATTTGTGAACAGCGAAGGAATTTCACAACAAGTCATTGTTTTCTCAGCCGACTGTTCAAGAGTCATTGTCCAAAACGTGTCAGCTGTCACTCGTTGTGTATTTTGCTGTATCACCGGTCAGATCAGGGCAGATCAGGGCTTTGCGTCACCCTCCATGTTAGGACGTCATTGTTATCAGGTTACCTTCTGTCTCTTTATAATCCGTAACTCAACCGAGGATGAGATGACGGGTGGAGGTGGGCGTGGCAGCGGCGGCGGCGACGGTCGCGGTGTTCAGGCTCCACGCACATTCACTTGTGCTTCGTCTTGCTGGCCAAGGCCCGCAGGTTTGCTGGTCCGCCCCACACCGTCCCAAACACCTCCTTCTCCGCCCGGAGGGCCTCCGTCAGGGGCAGCTCTCTCCCCGACACCACCGCGCTCTTGGCGGCCCGGATCACCTGAGCGGGCCCCTGGGTGTAGCGGCTCAGCCAGTCCTCCGCCTGCTGGAGGGCCCCGTCTCTCTCGGCCTCCTCCAGCAGGCCGTCCGCCAGCCCGATGCGCAGCCCCAACTCGGGGTCCACCTTGAGGGCCCCGCCCAGCAGCCGCAGGGCGTGGCGGTTGCCGACGATGTGGACGAGTCGCGCGGCGCCGCCCCAGCCCGGCACCAGGCCCATGTGTTTGTGGACGAACTGGATCACGCTGTCCCGGGTCACCAACCTATGGGGGGAGGGGAGGGGAGGAAAATCCTTCTAAAAGCAGTATTCTTTTTGATGGACTGGGCAAATTAGACAGCACCTGCTTTTAACCGCTGCTACCCATCAATGTTCGAAGTAAGTTAGAAACCGCTTGCGTGGAACGGGGCTTTGAGACACTTAAATAGGCTTCTTCCTCACCTGAAGTCGCAGGCAGTGGTGAGCTCTGCTCCCCCTCCCAGTGCTCTGCCCTCCACCAGTGCCACAGAGACCAGAGGAAGCCTGCGTTGAGGAGAGTCCGCATGCCGTCACACACGGTAACAACGTGACACAACTCCGCTCGACACATTGTGTATTGATGGGCGCAAGGTGAGGATTGAACTGAGCGTTTGTCGCCTCGGGAGATGGAACGGATACAGGGGGCCATAACAGAAAGCTTACCTCAGTAGTCTGGTCAGCGCATCCTGCATAAACATGCACATCTTCTTCCCATCCTATGTGAGGCAAACCACAACGGTAAGGCTATAGCAGACTCACTTTCCATGGAGAGATAATAACTCCAAACACAAGCATTGACCTGTCGTAAAACGCTCACCTGCGCTGATGCTTCATTTACGTATAACGAATTGTATTGAAATGATCTATTCTGTTTTTCAGAAACAACATGATGAATCCAAAGGCAAATGTCCACCTTTGAGGACAGCAAAGTATTTTCTATTCTATTACAGTGAACCGAACAACAGACAGACATTCTCCATAACAAATAAGAAAAGATAACACACTCTGAATGATACATTGTGTTTCTTGTTGTCATGTGTTGCAGTGTGTCTCTCTTGTGTAACGGCTGTGAGAACAACAATTCCTCTGTGAGGACAACAGCCAATCAATCTCCTTGGACCGAGGCAGACTGAGGTTTACGGATACAGAGCAGGGGGTCTCTGTCACTCAGTGTTATTCTGCATCCCCACCTGTGGGTTGGATAGGGCCCTGACGGCGTTGAGGTCAGAGCCGGAGCAGAAGGTTCCAGATGCTCCCCGCACGATGAGGCCTTTGCCCTGCATCCACGCCTCCAGCTGAGACACCCTCTCCTCCAGCTCCACCATCATACCACCTAGTGGTGGAAGAGACAGGGCGGGGCTTAAACCAGCTGCACTCACTAGGGATAGCCAATCACGTGGAACCAGGAAGTATCAGACGTCATTTTGAAAGGGAGACTTATGTTGTAGGGATTGTTTGCCTTGCCTATGTCTCGGTGGGTCACCTTAATAGCATCCCATACAATTATTTAGCAACACAACATGTGTTTGACACATGATGTGTCTTCAATGCGAGTGACAAGATCATGTCAATAACTTGTGAATAAGTAAGAATGAGAGAATTAGTTGATAGTAGATTTTTCTTTTTGTGTGTCGGTTTTACAAATACCCATGTTCGTCCTAACCAGAAATATATCCCTCGCGATCAAACACAAAAAGATGTCAGAAAGTAACATGATCTGCGTGGACCTGAGCGCCGTCCATACCCGAGAAGGCATTCATGCGGGAGGGGTTGTTGATGGTCAGCACGGCCAGGCCAGACTCCTCCTGGGTCAGCAGGTCAACGGACCCCCCAGGGAACGCCCTGAGCTTCTCCTTGATCTCCTCGGGCTGGAAGCCATGGCTGGCCGAGTAGAGGCTGCTCTGCCTTGGGGAGGAATACGATGGAACTCAGCGTGGGTAAACGAGGGCACGGGTTCCGCGTGTATGACGCCAACACGTTCTGCTCTGCTCTGGCACGTGTAGAGGAGAACTACGATAATGAAGGCATACAGGAAATCCCTGACATATACTACTTGAAAGGTATTGCAATACAACATTCTCTCTGTCTTGTCCTCTTGGAGTTATCACAATAGAATGACAACAGTATATTACAACCTTAAACGGGCTCACTTTGTACCGTAACCAGACTTTGAAATTAACGTTAGTGGTGTTGAGCTGAGAACATCCAGAACACAAATACCAAGACCAAACTAAAAGTGCTAATAATTGGAGGTCCATGATCATCATTGTGTTGCTTGGTAAAGTGTATCTACCTGCACCAGGATCTGCTGCAGCGGCTGCTTTTAAGGAGGTATCGACCCACCACACAAATAACCATTGTGTTCTGTAGCATGGCAAGGAAAGGGAGAGGATGATAAACATGATTTACAACCCAGACGTTGAAAGAACGATATCTTGTTCAATTATTTAACTCCGGGTTGGGGAAAGGGAGGTGAGGGTGGAATAAGGCAGAGATTAAGTTGATTTGAATAGTATTTCAATCTATACATTTAAGATGTGTTTTGTTTAAACTAATTCAAAACGTTAGTATTATAATAACAGTTCATTTGAGTCTGAGTGATTATTACGGGAATTACTAGGCGTGTGTTATGTCCCACGGCGCCTTTGCAAAACATGTAATTAAAAATGAAGTCTCAATGAAAAATACTTGTTTGTCATTTAGAATATGTCTTGCAGTAAAGTATAAAACTAATAGTAGGAAGCTGCAGCGACCGACCTTGGTTGCTGTCTGTTTTGAGTTGCGGTGTTACTCTATAACATGTCCCTCTGGAAACACAAACCAAGCTTAAGACATGTGTAGTTTATAGACATGCCCAAAGGAGGGCACTGTTCGTCGTCTGGATATTATGTACGATATATTACATCGTAAATAGTATAATATAATGTAATGCAATGTAATGTAATAAATCAACAATCATGTAATTTCATATCATATCAACATGTGTTTTTTAAAAAGAATTGTGGAAAATTGTTTATTAATGTGAATTTGTGTCCATTTTTTGTTGTTGTGATTGATGCCATCATATTATCTGCATGTCTTTTAATTGTCTGAATATATCCAGGATACATAGGCTACGTAGCCTACATTTGAAACCAGATGTGTTTAAGTTAATTTAGTTAATAAATACCACTAAAGCATTCAAGACGTGCATACCCATTACCTATGGAGTAAAACATTAAGTCGATTATTTTCACAGTGCTATTTTAACACAAAATGCATTATAGCAGTGGCACTGTCAAATTGAATGTTAAATCCTTCCGATTTATGAGTCACAAAAAGTGCCAACGGTTTTCAGGTGCCAAATGTTCCATTATCTAATCTAAATAAAGGACTTTTGTCACATTGATGCCAAAACCCTTATATTTCTTAGATTTATTTTCTAATAGACTTGGTTAGGGTTATTCTTGTTAATTAGTTAAATGGACTTAACATGTGTGATTCTGTTCCAATATTTGTTATGTGAAATATTGGTTTGCATATTAAATGATAGGATTTTCCATATTTACTGAGACTTTTTTATTTTCAAATGTTCAGTCAGGCGGTCTCGGCCAGCAGAATGTTTATACGAAGAAAAAAGTGTGTTGAAAGCACTCGCTAGCCTCCCCAACACACACACACACACACACACACACACACACACACACACACACACACACACACACACACACACACACACACACACACACACACACACACACACACACACACACACACACACACACACACACACACACACACACACACACACACACAATGGATGGGAAAGAGAAGCTGCCACCCAGTGTTTTTTTGTGGTAACAAAGAAAGAGGACCAACCGTGTGAGGAAGACATTTTCTCTATTATTATGTATTGTATTTTGTTTCTTAAGATTATGTTTTTGGTGAACCACAATTTTTTTAATGTTTTTTGTACAAATGCACAGACGCCCATTGAATATGTTATTCATTTTTTGATTACAATGGGGACAGAATACTTGAGTAGTTCCAATACTCGCCAACAGAGGGCGTATGTCACTAAGCAATACATATTAATCGCCAGAGTTTGAGAGTTCATTGCTTTCCCCTCCGTCGATAATGCATCAGTAGGTCTACAGCCATGATCCATCCCATGAAATGCATCCGAGAGAGACTAACTAGACACACCTGCTCAAAGCACATGCACACACAGTCAGCCACACCACGAATGTAGGCAAACTTTTGTACTACAGTGGTGTTATGTAAATAAAGGCTACGGACATCAAGAATATGCTCCAATATTGATATTTATTAATAACCCCCATATCTCTATCTTTGCATACATTTGGACGAATTCTACCTTATAATATATGAATCATCAAATACACACAAGTCTTCCTTTGGGAAATAAATGTAATCAATAAATAAAACCAATAGACCATTAGTGCAGATGTATTGCGCATACATCGATCAAATTGAATCACAGTTAATCAGACGTCTAAACGTTCCCCATAATCCCGGCCTGCCCGCCTGTAAAGGTCAGCCCAGCGCCATGCAGCCGGGAGCTGACTGGGTCCTGAGGTTCGGATGCTTCTGGAAGCTATTTAAAAGTTGGACAGGAATCCTAAAAAGGTCGATGGGAATCGTGCGCGCGAGCATTCCAGACGCTCTGAGTCAGACAAACAGACCGCCACGGGACAACCTGTTTCCACAACTCAGCCCGCTAGGTATGTCCCGCCAGGGGGATCGATGGAGCACGGATAGAGTAGAGTAGAATAGACGAGATCTACAAATAGAATAGAGCAGTCCAGATCACCAACAGAATATAATTTCAACCAATTTAATGGAATAGAATATCTAATTATAATAATATAATATTATATATAATAATAGATCCCCTATAGGGCGTAGAGTGGAATAGATCACCAATACAATATAATAGATCAACAATAAAATAATAGAGTAAAATAGATTAGATCAACAATATACTAAGATTGAGCACCAGTATAATATAAAAGAATAGATCACCAATTTAATGGTGTACAATATAATGCATCAACAATACAAACAAAATAGAGATTCAAATAGACAGCTTCAATGCACAGCCCACTTGACCACTTCCATTCCTCTCCTGTGCCGGATGTTCTCTCTGTGGTTCTCTGGTAATGTGAATGAATGATCAGCTTCTGAATGGAGCACGATGGGTAGGAGCAGTCACAGCACAGACAGTCTGCCGAACGGTAATGGAAGCAAGGCTACAATTACGTCCTTTTGAGAGAGAGAGAGAGAGAGAGAGAGAGAGAGAGAGAGAGAGAGAGAGAGAGAGAGAGAGAGAGAGAGAGAGAGAGAGAGAGAGAGAGAGAGAGAGAGAGAGAGAGAGAGAGAGAGAGAGAGAGAGAGAGAGAGAGAGAGAGAGAGAGAGAGAGAGAGAGAGATGCTGGGATGCAGGGATGTAGGGATGTGTGTGTGTGTGTGTGTGTGTGTGCGCACACACGTGAGTGTGCACATTGTATTTATATGTATAGGAACATATATTTATATGTTCCTATAAAGTTGCCTGTCAACTGATCAATATGTGGGGGTCTTTGGCTCAGCAGTAAGACTCAAAATGTGCCCTAGGTCCACCCACCAAAATAATAACACACACACACACACACACACACACACACACACACACACACACACACACACACACAGTTTATTTCAGGGAAGTAAGAATGGCAGGTTGGGAGGTGATGAATGTTTCCATTGAGGAGTGACACAGAGATCAGTGGGATGCCAATGCTGACAGGACGATAAACTATCTAAACTACTACGACAGAAAATGACCCTGTTATGAAGTGGTTACAAAATTATATGTTGATTGGGATCTATAACATTAACAGTCCATAACACATTTATATATAATGACGGGGAGACAGACAGACAGACAGACAGATACATTAGCAGTTACAGTATGCGAGTGTGAGTGAGTTAGCGTTAGCATAAACGCGAGGTAGCATTACAAAACCAATGTTAATTCATGCACTCTCTCAAAATGAAAAACAATGGTATTGGTGATAAGCACAGGAAAGTGGTGACTAAACTAATGATGGAATCCTAACGAGACAGGGTGGGTCCTGAATGAAGCACATAAGAGCCTATTATTCCATAAGCATATTGCCTTAAGAGAAACCAGGCCAAGATGAAATTAGCTAATTGCTCTGCTGGGACCTGTGCAGACTCTGTGGGTGACTTGTGTGTGTGTGTGTGTGTGTGTGTGTGTGTGTGTGTGTGTGTGTGTGTGTGTGTGTGTGTGTGTGTGTGTGTGTGTGTGTGTGTGTGTGTGTGTGTGTGTGTGTGTGTGTGTGTGTGTGTGCGCGCGCGCACACGTGCTTCTGCTTGTATGTCTGTGGTGAGATTAGAGTAAGGGGTAGGGGGTGTTCTGTGCTATACCAAACACACAATGAATGGGACATCAGAGCTGTTTGAACAAATCCATATATTATTACACTCTCTGGTGATGGAAAGTGGAATTATCCAATGTTAATTTAACTAAAATGACTCGATGTTGTTTGTGTGTACACATGCGTTTTCCATCTCCCCTGTGACTCTCCCCGTCCCGCGCCAACCGGGTTCCAAAAGCTTGCGTATAATCCGGAGAAATACACTCAAGGTTTGGAAAACCTAACCTGGGAGAGTAATTACAATTATTTCCTGATAATCCTTCAAACCACAGTGAGTGCAGCGCGGCCAATACAGGAACGGGAATGAAGACATCTGAGCCAGGAACAGGAAACCAGTGTGTAGGAGAAGGAGACAGAGAGGGAGCCAGGAGGGTGTGAGGCTCCGGGCATGAGGAAGAGGAAGACTAGTATTTATATCAGTGCAGTAGGGGTAGGATTTCTGGCACCACGACGACACCGTTGCCACAACGACACCTGCTATTTCAGTCAGGCCCCAGGGAAGAAGGAATGGGGGCCAGTCTTCAGCCACAGCGGTCCTTTCTGCCTGCCTCGGAAGCAGAGGTGCATGGGTGTGCGTGTGTGTGTGCGCGCATGGGTGTCTGTGTGTGCACACGCGTGTGTGTGCGCAAATGCGTGTGTGTTTGTGTGTGTGTGTGTGTGTGTGTGTGCGCACACGCGTGTATGTGTGCGCAAATGTGTGTGTGTGTGTGTCTGTGTGCGCACCGTGTGTGTGTGATGTGGTTGGGGGGGGGACGCCCAACTGATTCACTTCCTTGATGTTCATATTTACACATCTGGATATTATGGGCAGATGCACATTCAAGGGCGATCTTCGTGTGACATCAAGCAAGTGCTGATTGGTGCATCACCGCATCTATGGGTGGGGTAGCACACAATAACACACACACGCATTAGCAAACACACATCTCGGTCACGTCTCTGTGGGCTTGTATCTCAGTCGTCAGTTCAGCGGAAGAGACGAGTGTGTAATCAAGACCTCCACTAATGAGAGGAAGATGACATAAGAGGATCAGACACACCCGGGAGGTTAGCTAATAATCAGCTTCTGATTGGCCCAGGAGAAACATTAGGCCATCGTTTAGCACACTATCTCCGCACAAAAAAAAGAAGATAAAAAAAGATATTGAATAGCTAGAGCATGTACTTTGCAACAAAAGATGATAGAAGACAAAGACAATTAAAATACTGCATTAGGCCCAGTTACATTTATTACACAAAAATAACAGCAAAGTTGTTGTCACTTAAATCAGGTTGTGATGAGCATTTCTAATGAGTTTTAACAGCACTACTTGTCTGAATGGAGGCCATTTACATGTGATCATTCAGAGCTAGCAAAGGTAGAAAAAGGCTGTAGTGTGAGTCTTTGTATTGTCATTATTTAAATCCAAACGCCAGCCCATGAGATTTGAGATTCATAACGCGATATCGTTGTGATTCCAAAGCTTAATCAATTAGCAGAGAAGGAAGTAAAACATACAAAACAAGATAAATCGATGTACTGAATGTAAAGAAATGTCCATTTGGTACAAAAAAGAACGTATATTTCTTCCAACATCAAGTAGATACGGATGTTTTTTGTCCTTTATAGCATGTAATGCCATCGTCACGAATGTGAAGCAAAAACATTGAAGTCACAGGCAAGGTCCAGGCATCGATGGGAGTTAGCTCCCTTCACAATACTGAAAAAAGTGACGATATAGAAAAACGGCAACAGTTGCTTCCAGAAAAAGAAAAATCCTCTACAGTTCTTTTTTTTGATATATTTCTGCATATTTTGTATGCAATGAGTATGTAACGAGTGGAAAACTCACGTTGTTGCACACAAGGATACGCTTTCAATGCACTAAATCGGACAAGTGTTTTGAATCACCTTCGAGTTCATTTGGAAGGATTCCTCTTAAAGACCAAAAACCAAACGAGAGAAAACAATACAGCGTTACTTTCGGCAGTGTGTGTGTCTACGTGGACCAAAGCGAGAGTCATTTGTGTGCGTAGTTGCTGCTGTTGTTGTTGTTCCATGGGCATGGCTACACCCGTCAAGGCTAGGATCTGAGCCCTGAGCGAAGGCCAACATGAGAGGCGCTGGCTGTCTGGTGCTCTTGTAGTTTGGTGGCGCTGCAAGGCCGGCTCACTCGTTTGAGAACCGTCTGGTCTCAGGTCTGCCCTTCCAAGGTCCGCACCCTCATACATTCTACAGAGCGGTGGACGAGACCCCCAGCTAAAGCACTTGATCTGGAAGTGAAGAAGAACGTCTGCGTTGAATATGTACAAGTACATAGAGGTCACTGAGGGGGAGGGGGGAGGGGGGAGGGGGGAGGGGGGAGGGGGAGGGGGAGGGGGGAGGGGGGAGGGGGGGGGAGAGTCACGAGAGAGGGGAGGAGCCTCGTCGTCATCGGGTGTTCGGGGGCGGTGGGGTTTAGAGTTCAGAGGTCACGACGATGGGGGTCAGATGATGACGGCGTCCGTGTGGAAGGCGTGTGAGAAGACAAAGGAGGGGAGGTGCCGCTTGTGGAGAGGGAGGGGGGTGGACGGCGGAGCCACGGGGGCGATAGAGGGGGGGGAGGAGGAGGAGGAGAAGGCGGAGGAAGAGGAGGAGGAGGTGGAGGAGAGGGAGCGGCTGGCCCAGCGTGAGGGCAGACGGCGGTTGGCGGGATAGGCGGGGCGGGAGAAGTTCCTCCGGGCGGGGCGCGGAGAGGGGGTCGAGGGGGTCGAGGGGGTCGAGGGGGCCGGCGATGCTGCCGACACGTCGCGGTCCTACGCAGAGACAAATGAATTAACATTTAGGACGATCACACCCTTGCTACGGTAATCTGAATTCATCAGCCAAAGGTACATTACATTTGGTTTTTACTCGTCCCATCGGTAGTCTTCTTTCTCCTGGAGGGGGGGGGGGGGGGGGGGGGGGGGGGGGGGGTGAAACGACAAGCATATTTACAAACTCAGGAAGAGAACAAAGGTGAATGGAATCAGAGGAGAAATCGCTCCGTTCTGGTCAGACAACAAGGCAAAGGTTTTGATGTATTCACATTTGAACTGTGCTTTTTAGTGGAGGATTACTAAGCCTCGTCAACTCTAGGGTTGGGATTAGGGTGAGGCAAAAACAAAGTTACATCACCAAGCTACACATATCTATACCTATATCTCTATATCTAGCACTGTCAAGGCTCCGAGTTGCATTCACTCAGCGACTCAACATCAGGTTGGGCCGGGTTAACGTTGAGTTAAAAGAGTACGATTCTGGAAGAAAAACTGCATGACAGGAAAGTCTATCTTTAGCACTAAATCCTCCTTGCTTCGGGTCATTCATTCCAATTGGCCGCTTGGAATCTTCAACAACTAGCGCCAGGACACTGCATCCAGCACTAGGCCCGCCATCAAGGCTTCAACAAGGGAGGGATTACAGCCCGTTGACAGACTGCCAGGTTCCCTTGTGATCCGCAGCACCAGTTCTGTTTGTTAGGGGAGGGCCTTTTAGCGAAGACGTGGCCCAGATGCCCAGCTTGTATGAAAGACTCTGGCCTGCTTTCCTCTTGCCGAGCACATACCAAAAATAAACAGCATTCTCGCTGGGGCTGTCCTCAGCCAAGGGCTATCACCCACTGTTTAATAACGGAGCAGAACTGGATCTGTCAGGTCCTTCATCTTGGCAAATTTCACTAGCTTTTGCAAACCTAAATTGATTAGGCCGACATAATATTTACAATACACTGCAGCACAGTGAGGCAGCACAGAGAGGCAGCACGAGAGGCCAGCACAAGTTGTTTAATGGGAAGAACCGTAGATGGGTCTTAAATGTCAACATGTGTGTTGGAAACCTTGGAAACCCTTGGGTGGGTGTCATTGTGTCTGTGTGTGTGTGTGTGTGTGTGTGTTTGCGTGTGTCCGTGTGTGTGTCTGCGTGTATGCGCATGCTCGTGTGTGTATGTATGTGTCTGTGTGTGTGCGTGTGTGTGTGCGTGTGTGCGTGTGCGTGTGTGTGTGTGTGCGTGTGTCCGTGTGTGTGTCTGCGTGTATGCGCATGCTCGTGTGTGTCTGTGTGTGTGTGTGCGTGTGTGCGCGTGCGTGTGCGTGTGCGTGTGTGTGTGTGAGTCAGACTCCTACCCACCTGAATATTTAGTTGGATCTCCTTCCCACCAACAGAGCTGTGGCTGTTGCTGACCTGGGAGAACGTGGTGTGTGTGTGAGCGGTGTGGGAGGCGTGCGAGTGGTGCGTGCGTCCGGACGCGGGAGACCGAGGTAGAGCGTCCGGGTTCATCATCATCATCATCATCATCATCTCCGACAGATCTTTCCCCTCCTCCTCCTCCTGCTCCTCCTCCTCCTCCTCCTCCTCCTCCTCCTCCTCCTCCTCCTCCTCCTCCTCCTCCTCCTCCTGCGGGGGCTTGGGGCTGAGGTCCGGGGCGGGGGCGGGGGCGGCCTGGTTCTGGTTGGCCCACTCCGCCCTCTCCCCGTAGCTCTTCAGGATGCGCTCCACCGCCCCGTAGTTGGAGCGCGAGCCCTCGGGACGGGGGTAGGCGGCCAGCGTCAGGGGCTTCCAGGGGTGGTCGCTCATCACGCGGCCCGCCCCGGCTCTCCGGGCGTCGGACGGGGAGGCGGCGGCGGCTGTCCCCCGCTGCTTGGCTCGGGGGTCCGCTTCCGGCGTCGTTCGGGTCCGGCCGGCGGGCCGCCTCGGCGAGCTTCGGTCCCGGACCGGTCGGACCTTCTGCCTGGGAGACCGCTCCGCCGCGGGGCCGGGGCCGGGGCCGGGGCCGGGGCCGGGGCCGGTCCCGCCGGGCTGGGCGGTCGCGGGCGAGACGGGACCGCCGGAGACGGGGTCGGCGCAGTCCCGCTTCAGTCCACACGTGTCGCTGGGGCTCGGGGCTTTGTGCCGGGGCTCAGGGTGCTGCGGGCGGGCGGTTACCACGGAGACCTCGCTGAACATGGTCAGCGAATGGAGCACGGAGCGTTCGGGGGGAGCGGCCTCCCGCTGCCCTTTGACCTCCTGACCCCCAGCGTCCCTGCTGGTCTTCCTTAATCTGACCTGGGGTTTCTGGGAAGGAGGGTCGCAGCTGGGAGCGGTCACCGCCGGCGGCGCTTTGGGAATAGCACGGACGCCGTCGGACGTGACCCCGGCGCTCTGGGGTTGAGGGTTCGAATTCCTCTCTGAGTGTAATCCGACGCCCTCCCCTCCGGCGCTTCTTGCAGGACCCACCGCCAAGGAGCCGGCGGGGGAGGCGTCCTGCTCCGGGACGCCCCGGCCCATCTCGGCCTGGAACAGCGTCCGGTTGAACTCGGCCGTCTTCTGCTCCAGCAGCACGTTCCTCCGGGAGCCCCGCGGCGGCGTGGGGCCGGCGGGGGGGGGTTCCCGGGCGGGCTGAAGCCGGCCGACCGTCCTGTCTTTCGCGGTGGGGGGCGGGATCTGAGGTCGCCCGGGGCCCCTCTCCTTCCCTGCGGTCACCTCTGCGGGGACCTCAGAGGGGCCCTTCTGGACGGGCGAGCGCGGGGCCGGCTTGCCCGCGTCCCCGGGGGACCAGCGCTTGTGACAGCAGCCCCGGTTGCAGTTGGAGTTGACGGGCGCCGAGCAGGACGCGGCGGCCCAGCCCGTGAGCACCTTGCCCTCGTTCTCCTGCAGCATGGCCTCGAATTTCCGCACGATCGACGGGCTGTGGCACGGCCACAGCCCCACCGAGGCGCAGGGGCTGTGGCATCTCCGGCCGCCGGCCGCCGCCGCCGCCGCCGCCACCGCCGCCGCAAGGGTCTCTGGGACGAGGTGTTCCGTCTCCGGCTGGGCGGGGCTGCTCGGGCCCCAGGAGGTGGTGCGCGGGGGGAACGCCGGGGCCTCGGTCCCGGTACCTCCGTCCACCTCTGGAAAGTCGCAGTTGATGGTCAAAGCTGCCGTCCCCTCGCCGCTGGCCGGCCAGGGGTCGCCGGGGGACGGGACGGTCCAGTCCTCCCTCTCCAGGGAGCGCAGGTCCTGGTAGAGCTGGCTGAAGTCGCAGAGAGCCGGGGCCATGCCGGCCCCTGTGTTACCAGAGCGCTCTGCTGGCTTCTTCTGTCCCTCCACACAGGGTTCTGGTCCAGCCCTGAATGGAAAGGAATCACAATAAACTCACTGGAATGAACTAAAAGGAGGGACTACTAATCCAATTAGTAGTCCAATTATTCATACAATGTTGTCAATTTGTAATTGCTCTCTCCCTCTCCCTCTCCCTCTCCCTCTCCCTCTCCCTCTCCCTCTCCCTCTCCCTCTCCCTCTCCCTCTCCCTCTCTCTATATATAATAATATGTATATCATGTGCCTTTTCAAAGTAACTAGTGTCTCATTTAAACGTAAGGCATTTGGTTCATGGGCCAGCAGGAGTTTGTCTACATCTCCAACTCTTCACGGATAGACTGCTGCAGCTGGCTCACCTTGAAGAGCGATAGAGCAGACATGTCAGAGTGATAAAATGGCGTCAGGCCGTTGACATGGCCGTGGGGGATTTACACACCTCTTATCACACTTTTCCGCCTTCCTCCTGATCTCCTCCTGGTAGCTGCAGAGCTCCTCGCTCACACGGGCTATCTCTTTCAAGGCCTGAGGGGGAGAGAGGGAGGGAGAGAGAGAGGGGGAGAGAGAGGAGAAAGAGAGAGAGAGAAAGAGAGGGAGAGAGAGAGGGAGATAGAGAGGGGGAGAGAGAGGGGGGAGAGAGAGAGAGCGATAAAGAGAGAGAGAGGGGGAGAGAGGGCGAGAGAAAGAGAAAGAGACAGAGAGGGGGAGAGAGAGGGAGTGAGAGCGAGAAAGAGGGAGAGAGCGAGAAAGAGGGAGCGAGAGAGAGAGAGGGAGAGATAGATTGATACTGTTTAACGCAACTAAAGTCAAAACAAAACACTGGTGGGTAAACTGATAGCAAGGATAGAAGACAGTTACAGTTCAAAGGACATTAGCAGGGCAGGATGTAGATTACATGATGACACATGATGACAAGACTATTTTGTAGATGCAGAAGAATTAAAGATATTAATTGAAAAAAAAGAAGAAACAAACTATTTCTCGTGAAAAGTGTATTTGGAGGATATCGCAATGTATATTTCTGTATATTTCCACTGTATACTAATATCTGTTTATATTTCTACTGAACTAATTTCTGTGTTAATTTCCACTGTATACTTATTTCTGAGTATATTTCTACAGTATATTTTGTATATGTCTACACTTAGATCTGTATATATTTCTACTGTATACTCATTTCTGTGTATATTCCAACAGTATACTTTGCATATTTCTACACTTATTTCTGTGTAAATGTCTACTTTACACTCATTACTGTGTATATTTCTACTGCATACTGCTGTATACTACTGTATACCTGTATATTTCTACACGTCCTGTGTCCGTGTCTACTTTACACTCATTCCTGTGTGTATTTCTACTGAATACTTGTACGTTTGTACACGTCCTCCTGTGTCCGTGTCTACTTTACACTCATTCCTGTGTGTATTTCTACTGAATACTTGTACGTTTGTACACGTCCTCCTGTGTCCGTGTCTACTTTACACTCATTCCTGTGTGTATTTCTACTGAATACTTGTACGTTTGTACACGTCCTCCTGTGTCCGTGTCTACTTTACACTCATTCCTGTGTGTATTTCTACTGAATACTTGTACGTTTGTACACATCCTCCTGTGTCCGTGTCTACTTTACACTCATTCCTGTGTGTATTTCTACTGAATACTTGTACGTTTGTACACGTCCTCCTGTGTCCGTGTCTACTTTACACTCATTCCTGTGTGTATTTCTACTGAATACTTGTACGTTTCTACACGTCCTCCTGTGTCCGTGTCTACTTTACACTCATTCCTGTGTGTATTTCTACTGAATACTTGTACGTTTCTACTCACGGCGTTAAGCGCGGTGGTGTTCCTCTTCTTCTCGCTGCCGTAGCCCAGCTCCGCCCTCAGTCGCGTCTCCTCGCTCGCGGCGTTCCCTCCCGTCGATGTCTTCCCCCGGGGGCCGCTCTCGACCGCCTCCGGGGCCCCCTGGCTCCCCCTGGCTCCCGCGGGCCCTCCTCGTGTCCGCGGTTCCCCCGGGCGACCGCCGTTGACCTCGCCGTCCGCGACGCTCCGCCGATAGAAACCGGGCAGCGGGGGTTGTTTCGGCGGTTCCGATTGGCCGCTCCGGCCGCGCCGGTCTCCGAGGCCGCCGTGCGATTGGTTGCTGCGCGTGCCGGATTCCGTGCCGGTGGAGCCCGAGGCGCTGAGCCTCAGCAGGACGTCGTTCCCCCCGTCCCGCAGACACCCCACGTCCACCAGGCTCTCCAGGCCCGGCGCCTCCCGCCTGGTCCTCACCTCACAGTACAGCTGGGGGAGGGGCGAGAGAGAGGGAGGCGTCGTCAGTGGTTACCGTCTTTCATCAACACTCTCCCTGACGAACGGTCCGTTGCGGCTTTCTCTTTCTTTTTGCAACTGTTTCAGGTCCGATATTACAATAAGGAAGTTGATCCAACTTCCAAAGGTCTGATTGGGTCAGCGTTTTTTGGGGGGAGTTAGTTCAATTGCGACTTTATTAGCTGTGTCAACAGTAAACCGGGAAAAGACTTCCGACCGGTGGAATGGGGTCAGTTACAGGACACACTGAATAACAGGAACCAGCTTGGAAACAACTTTGTTTCAGAATTGGTTTGATCAAATTACAGAAAAGGGAAGCTTACAAAGTGGGTCAATTATTAAATGGCTGTGTGTTGTCTTTTTCTTTTAATATCTAATACACGCGGATCATTAAAAAAATACCTAGATAAAAACTGTAAATGAACATTTATTAAAGTAAAAATGATAGATGACCTATGATAAACCCTGTCCTCCTGTTGTTAATTCTAACATGAGTTCTACTTTATGATGATGACTGGGCTCGCTTCCCATCATGCATTGGATGCCTGGATTGAGACATTGTCTTTTCCTGGCTCTTCTCGCTCTTATTTTTCCAGGAGGCCAAACGAGAGCCACATGTTCTTCATAACGCAGTCCGTTCCACAGTGCTTCGTTCAAATTCTTTATACGACTTTCCGCTCATCAAAGGGCTAATCTGCTTTGTGGAGCGGGTCGCATTTTACTCCATTAGCATACTTGACCACCACTGGCTCCGTGCACACACATAAACACATAGGCACGCACATACACACACACACACACACACACACACATACACGCACACACACCATGCTTTTTTCGGTCCTTATCTGGCCCTCTCCTTTTCTCCCATTCGCTGTAATCCCTTTGTCGGCTAGAATTTGGAGACAAATCATCCGCACACAAAACATCCATTGCTGAAGATAAAACAGAGCTCACATGAAGTCATCTCTATGTAATAAGCATGATTCAGTTTGAAAAGCTCCTAGAGATCAGAGGTGGAATCTCCACAGCTTGGCGGGGTTCAGAGAGTGAAATGACCTGGTGCATAGAGACACTGACACATTTCGATCGATTCATGGATGTGTGGGTCAGCCAGTGAATCAGTGTTTGGCTCCTTGATATCACAGATGAGAATTCTGGCCTCTCTGGTTTACAGCCATGACAGCCGTCAACAGAAAACAAGAAATCATGCAGCACCGTTTTTCTAATGCCCACGTTCTTGCCCACTCTCTACTCTCATCAGAGTCTCCTTTTACAACTTGGCAGGTTTTCCTGGCCGAAGCAGCTCTGATATCCCACAGCCTAACACCACCCTACCGTACCACCACCCCCACAAAGCCCACCCTCTCGACCGCCTAGCTAACCATCACCTCCACTACCACCATCACCCCCCACCTCAACCACAACTAAGCTTACCACCACCACCATCCCCACCACCACCCAGACCCCTGCTGCCACCATTTACGCCTCCACCTCCCACCACCTCCACCTCCAGGACCCACCACCACCCAGCCCAGCTCCACCAGCACCACCTCCAGGACCCACCACCACCACCCAGCCCAGCTCCACCAGCACCACCTCCAGGACCCACCACCACCACCACCCAGCCCAGCTCCACCAGCACCACCTCCAGGACCCACCACCACCACCACCCAGCCCAGCTCCACCAGCACCACCTCCAGGACCCACCACCACCACCACCCAGTCCACCGACACCAGCACCACCTCCAGGACCCATCACCACCACCACCCCCGAGTTCACCTCCACCAGCACCACCTCCAGGACCCATCACCACCACCACCCCCGAGTTCACCTCCACCAGCACCACCTCCAGGACCCACCACCACCACCACCCCCCAGCCCACCTCCACCAGTACCACCCGAGTCCACCACCACCACTTATACCACCTCCACCATCACCCCAACCTCTATCCCGGCCTAATCCACCACCTAGCCCATCCTCTTAAGCACCACCATCTCCTCAACCTAGCTTAGCACCACCCCCACTACCACCACATCACCGCCATCACCACCACCCTACCGTACAAACACGAAAACAAACCCCACCATCGTCTTCACCACCACCACCTCCCCCCTCCCCCCTCCCCCCACCACCACCACCTCCACTCCCACCACTCGTCATACGACTCCACAGAGGATCAGAGACGTGCCCCCGTCCCATCCCTTCCTGTTCTCACCCACTCAGAGCACTCTGCAGTGGGCCGCAGCTGTGCAGAACAGAGGTGTCTGGTGGACTGTGGTTTAGTGCGGAACAGGATGTGTGGGAGGAAGAGGTTATTAGGCACCGTGCGCACGAGGGGGGAACTAGAGCTGTGGGAGTCAGGCGGATGCGAATGTGCACGCATCTACAGTTTTCAATAGTTAGACCAGGTTTGGGTGGTGTACTGTAAACGATTACACTCACTTATCAACCTATCAATGAATCGATGTGCCATTACAGCTTAGACACTTTGAAAGAATGGCCACCATATGGGGAGCAGAAAAGGTGGTGACAGGTTTACATCCTTGCGGATTGCCTTGGAAGATCTATGAGTTCAACACATTTGCAGTACCTCGTGAAGAGGCTAAGATGCTGCTAATGCTAGTTTAGAGTCCTGGGTATGCTAAGTGGCTGTGGTCCTGAGCCCAACGTTTTTCTACTTTTGCCCTGGGCCAACAATTGCCTCACCCACACACAGTCTCTGCCAGGAGCAGATATTGTGATATTGAGAAACATGTGGCTAACTGGGATAGCTAAATGAGATTAGCTTTCCAGGTCCATGCCTTGAGGTTAGCTACTTACTCTAAACCCTAACCTAACTCTAAACCTCTCCACCAAAACAACATAAGAAATTATACACCACATTCTACCACATACACCACATACTAAACAAAATACCACAGATGTGGCATTTCATTTGTTTTAATGCTGGGGGCAAATCTCACCAAGATGCTAGGTTAGCTTAACTGTTGTCAGACAATCTGGTGATGATGGACGCACAAACCGTGGTCAGGCCAGTGTCATATGATCATATTTGCTATAATAGTTCAGTGTTAGAAGCAGGAGGAGCCTCAGCTATCCATATGAAACAGCTTCTCACATGCAACTCTGATTAGGACCCCCCCCCCCCCCCCCCCCCCCCCCCCGAGGACTGCAGAGGGAGGAAGAAGCATACAATGTACTGGATGACGGCATCCCCTATTGGCCAATGAATCATACGACTACTACTTACACTGAAAGAGCTGTTTTAATCCGCCACGCGATGGCAACTATACTTGTTTTTGCAGCAGAATAATAAAGAGCTTTTGTTGACTGAAAGGGAGACTCGTTTATAGGCCTTCTTATTCAACGAAGTTACAGAAACCCCCTGAATAAAGTCACACAGCAGCCTCTAACCTCTAACCACTCAACGCTAGGACGTGCGTGTCAGGGCACACACACACACACACACACACACAACAATGAACAATGAGACAATCACGACGATGATGATGAAGTTATGAATGATGAAGTATGGTTAATAACAACAACAACAACAACAACATCCACCACTCCAGGGGTGTCTCCTCCTCCTCCTCCTCCTCCTCCTCCTCCTCCTCCTCCTCCTCCTCCTCCTCACCGTTTCGATCTTCCTCTGCATGTCCCTCAGCTGGCTCTCCCAGTCCCTCCTCTCCGAGTCGAAGCGCCGCAGCAGCTCCGCCTTCTCCCGGAGCCAGTCCCTCTCGCTGCGCTCCACCCGGCACTGCAGGTCCATGGCGGCCGGGCCCGTGTCCGCCTGCAGCCGCCTCTGCTCCTCCCTCTCCCTCTCCCGACCCGGCCGGGCCAGGTCCGCAGGGGGCGCTGGCGCAGGCAGTGACAGAGGAGGAGGTGGAGGTGGTGGAGGAGGCGGAGGCGGAGGCGTCGGGACGTCCCGTCGCGGTGAGCCCCACAGGCCGCGACCTGATGCTGCTTCTCTTCTCTGGATCTGGACCTGCACCCCGCCTCTGCTGGCTGATACACCACCTTCTTTAGCCTCCAACTGGTTAGATGGGGAGAGTGAGCAGAGATAAGGGGAGGGAGACATACAAGGAGAGAGAGAGAGAGAGAGAGAGAGAGGGAAAGAGAGAGAGAGAGAGACAGAGTGGGAGAGAGAAATAAGGGAGGGCACAGTGGGAAACCGATGGGGTGGGGGGGAGGTGTGACAGATGAAGGAATATGGAGGAGGAGTGTCCCAGACACACACAAAGAGTCACAGATTGTCTAGGAAGTCAGGAATAGAGACAGAAACAGAGAGATAAAAAGAGTAAAGAGAAAAAGGGAATGGATGGCAAGGCACGCCGAGAAAGAGGGCAGGGTGGGAAATGAGAGATTTACAAAAGGAATGATTGTTTGAGTTTGGAATTCCAGAGGATGAAGGAATGGCAGGAAGAGACAGGGGGAAGCAGCCTGGCTGTGTGTGTGTGTGTGTGTGTGTGTGTGTGTGTGTGTGTCTATGTCTGTGTGTGTGTGTGTGTGTGTGTGTGTGTGTGTGTGTGTGTGCGTGTGTGCGTGTCCCCTCAGGGACGAGAGTCAATGGGTTTATGCAAGGAAAGAGGAAGTCTGATCAGAGGAAGAGAAGACTGATGGAGGATCAAAATATCCTGTCACGACCAATGGACGCACGCATGCAAATGCGCGCACACACACACACACACACACACACACACACACACACACACACAGACACACACACACACACACAGACACACACACACAGACACACACACAGACACACAGACACACATACACACAGACACACAGACACACACAAACACAGACACACACAGACACACACACACACACAGATCTGAGCGGAGGACAAATGTTCTCCGAGGCGCTGATGCATGTGGTCGCAATGAAAGATACTAAGTTGGAGTCGCAGTGTTTGGTCGCACAAAGAACATATTTTTCCTGTGTAAATAGGGCACGACTTCAGTTGGATTCCTGGGATTGTGTTAAAAATGTGGTTTCTTATGCCCCCAGGTCAGAAAGCCCACCTCCGATACATGTCTGCTTTGATTTATTGGTTTATTTGTATTCAAATATGTTTTTCTAGCCAGGGACAGTTCACTGTGCTGTGGAAGAAATAAAATCGGGGTCCCTTTCAACACAAATAAAAGGACTGTTGAGGATTTTTTGCACCCTGTCGTTGTTGATATCAGTGCCTGCTGAACTAGACCAGAGAACAGAGAGCGGAATCATTTACAGCTTAGGAATGAGATAATTAGAAACAGTCACATATAACTATAACTACAATACAACTGTTATAAACTGTTATCAACGCTCAGGTTAGTGGTGTAAAAATGATTAAAGATAGGTGCCGAACGACACATTTCCTGTTAGCCGGGTATTGTATGTCATTAGCCTGAACCATAACCCATGTAAGTTAGTGCGCGTGAAAGACATGAACCCCATTCACATCTAAAGTCTATTTCATGTATGTGTGTCAAGCGGCAGCCGGGTCAACGGACGGTCACTTCGCTATTTCAGTCCGTGCCACTGCACTGGCATCCATGCAGGTATCTGTAAGCTGTGGCCTGCTGACTTAAGGCGACACACTGCATTTGCCTCGCTCCTCCATGATAACATATGCACATTCTGAGAGGCATTCCTTTCTGAACGTATTTAAAGCTGCAGGGTGTGTTACGAGAAGCAAGATCGGCACTTCCTGTGGTTAAAATGTGGCTCTCTGTGGACTCAAAGCTTTTGGTATTTTGAATTGGAATAAGCTCATGGGAAAAGCTTATGAGTGTGTCTGTAGTTATGTGTATATATATTTTTTTATATATAGATATTTATATGTACATTTATATGTACATTTATCTATTTATGTACATTTTGTAGAAAGAGAGCGAGAGGGAGAGAGAGAGAGCGAGGGGGAGAGAGCGAGAGAGCGAGCGAGAGAGAGGGAGTGGCACAGACAGTGCTC
>JACYXH010000422.1:1527500-1535000 GCA_026745465.1 Lota lota | reverse complement strand
AGAAAATAAGAGGTGGTCTTGTCACACTTAATGCACTGTGTGTGTGTGTGTGTGTGTGTGTGTGTGTGTGTGTGTGTGTGTGTGTGTGTGTGTGTGTGTGTGTGTGTGTGTGTGTGTGTGTGTGTGTGTGTGTGTGTGTGTGTGTGTGCGCGCGCAGTTGTTTAGTCATAGCTAATTTCCACTGCATCAATGTCACATGTTATTATTTGAGTAGGCTTTTTTTTACATCTTAAACATCATTCAAACTTTTTGTGATGCAAATAGAAACAAGATTTAATGGCTGACTGCGGCCCGTCAGTTAAGATCACATGTGGTAGACAGAGCATGGCATGCAGTGCTTCTGTACGATGATAATCAGGTATGCAACCAAGCCACCAGGACATATTTCACAGAATCAAAGACTTCCCCAAATATAGTCCATTTCTGGAAAAAACGAAAGAGTCAAACAGAAGAATCCTTTATCGTGCTAATATAAGCCTGTTCCGCCAAGAGCACAAAGCATGGCGTCACTATGCAACTCTCCAGCCCAGGAAAACAATTTTCTGATCTTTTCCACAGAACTGACCTGTTGTCGTCCCCCCCCCCCCCATGCACCTGATTTAAACATTTAAACGAGCTGCTAAAAGCAGTTAGGGGCTCACGAGGACAGAACGAAATGTGCTTGTGTCTAAGGGGCGAAGATTTTTTTTCTTTCGCCAGGGTGACTTGTCGCCTCGACAACTGGGTGACAACGAGCGCGAACCCAATTTACTGCAAACCTATATAACCGTGCTTGTCAACGCGATCAGCCCATCACACGGTATAGACATGGATGGATATGGGAATGCATTGGGCAATGAAAAAAATATTAACTGTGACGCGAAACATTTCGGGGACATTTCTCAACGGGCACACAGACAGACACACGGGCGCGCGCGCACACACACACACACACACACACACACACACACACACACACACATCAATGTGGTGTTCCTGACGGCTACCTGCGCAATCCTGCTTTGGAGTTCCGCCTTCTCCAGCTCCCAGGCACACCTGTCTCTGGTGTACTGCAGCTGTAGCTCGCTCCTCTTCTCCTCCTCTCTCTTCACCTCCCCCTGCACATCCTCCAATGCCGTCTTCAGGTCCAGCAATATCCTCCTGTTCTCCCCTCCCTGCGTGGGAAAACACATGGAAATAATCTTGCTAAATTTAGAGCGGGAATTCACTTTTTATCCCCATAGCTCAAACTAATACATTTAACGAGTGCTAGAAATCCCCTTCCATAACGTCCCGGGCACGACGCCAGTCACGTGCATCCATCCCATTTACTTGTATGTCAGCCACTTCTCTCAGAAGCGACTCCTTCTCGCGCATCCATTCCTCTTTGTCCTGTCCGTGTCGCTTTTTCAAGTCCTCAATTTTCTTTTTCAGCCGAATGTGCTGCTGCTGGTGCTGCTGCTGGTGCTGCTGCTGAGCTTCGGGATCGGCCCAGAGTTGTCCCCTAAGCGCCTCAAGTTGCGTCGCACCTCCTCCGAGTGAAGCGCCGGCGGACTGGGGTTCGAAAAAGTGACTGAAGACGGTGGGCGGGGAGGAGACTCTCCGGAGCGGGTTGCGGCTCTTACTCCTGCCTCCCTCCGCCCTGTCAAGCCTGGAGCTCGGGATGAACTCCCAGCCCTGGGAAGGGACATAGCCTCCCCCTCCCCCTCCGCCACCTGGCAAACCTGAGCCATTCCCAAACGCAGTCCACATTTTTTAACTAATTCTGAAATTAAAATAAAGGTTCGGTCCTAAAAGTGTTAACCTAAATGTAAGCGCGTATAATGCGTAATTTGGCTATCCAAAACCGGCCATTTCTCCTGTCGGTCGTTCGGCAGCCTCTTCGCCTGCCTTGGTGTTCATAGAGGGAGCGAAGGGCACATTTGTCCCCTCCATGTCACCGCCGGGTGCTTTGTGTGACAGCAAGGTCAATCCGTCATTTTGGCACGAGTCCCTCTATTTACGGTGTCCTTCCTTCCTTGGTCGTCTTCCGCGCGATCGCCCTGGCGCGCAACCATCATTTGCATATCTCGTGATATGATATAAGGTCGATTCGGTCGTTTTGTCATTAACAGAGAAAGAACTGCTCCTCTCCACTACAACTGCCCTGGGAGATAGTCACTCTGCAAGTCTGAGCTGTCGGCCAGCGACACCCAGTAGCACTCAACGTGGACGCCTAAAATATCATGCAGCGCCCCGCGACCAGACGAATATTTCTACCCCTTGTAACCATGCCTAACCAGCGTATACATTTTTACTACCCCCGGTTGGCTCTTGGTCCAACACTGACTGTTAGGAAGCTTGGAGCGACTTAGAACGACGTGGAAACGTCAATGAATCACAACAACATCTCTGTTACTACACACTAGCTTCCAGCCTAACCTCGTTCCAGGTGTTCGGAAACTATTAATCTCACGACGGAACTCCTGAAACGGGATGCTCTAAATTTGCGTTATTGGCGAAAGAGGGCGGGACTTTCAGTGACATTGGTTTAGCGGCGGGAAAGAGGGATATCCGTTCCATTTATCGGATATTGTTTTGTGAATTGTTTCGTCAAAACAACATATTTATTCTCTTAGCCCTTGTTGTTATTATTATCATCATGCTCTTATTCATCTCGCTCCGTTATCTGACGCACACAGCTCATAGGAAGTAACAGACCGGAAATTGCTTTGCGGTAGACCAGGATAACGCCACAATTAGGGATCCTCTCAGCCTACTAATAGCTATAAGGAATAAAATCCATGACCTAATGGATACCTAATCGATAGTAGCCTAAATATAAAATCACAGGACGGACAGAGTTGTCATTCTTGAACAACGGTGGTAAAGCTTCTCTCCAAAACATACAGATACAAATGAAGCATTTATTTATGATTCCATAAGAAGAAATTGCATGAGCTAAATCTATATCCAAGACAATTACCTGATTGTGTTATTGCGTCTACGACCTATCGATAAAACCTTCCAAACCATCCATTAAGGTTGGCTCTGGAAAACACAACATTTCTGAACGTCGAAATGTGTCCCAAAGCTTTTATTTGCCTTTAACGTATAAAAGCGACATTGTACATCTTTTTGCCTCCTTGTTTGGCGCCCACTCTCACCCCAAATGTTCAGCTACTTCCCATTACGCAGTATGGGGAGGATGGAATAGCAGATACACTAGATGTCTTCCACATGAGATCGTCACATTATTCTCAATGTGTTTATAATATCATACAGTATAATAATTTGTACTACTTTATAAACGTACAACAAAAGTATTCTGTATGCAGGTAGGCCTACATGAGTTAGCTTTTGTGTACAAGCATGTCCGCTTTAAAAAAAAAAGTCAGTGTAAAACTGTAAGTCAGTGCAACGCAACACATTTGACTTCAATCCTTGATTGATCCATGTGTCCCTGACGCCTTTCTAATGACAATAGCGTGGCGAGTGATTCGGAGTAGCGCAGTGATAAATCAACTTGTGACAACATCCGAGCGACTAATCGTTTCAACAAGAGACCGACTGAACGCCAACCATCACTGCGGTAGTCCGTCAGCGCACATGTTTGCGCAGGGGCCGGCACAAATCACCATCATGTGGCGCGCACACTCTGATTAGCGGAGGAGAGAGATGTATTATTTACTTACAGGGGAATCCGGCTGGCTCCCTCACGGCGGTCGGCGTGTCCAATAAATGCTGAAAGCTACTGAGCAGAGTAGATGGAGTATCTCGGGCCGCAGACGTAGAAAAAATGTAAAAGTAAAGCTGTACCTTGAGTGACCTTGCGTGACACACACATGACATAACAAACGAAACAGAAATAATACTGTTTTCAGATGAACCAAGGAGGATGAATATGGGGGGGGGGGGGGGGGGGGGGGGGGCGTAAATAAAGGGGAAGATGGACGGCGGCTCTACAGGACGAAGAAGAGGGTGAAAAGAAAGACCAATTTGAAAATGGTGGCGTACGAAAGCGAGGAGAACAAAACGAGAATGAGGATGAGCAAAATGATGGGCTGGAACATCTTGGATGGGCGAAGGGGAGGAAAGCAGGGCGGGGAGAGAAACAAGACAAGTTCAGTTCAGTTCACCGTCGAAACGAGAGGGAGAACAACGCTTATTAGAGAACATACCGATTAGATCCAAATGAGTGCATAAATCATAACGTAACGTGTTGTAAATGTGTAATTCGGGAATACACGTGCAGCTCCGTGGAACGTGCATCGCGGACCGTCAGCGACAGTCAGGTAGGAACTTACAGACAGCGGCTCCTCCTCGACCCCCTTGTCCTCTGGCTTGGGGACGTCCAGGCGGTCGATGAAGCCCTGCAGCTCCTTCCGGAAGGCCTTCATCTGGGCGTGGATCCGATACAGCAGCTCGTGCTCTCTGATCCTGGGGGAAACGGACTGTCGTTTGCCTTTCATGGTGTGCATTGTTACTGCTTTGTACTGATCATCCCGTGGAGCGTTCAACTATTGCATCCGTTTTGTCACATGTTGTATTTTGTAATGTGTTGTGTCTTACTATTTATATTTGGCTATATTCTATAAAAAAAATTGGACTTCCATAGTTGACCTTGCTTTGTCACAATCATTTCACTGTCAAGAGTTGAATTGTGCATTTGATAATTAAACCCATGACATTAGTCTGTGCATTGTTGGGTTCGCTTCTTTGTTTTTGTTTGTTTTATCAGATGATACAGTACGTGGAAACCGAGGGTATCTTTCAGCTTTGGTTCGGACTGCATGTGAGATAATATAAATACTCCTCCACTGCACTCCACTTACACTTAAAGCCATCCTTCATTTAATGGAACAAAAATAAAATATGAAAACAAAACAATGCGATAACATATATAAAAAAAAACCCTGAAGCGATCGCGTCAAAAACCTAAAATCCATAAAAAGCGCGTCGAATGCATTAGCAGCACTTCAACTTAAACATCCGTGAACGAGTGTAATGCATTATGGGCACTTAAGACTTCTTCATTACCGGCCCCCTTCCTCGTCCTCCTCCAGCCGGGCGAACAGCTCCCCGTTGGCGACGAAGACGCGGGCCTCGGCGATGATGGTGCTGGTGTCAGCGATGAGCCTGTCGATGGTGCGGACCAGCCTTTCCGCTTCCATGCGGATGTCCATCATCTGCTGCCGGTCCTTCAGGCTTCGGGATAAAAAACGCCCGTCGGCGGGAGAGTAGAGCGAGCGGGTGGGCGTGAGGCAGCGGATGTTCCGCACCTCGTCCGGGTCGCTCTCGCCGCCGATGGGGCCCTCGCGCTTGCGGTGGGGCGGGAGCAGGCGCGGCGAGGAGGTGCCCGCGACGACGGCGGGCGCGTTGTCCTCCTCGTCGCCTCGGCCGCCGTCGCTCTCGGCGTCGCTGTCGCTGCGCGGGCTGACGCGGACGCCCAGGCGGGAGGCCAGGTCGTAGCGCTGCATGTTGGACAGCAGCACGCGGTTCTCGTACTGCAGCTGCATCACCTTGCCGCTCAGCTCGTTGATCTGCAGCCGCGCCGCCTTCAGCTCCTCCTGGAGGCCCTCCGTCTTGGCCGGCTCGCCGCCGCCCGGCCCTGAGAGGGGGAGGCACAGGAAAAAGGTCTCCAAACGTCCCGGAGGCAAGGAGCTCTCGAGTGGAAGGGGCCCCGATGTTGGACGAGGCTTGGGTGGATTTGTACTCCGCGCTGCCCGTATGTACAGTGGCTTTGAGTCACAGAAAGGCGCTTTTAAATGAAATGTTTTATTATTATTTTTATGTAAGGCTTTTGGAATTCATACTTTATGGTGATGTTCTCTATCCTAACCTTCTGGAAGATGACCATGATCAAATGATGTCAATGATGCTTTTCTAAGCAGTGTGTAATCAAATCGCCTAACATTCACCCATTCATTCACACATGCACACACCGACGGCGGTGTCAACCATGCAAGGCGAGAGCTGGCTCGTCGGGAGCAGTTAGGGTGAGGTGTCTTGCTCAGGGACACCTCGACACTCGGCTAGGAGGAGCCGAGGATCGAACTAGCAACCTTCCAGGTACCAGTCAACGCGCTCTGCCTCCTGAGCCACATGCCACATGAGTTGTATGCTGTGCTTTAATGTTCTGTTTTGTTGTCTAGGTTTTAAGCCGACCACAAGACAGTTTCACCAATCCTTGACTGTGTGGTAATTCGAAAATTTGAAAATGCTGACTCACCTCCCCCTCCGTGCCGGGACCCCGCTTCATGAGACCCCGCCTTGTACTTCATTTTGTTCAGCTCTCCGGTCACCTGATTACCAATAACCAATAAGGGTTCAGTCGGACTGAGAAGCCTGCAAGCCGTTTGGATTTGGATTATGGTTGAGATTCACAGAAACTGAGCAAGCATTGCTGCAAAGATCTGAATAGTATGAATATTACATCTGCGCAAAGTGTCTCTAGAAGCAATATAATACTCAAGCATTAGACTCATAATGCTTAAGGGTGGGCTATGCACATTTGCAGATTTGCAATCTATTTTCAATTTGGTTAGACTCTCATTACACAATGTTGAATAATTATACTGACAGTGCGCTGAAAGAACATAAGAGGATTCATTTTATTTTATTATTCTTAAGGAATACATTTTTGCTGCTTATATAAATGCAGGGCCACAATTTCACAAATAGCATTCATGACTACGTTTCTTTATGCATGACTCTTCCTAAACCTCTGTTCAGAATTTAGCCATGCTGTATTAGTGATACAGAACCACAGGTTCACGAAGGCTCGGTGAAACCTACATACCCCAGCTTTAATGGTCCCTTCCCACAGTGTCACAAAAAGGTAAACAAGAGGTGTACTACCTTTCATCAGGTGTGTTTCATTTATAGATGTCAGAGCAGCAGAAGTTGTATCTTCTGTAGTTGTTTGTGTATCCTGCTACATTGTGATAGCTTCGTGAGGCTATCATTCTCATGAAAGGCTCTAATTGCACCAATCATGGTGCAGAGCCATAATTATTGTTAGGAGCTAAAGCTGTGATTTCAATGCAATGATGCCACCGTGAAAAGGGTCTATTGTGGGTCTATTATGTATTCCACCAACTTTTGTATGGTGTATTCCACCATCTTTTTTAACAGTCTATCATTCATTTTAATGTATTTATTTACTTATTTATTTTGATGTTACTTATCATTTATTACTATTATTCTCTTATTTAAGCTTATTTAAACGTTTTATACGTTTAGCTTGTAGACCTGTGAAATGACTGAATGCAAATTACAATGGTGCTCCTTATCAGTTATAATTTAATTATATTATATTTTGCTATATATGATATATATTATAGAAATTGTCATTATTATTGCATTATTATTATTATGGTGACTTTAGCCCCTTATATGTCTGGAAAGAAGCTAGAAAGTAAATAATATTGACCAGGGGAAGAAGCCATCACTCTGTAGCACAACGCACACAGCCCCTGGGGTACATCTACATCTGCACTCTGAGTTACAAACAATTTGAATCTATTTATTGTGTCGAGC
>JACYXH010000422.1:1277500-1522500 GCA_026745465.1 Lota lota | reverse complement strand
ATCTGCCAAGCGAGCCATGTTCTAGTTGCTTTAAGGGCCATCTAGCTGGACAAGGATGCGTCTTCATCTCCCAACTCACGTCAATCATTTAACGACTCATTACGCAAACGGGGATGAGAACGATGACCAAACGAAGTCTATAAAGTGACACGGGCAAATCTCACGTTGCATCCTTTCATTTATTTCACCTTGAAAACCTTTATATCTTGATCATGGTATTTTTTTTAAAGACCCACGGGGTCACTATAATCTGTATTGTTAAAACCAACACAAGCCCTTAGTATCGCGAATACAATTAAAATAAACGTAAACAAATAGGATAAATAGCCTTAAAGTAGGCCTATACGAATAAGAGGAATTGTAACTGAGTTTCAAGCATTTGACGCTAGAAGAACTACAAGCAACAGTAAATCAACAGCTTCTCCATCGCAGGCCCAACAATGTGATGCAGGACACAAGCTGATTCTTGGAGCCAATCCCAACATTTTACATAAAGCACCTGTCACGGTTCAACCAAGAGCCACGAAAAATAAGTATAGGAAGCACACAACAAGCATCAACCAAGCACACATTCTTTGTCTTACCCGATATGGGTTTTATTTCCCGGTATCGCCAAGGAGGGCGGCTGTGATGCTGAGGCAGCGGGGTGCTGCTGACTCCGAGCGCCTCCCCGACCACCGAGCCGAACTGTTCCAATATGCATGTCCTTACGTCATCACGTAAGCCACGTTGACATCCTCTGGTGGCTGTCCTTTCGTGATGCAGCCGGCTGCGGGATATGGGATCGCGCACGTGCGCACGCACCCGCTCCAACTGTCTGACTCAGTTTCTAATAAACTGAAATTGATTTTTTTTTAATTGCAAGAGGAAGTCGCCTTCAATTGGTCCACGTGCTCATCCTACCAAGAGGCTGAGGTTCTTTCTGAAAGCTAAACACACGTTTATTCAATAGGATGCATATTGTCTTTGCTTATAAAAAAGTTATTTAATTCACCAACATATCAATATCTGTCAATTGCTAATTTCTTGATTTGATTGTCATTGTGGATAATCTAATCTCGGATCTTATACAGCTGAATTTGATTTCAGATGCTATTTCAGTTGTACCTTCTTCATAGCTTCCTTAAATTGATAATTAGCTGCACGCGTTCCTGAGCTCCTGTTGCCATGGATACACTTTGTATACACATGCACATACACGCGCGCATACAGACACACACACAGTCACACACACACAATCACATGCACACAGCTATATTTTTCAAGAAATCGTATTTATATTGTTATTGTTGTTTTCTAAAAATGAACCCATCCGGGTGATCTGGAAGGATGACGTCATGCTACTGCAAGTGGAGCCAAAGCTAATATTGGTACTGCTCTGGATGATCAGTGGCAGTCCCTCCACTTGTGTTCAAGGACTTTCAGCAAAGCCCTGCCTGTCTGTCAGCCTCTCTGCCTCTTGGTACTCAGCCAGCTTCAGTCAGAAGCACAGGCGCATACATCACACAACCCCAGGGATCGGAGCCTCTTCCTCCGTGATCCCAGTCTAATGCTCAGACGAAGATGTCACAACCCCATGTGTCAAGTTTTCTCAGAAATAGAATCAAAGATGTTTTGGGGATCCTGATCGATGTTTCTTTCTCTCTCCCTCCCTCCCTCCCCCCTCCCTCCCTCCCTCCCTCCCCAGGTGCACACACAAAACACATGCACCCCCCCCCCACACACACACACACACACACACTTCTGTACACTCCCAAACACACCAGCATCCTATTGACGGTCATCTGGACAATTTAATGTCCAGGCTGAATTGGATACTCCCTCCCCTCCCCCCCTGACTCCCCTCCCCCCCTGACTCTCCTCCCCCTCCCTCCCACACTCCCCTCCCCCTCGACTCTCCTCCCCCTCCCACAGTGCTGAATAGGACGTGCCCCCCTCCCCTCCATCCCACACGCCCCATCTCTCAGGTTCCCAGGAGAGAAGTGTGCGATGCTGTGTGTTATTCAAAGTGCCACATCATCCTTTTAATCACCCACCTCCTAAAGGCCTAAAAATAACACATCTGTCCCACTGAGTAAAGAATGATAGAGAGTGTACTCTGTGTTTCACACCGATATGTCTCCCCATTCCAAGTCTTATCGCTAGTCTGATGTGTAGGGAAGTGATGATCCCCAACATCACCACAAACACACACACACACACACTCACGCATGTCTCTCTAACACATGCATGCACGCGCAAACGAACACACATACACAGGTATCTGTCTCTCACACATACACACACACACACACACACACACACACACACACACACACCGACCCACACCCATACACAGGTCTCTCTCCCTCTCTCTCTCTCTCTCTCTCTCTCTCTCTCTCTCTCACACACACACACACACACACACGCTCTCTCTCTCACACACACGCACAAACACACACACACACGTGTAAAATAAAATGAATGTAATATTTGGCATATTGTGAATTCTTCACACTTAATTCCACCCTCACATAAAACAATGGAGGAACAATAGTAACACTATAATAGATACAAGATGAATGCAAGAACAAAAGCAGATGGGGTCAATTGCTTCAGTCACGATAGTAATGTGTAGTTGATTATGTATAAATAATTCCTAGACATACAAAAAGTGAACCACTTTTCAAACATTCTGTTGGAAGCAAAACTATTGAGGCCCCAGTAAAACAAATATATACACAGGACATTTGTAGGAAACCTCTTCTCCTAGTGCCATTGGCTGCAACATTTTGTATGATTAAGGTTAAGATAATCCAGCATCCATCCAAGGTAAGTTTCCCAGTGAGAAGACAGTGTTTAAACGGTGGTATCATTTCCTGCCTTGGCATGGAGTTCTTTGTATTTTTTAGGGCATTTAGCATATAATACATATAATTCTGCCTATTGTTATCAGATAACAACACACACACACACACACACACACACACACACAAACACACACACAGGGGGACAAGGCAAACACACACACACTCACACACACACATACACACACACACACACACTGTCTGTCCCGCACACTAAAAGCCTGTTAAATAGTTAATCACGTCAGTTTTCCACACCATGTGGACCCCAGCTGATCCCAGGAGGCGATTGGTGGGTGGATGGCATCGGGGGAGGTGGGGGGGGCTCAGACAACAGCTTTTATACAGTTGCCATGGAAACCTTTGTCTAAGCCTGTCAGCGTTGCAGAAGAGAGAAAGGAGGTGTATAGATTATTTGTGTAGCGATTTTAGGTGAACATTTTCACCATTGTGTATCTAACAGGAGGTTAGTTTATTGTTTGTGTTCGTTCAACTGAAATGACAGGAGCACATCATGTGACGTAAAGAAAAAGAACACGGTGACACCCACTTTCCTTTAGCCCGTGGTTGTTTTAAAATAGTAAAAACATAGATGAACTAGAAAAGGTGCTCAGTAGAGCACAGACCTAAAGAATCAGATCGATAGAAGTGAGCCTGGCTTGGAGGGAGCCGATTGGATGCTCTCAGCTAAGACCAACCCCAAAAGGCCCAATAAAACAGGAAGTGGTCCGCGCTGAGTGAGGTTAACCAACAATCATCAAAAACTCTTGGCAAACCTTTTTGGTGGCTTTACATGAATCATTGGGAAGTTATGCATAATTGTGTGATATGTCACGCCCACTGACACACCTCCTTTTGGCCGATTGGCTTGAAAAGTTAACTACTTCTTACTTGGCCTATAACCAACCTATCCACCAGGTTTGTTGCAAATTCGTGCACAACTAATAGAGATATCATGCACACAGACACGCAGAAACACAGACACGTCTTGGCGAATGTAACAAACGATTATAAGGCGTCTGTTGCTAATGACGTGGATACGTGAATACATTACTTGAATACTTTCAAACTAAATGGGTTTGAGTCATTTGACAAAGACTTCAGAACAGCGCGTGGATGCACAAACCCTGTGTGGGCCGACGGTCTAGTATGACAACTCCACCCCCTAGTGGCACATTTTGGAATAGCAACACCATCAAACTCGAGCAAATTGTTTCACAGGCATTCAGTTTAATTAATTTTCAAGAACATTTTAAAGAAGTTAACAAAATCACAGAAGCAACATGGCCACGTGAGCATGTCGAAGCATGTTGTACTAGAGCATGTCAAAGCATGTTGTACTAGGAACAATCCCAATGGCTTAATGAACCAAAAATATTATTTACAACACAAAACCAAATTCACACACAAGCACATTCTCATAAAATATATTTGTACATAAAGAAAAACAATAAATTGCATTATTCGAATCAATGACATAACAAGTAGAGCTCAGCACTGTTTTGTACATGTTGTACTGCACAGGTAAAAATTATGATTGTGATATATTGGTATGTTAGTGATTGAGCAGCTGTTCATTGTACATCTTTTACAGCATTTCAATCAAACGTAACACCTTTCAGGGTGTGAACACAAGGCCGTTACATAACACGGGTTGTATGTTGACTACTATGGCAAGAAAAACTATTACTAAATATTATTATTTTTTATATTCAATTAATTTTCTTGAAGAGATAGCAGTCTTTGAGCAGGTTTGACCATTCAACGAGAAGTCTGGTTGTGGGTCGCTTGCACTAGAATTCTTCCCTGTGTGCTGCAGCTCCAAACACGCCCAGCCACACAGTCGATCGATCACCATAGGATGTTAGGCAGACAAAAGCAGAACAGACACAGACCAGACAAGTAGCCCATTTCAAGCCTCTATAGGATAAAAACCATCTTCACGGACAAAGTGGATATAAAGCACATCTTCCAAAGTCACTTCGATTCTACACAAAATGCATTCGCGCAGATAAGAGACAGAAAGACATGTATAAAAATCAACCATGGGGATATATTGAGGAAGATACGTTTTGAATTATAAACGTCCGTCTGTGGACCAGATAATCGAGGGAATAGTCAGTTTCGAAGCGGCGACGAGAGAACGTCAGATGGTTCAGAAACAGTGTCTGCGGAGGTACGAGCCGTATATCAGTTGACACGTGGTGGAGATCACCCCTTCTCATCTGTGTCAAGGGGAAGGGAAGAATAGGACTGGACGTCTCGTAGATTGTAGCAGGAATTTCGGTTTGATAGGACTATGTAAACTCTCTCTCTCTCTCTCTCTCTCTCTCTCTCACTCACACACTCACATAGTATTTGCCTAGTCTCTTTGACCTCACTTTCCTTCTCTTAAAAAGATATGAAAGTAAATGCACTGTACAAAATTATATAATGCATTATAATGCAATAAGGTTATGCATGTGTGGGTAATGTGACATACAATCTAAGAGTGAGAGAGAGAGAGAGCGAGCGAGAGAGAGAGAGCGAGAGAGAGCTAGCGAGAGAGAGAGAGCGAGCGAGCGAGAGAGAGAGCGAGCGAGCGAGAGAGAGAGTGCGAGCGAGAGCGAGAGACTTTACTTATGGTATGCTATATTTTTCAGTACGTTCACGGTTGGAACTGTTACAGATTGCAATGGAACTCCTTTCCTGCTTTCCTAGCAAGCCAGATAAGTGAATGCACCCTGGCTTTATTCTAGGAGTTTGAGAGTCAATTCCAATCATCTTGGCAACACAGAGAGAAGCACTACTCAAATATGACCTGCACCACAAACTGCTTGATTATGGAGTATTTCTGATAAAGGTCATTTTAGCATAACTGTGTACCCCTCGTTTCCTTGCAAAGTGTTACTCGGATTACCGCGAAGACACATCTCATATCTAAAGAAACTCAGCTCAAAATGACACATTGAACCTAACCAAATCCATCCATTCATTCACCTATCCAACCAGTAGATCAATCCATTCATCCATCCATCCAGGCATCCACCCAGGCATCCACCCATCCCCTCCGCCTCTACATCCAATTAAGAGTCTCTCGTTGTTTCTCCAAACTTACAACACCGGGGAGGGACCCAACAAGCGCGGCCTCGTCGTCATCATCATCATCATAATCATCATCATCATCATATCATAATCATCACCATCATCCGTCTACCTCTCGTCCTAATCCCTCTTGGCTCTTCCTTTCCTCTTCCTCCGGCCGGGATTCTCCTGGGGCTTGCCGTCCTCTCCTCGGCCCGCCCCCGAGGCTCCGTTGGCGGCCTTGCTGCCCAGGCCGTTGAAGGTCCCGTTGGGCAGAGCCTTGCCCGGCCTGGAGGAGGAGGAGGAGGAGGAGGAGGAGGAGGAGGCGGCGTCGCGACGGGGCTGCTGGTGGCGGTAGGTCTGGTAGTAGAAGTTGCCGAAGAGCACGATGAAGGTGATGGCGTAGCAGATGAGCGAGTAGTGCATCCAGTGGGGGAAGTCACAGTCGACGTACAGGGAGAGCGCCGTGTGGCCGATGGTGACGTGGAACTGGATCTGAAGACGGGTGGGGCGGGCGGGTGGGCGGGCGGAGGAGAAAGAGGCAGCTATGATGAGTTCTTCCCGTTGGCTGTTTTCTGGTTTGGGTTTTTAACCCTTTGTTGTTTAAAGACGGGAGGAGACAGGAGCACCCTGAGGCTGACTCAGGGTGCGAAGATGGGAAAACAAGAACGTAAGAGAGGACTATCTTACCATTTGGATGATGGTCAGGTACTTCTTCCACCACAGGTACTTCTGGATCTTCGGTCCGCAGGAGGCCAGCCCATAATACAGGTACATCAGCACATGGATGGCTGCGTTCATGTGTGCGTCGAAAAATGCTGCACAAAGGAAAACACAAATTGTTTTAGGCGGCAAATGGTAACTCAATAGTAAAACATTTACTGAACATTTTTAATTAGGAATAATCACTATGTCACGATCCCAACCTTTGGTCAAACAAAGAAAATCAGGGATTTATCATAAAGAACACAGTCATAAACACAAACCTTCTATGTTACAGCAGTACTTCTGGGGAGAGATGGAACAGAGCCTGGAAACCCAAAACTGCACGGGGCGGATACACGCCTTGATTCTTGTTTGGTTCATTTCAAGGTTTTCCGCCGAACAGAAACTCATTCGCAAGACTGGGTGAAGCTTTCAGAAGGGGATTTTAATATGTGTATGTCTCCAGTGGCAAGGCTACTGGGTGTTGATTTTAAACCTTTTACAGACACCTTTTCTAAGAACATCGGTGTCCGGAGAGGATGTTTTAGCTTGTCTTCCCGGTAATTCAAGATGTCATGGGGATACCGAGTATCCACCATGAAAATGAAGTAACTGAATAAATAAGTTCACCAAGGTAGAATTAGGCCTAAAACAGTATCAAAAGTAACAACAAAAGAGAGAAAAGCCACTGTACTCTCTTCAGCTCCAACTCCAAGAAGTGCCTGAACGCTCGCAGCCATAATCCAATTTATAGCACCTGGGCAGGTGGCTCAAGTGTACCCCGTTCCCCTAACGAGGTGACCGGCCGAACACAAACGCTAACGTTAGCTAAAATACCCACCGGACCGTAACGATTATGGACAACAGAAAAAGTTACTTACACTGTCCCCCGGCCACCCATTTGATGCCGATCCACCACAGGGTGAACATGGTGCAGTGGTGGTAGACGTGGAGGAAGCTGACCTGGTTGAACTTCTTCCTCAGGATGAAGAACACCGTGTCCAGGTACTCTACTCCCTTGGAGATGAAATACCACCACAACGCCCCTGCCACCTGTCTCACAGAAGAGAGATATATATAAGAGACAGAGACAGAGAGAGAGAGAGAGAGAGAGAGAGAGAGAGAGAGAGAGAGAGAGAGAGAGAGAGAGAGAGAGAGAGAGAGAGAGAGAGAGAGAGAGAGAGAGAGAGAGAGAGAGAGAGAGAGAGATGGGACATGAGAGAGAGGTAAATGACTGAGATCTGTACAAGGATTTTAGTTCAGCCTACCGTCTCTCAGAGAGAGAGAGAGAGAGAGAGAGAGAGAGAGAGAGAGAGAGAGAGAGAGAGAGAGAGAGAGGTGTATTTGGTGCAGGTGAGTACTATACAGACATCGCGGGTCTGGTAAAATACATTTAAGAGTGTAGATAGAAGTAGGACAAAAAAAAGTGTTAAATAATTATAAATGAATCAGGTTATATTCTTGAAGTATGAACAGTATGAAGGTTTTACAAACCACAAATTCACTTAAATTCAATACAATTAAATTAAATTAAATCTTTCGTCCTAACCTGAGCAACATTCCAGTTTCTGTGTGTGTTTTTACAGGTATGTAGCTACGTCATGGAGAACTAGGAAAGAGAATCCCTTGAAACGTAACACCTTGTTTTCGTCTTCTTGCCTGCCTATCCCCAAATCTGATAGCAGAAGCTGTGGTCCATGAATGGAAAGGTATTAGGTTTCCAAAACCCTAATAGCAAGCATAGCTGCAGACATATATCAATATACAGTAAATGTTTATTCATTAATATACCATTCTTGTGTAAAATTACAATATTGTCTGCATTGTTGAATACTATATATTTACATTTCGTACGAGTTCCATCTTACGAAATGAATGCTGACTCACCCTGACTTCATTGGGGTCATCTGAATAGTCCACTGGTTGGCAAATATAGCTGTAGCTAGCCGCCCGGGCAGCCATGAAGAGCTGAAATGAACCAACAAGCGTTTCAGTGAACCATGAAAATTAAGTTATGATATATGATATGGATAATGAGCTACAAAGAGGAAGAGAGTGAATGATGGAGAGTTGCATTGAGGTGCGAAGGAAGAAAGGAAGGAAGGATTTACTTTAATAGGATGAACTAAAAAGGCAAGACACACAGATGGCTCATCGCAGGTCTTTCGAGGTGAAATCACCCAGCAAATTGGATTTCAGTGAATACAAACAACATTGATGTATTTGAATGTTGTGGAGTTTTTGCGCTGCATCATTGCACGACACGTAATCCTAATATTTTAGTATAATATTCTGAAGATGTAGGCCATGACATAATGCCCTGTATATTAGATACAAATATCTTATAGTACAAATACATGCATACATGTTTATACATTTACAGGAGGAATACATTGCCTGTTTTGGGCTCTTGTTTGTTAATGAAACCCCGACATTGAGGACGGCCCACCCACCTCTTTGAAGATGAAGAAGTTGAGGAAGACCATGCTGAAGTTGTAGACGATGAGCGTCTTGCGAAGCTGGAAGGGCTCTCTGTTCTTCATGTATTTGGGCCCCAGCCAGAGGAACAGCAGGTAAGAGCTGCTGATGGCCAACGTGGGCAAGGGATTGTCCATCAGTGGCCATTTCTGCACTCGCTTGTCTGCAGGGGCACCAAACACAAGTTAAAACACAATGCTTTGAAACGGACGCTCGATTTGACAAGAGTTTCAGGTTTTCCATTGAATGCTTTTCAATTATTGTTGTATAAAATATTTTACTTATTATTATTTTTTATCTGTTTTAATGCTAGTCTCAAAAACATTTGAAATGGCATGGACTCCGTTTCAGTTTCAGGTAAAGTGGCTGAATAAAATATATATTTCTAAGATGATCTCTTTCTTTGAACCTTGAATCTAATCTAATCTAAGCTCAAATTGTTGTGCGATCTTTCCCCCCTTTACTGTGGGGACACCAGCTTGTGCAGTTGGTTCCTGGAGGGGTGTTGTGTTAGAGATGGCCCCTCCTACCATCTGTGGTAGGAGGGGCCTATGCCATTTATTGGGCCATTGGCACAATCCCCCCCCCCCCCCCCCCCCCCCCCCCCCCCCCACTGCCATAGTATTACCCCAGACCCTCCACACCCACCCACTGTCATAGTATTACCCCAGACCCTCCACACCCACCCACTGTCATAGTGATTGTAGAAGAGGATTTAGCAGCTAGGTCACATCCTGTACACCCACAAATATATGTTTTTCATATACAGAAACATGCAACAACAATCAAATAAAAAATATATAAACAACCGTATGATAATGAACAATAAAGTGTGGCATTGTACAGCCCTAAAATATTCTCTGGTAATAAGGTACAATTCATCAGTACAGTTCGATAATGTAAGCCATAACAAATATGGTGATAATAACCTTTTGCGTTGCCATCCAATTATGCATAGTGTGAGAGGTGTACAAACATAACAATAAAGGCATAATCACAGGGTATTACAAATATTAAAACACCAACATCGTTTTTTCTGACGTCTCCCATCGAAACCAAATGACCGATGGATCACCTGCAATAGTGAGACTCCATTTGTAGAACTCCACGGTGTCGTTGATGAGATGTGTAAGGATCTCCATGACTGTGTCCCGTGTCCTGAGAAAAGAAGAACGAGAGAGAGAGATGGGACATGAGAGAGAGAGGTAAATGACTGAGATCTGTACAAGGATTTTAGTTCAGACACACGGTATAGCGTAGGATCTTTTGAATGAGGTCAATGTTGGTAGGCCTAATCCTTCCGCCGAAAGTTAAAATCGAAAATATGAGTCTGAATGCAAGATGAGTTACATTTGGAGTCTTGTTCTCGTCAGTAGGCCTATGCACGAGTCTTGAATGACTGATACACAACAGACTGAAGAGGGAAGGACGGTTGATGTGTGAGACATAAGCCTCAGGGCGCGGGACATGACGGATTTAGTCTATAAGCCATGCAGGATCCGGCATCATGTCGCACAAAGAGGAGGAGGAGGCGGAGGAGAAGGCACACACCGCCGCGCAGATGTCAGCAGATTTTCACGCTTGAGCACGAACACATTTACCCGTTTAGTAGTAGGCCAACCATGGGCTTCTCTTTTTGGGCTGAAATTCAATTGAAAATGAACCGGGTATGCCATGCTAATCCCAGCGAACGTGTAACCAGTCTTGGTTTTGTTTAATGTTCCTAAAGAAAATCTCCCCCACCTCGAGTGCCGCTGCAGCATGCAGTCTACCAGATACAGCCCACCGCATAGGCTGGCCTTCCATCGATAAACTGCTCTGTTTTTGGTTTGGCAATAACACAAATGAAAGTGGCATATGAGGTCGAAATTGATTGCATAAGAATTGGCATTCCTATGCGAAAAACGCGAATCGGGAAGAATGTGCATTCTGCTGCATGCATTAAGGCCTTCGAGTGGAGCGATGACACCTTCCTATCATCGCTACTATAAGCTTGTATACAGTCTACAACGTTGCGTCTTCCAATATTGCATGTACAAAAACTCAAATTATGAATATTATACCACACCATTTGTCATTCTTACTACACCCAGCTCCTAAATGGCCGAAACATGCCCAAAATGGTTTTTCATTCATTTCAATGAGAGCGGGGATGCTCGCTGCCTTACCGTGTCGCTGGATAAATATCCTTTTATGAGGACAATCAGTAAGCCTACAAGGTCATGCAGCCTCCACTCTATCCCCCCCCCCCCCCCCCCCCGCCCCCCTACAGTCTGCGGTTCCGTTAGACGTTCAGGGTTGGTTGTTTTCTCTGCTGGACCAAAACGAAGGAGCCGTTAAGATGAACGCCTATAGTATTAATTCCCGATCACTGTAGCAAACCCGTTCCTCTGCTGGTTGAATGGCGGAGCAGAGATCCAGAGAGTGGGCTGAGAGAGGAGCCTGACTTGAAGCGTTATCCCGGTTTTACCGCAACGTAATTTCCGGTATCTTATTTCCTATGAGCTGTGGGCGCCAGTGAACGGTCCCCGGGGCGAGAAAAGAAGAGGACAAGAACAACAACGAAACGGAGAATGAATACGCAGTTTTCTGACGTAGAATTATACGTCAGAAAATATCGAAAACATGTGACGGAAACGAATATCCCTCTATCGGAAGTCCCTCCCTCTCTCGCGCTGCTAAACCCGTATGACTAAACGATATAGGTTTAGCCTAAATCGATGTAACTTAAAGTCCCTCCCTCTCCATCGGCGCTAAACCAATGCGATTGAAAGTCCCGCCCTCCCTCTAGCCAATAACGCTTATTTGGAGCCTCCCGTCCCCGCGCGTTCCGTCGTGAGATGAGAACGCCTGTGAACGAGGTACCACCTGACAGGACTGGAACCGATGGGAAAGATGCACGGCACATGCGTACATTGAGACAACGGAGGCAACTCCGGATGCTCTGCTCTCTACCCCGGCTTACAACCTTTTTCTTTGGGTTATTGTTGCGGTCCACACATTGCATTCCTTTATTGTGCTGTTCTCTTTTGTGGGGTGGTATAGAGGTACTAACCGGGGCTATTTGTGTCGTTCTGAGCTCACTTTATGCAGTGCGGGGAGTCCAGGCGGAATCAGATCGGCTCTCTGGTGGGTGGCGGTTGTGGTGGAGGTCCGTTCATTCGAGCGCTGCTGTGCGATCATGATAGGTCCGTGTTAAACTACAGACGTTTTCTCGCTTGTGTAGCCGGTGAGTCGATGTTTTGGATGGAGAAGGTTATTTCAACGGTATATTCAACACGGTGGTTCGCAAGATGAGGATTTGGAGCACGGAACATGTTTTCAGGTGGGTCTCGATCCGAGTCACGATGCCATCTTGCTCGGATACTGCGGCGATGGGAATTTAAAGCTATGTTGTCCTCATTCGTTTAGTGTTTAACATTAGTACTTTATACGCGTGTGTACCTTAGTTTAGGCGGTCCACGTTCAATAAGATACATTCATGTCTGTCATACAGTTAGATTTACGAACCCATGTCAGACAATGTTAAAAATGGATTGAAAAATGAGATGTTATGTCATACTTTGGTATTTGATGTACACTCTCTGATATGAGCACTTGCAATGTAACCAGCAACACCATTATCTTTATCTGATCTTAATTCCCTTTGTGCACCTGTTAATTGATCTGTATATAAGCATATAATACACTCAAACTGTAGTAGCCTTAAGTCCTATGTAGAGGCCATTTAGAGTTCACCTTGAAATAAATAGTAGTATTAGTAGTATCTACAATTAAATACATGTATTGTGGTTTATTCTTCATTTGATCATAATCATATATGTAGTATCTGTTTACAAAATAATACCTAGGCCTAATTCATGTTAATAATGATACATTGATATATGATTACGATATGATGACACATATTGGTACGATTTGATCCATCATGTTTGATTTGGTTTGGTCTACTCAACAGTTATCCATGGGAGACGGTGATCAAGGCCGCCATGAGGAAGTACCCCAACCCCATGAACCCCAGCGTGGTGGGGGTGGACGTGCTGGACCGAAGACTGGACGCCGAGGGACGGCTCCACAGCCACAGACTACTCAGCACAGAGTGGGGTCTGCCTGGCATCGTGCGAGCGGTCAGTCAATAACGTACACACACAGGGGCATGTCCACGCGGGGTCTAGGGTGGCACAGGCCCCTACAAATTCGGGCTCGCCAATTTTCCATCCGTACTAAATCTGCCTAAACTAAACTAAACATGCCCACCATATGAAATATAAAATAGATCATAGATGCACTGATTAGCACAGAATTCCTAGCATAGTGCTAACTTCTAACGCAGACATTTGAAAAGGTATTTTAGCTGGGGTTAGCTAGCTTAGCATAAGCTCCTGATGACTTCCTGGAAGTCACCAATTCCTGGAATTGCAGCTGGGACCTCGTTTAGCTCCTGTGTAGTCTCAGGAACTCCATTGTTATTCCATCTCTTTCTCTGACATTCCCAGAGGCCCGATTATTGCATTCAACCATAGATTGTACAGTGGTTGTTCATACCAACATAACTGCAGCGTTGTGAGCTATTTATTTTTTGAGTGGATTGTCTTGCACTATCTCTATATTCAGTTCTTAGGGCATTTTTCCATCACAATCCAAATTGCATCCACACAGCCCCCAACAAAACTTCCCGGCCTTCAATTCGGAATACTATCCAAATCATTGTACATGGAGTCGATTTGTCCAGAAAAAGTTAGTGAGGGTTTTCTTTTCTGGTTCCTGTAGATCTTGGGGACGACTCAGACGAGGACCTACATACAAGAGCACTCAATAGTGGACCCTGATGAAAAGAAAATGGAGCTGTGTTCTACTAATGTGGGTAAACACACATTCAAGTACGAAGGGTATATTCACATAAATGAACGCCCTTGAATTGAGATGAGTACACTTGCTTGGCGGTATGACCAATCAAAAAGCATGAACTGCGTCTTCCTAAATTGCAGATTACTTTGACCAACCTGGTGTCGGTTGACGAGAGGCTAGTTTACCGACCGCACCCGGACAACCCTGAGGTGTAAGTACACAAACTAATTAACTTCCTGTTTTCATTGGAATGGCCTCTTTGTTCAAATGTTCATCTGAACCCTTGTGGTAAAGGTCCAGTGTGTAGAGTTCAGTAGCAGGAAGCGGAGAGTAGACAACAGAAATACACCTATAATTATTGCTATTTGCTATCAGATATCTGAATAGCAGTCAGCGCTACAAGCCAATGTTTACTTACACAGTGGTACGTGAATATAGGTTGCTTTTATTAACATGACGGGTGTGCAGTTGTATCACAAGAGTTTCTTCTAAGATAACAACTTTCTCTGAAAGAGTGATAGCCTACTTTTATCGAACAGGGAAACCTGCCTACAAAACTAACGTTTTCGAAAGATGGATGATTTAAAGAATGCACACCCACTTATCATAACCCCCCTTATCCGTAAACTGCCATTTGTTACAACATTTTACACTTGGATTAAAAAGTGAAACTCCACTATGATTGAATCCTATAAATACTCTGATATTTGGGTGAAAGGACGGAGCTTACGTAAGCTCATCTTCATAGGCTATATGAGAAGAGAGAGGGTTAAGCTTCTCGGACACTCGTAGTACAACGCCACGGTGATGTGACGAACTCCTCAATTCTACACACTGCGCCTTTAAGCCTCGTTTAGCATGTGTGTAACAGACGGTTGAGGGTGATTGTGTCTATTGCGTCCCATTCCACGCAGCACCATCCTGACCCAAGAGGCCATCATAACAGTGAAGGGCGTCAGTCTGAGCAGCTACCTGGAAGGAATGATGGCAAGGAGAATGTCCGCCAATGCAAGGAAGGTAAAATGAAAACACACACACACACACACACACAAGCACATAAACGGTGTGTTCTGTACATGCTACCGTTTCACTTTTATTTTCTTCTAACTTGAAATCGATGCTGGCCGAAATACATAACATAACATAACATAACATTCCCAGCATGCATCAGTCATCTCCAAGCATGAGACCTAGGTTGAGACTTTTAACTGAGGGATTTGTTTATTTTATTCTCAAGCTGTCTGCCCCTGACTTACACGTTTACATTTCCTGGGGGTTTTCATTTGGCACGTTTTACTTTACTTTGATTGACGCTCTACTGGAATACATTTTTCTACACTCTGGCATGGGCTTTGACTGCTGTATTCTATCTCCCCTCCCTCCTCTTGTGTGACCGGTAGGGCTGGGATGCTATTGAGTGGATCATTCAGAACTCAGAGCGAGAAAACATAGCGCTCTGTGATGTAGGCTAACTCTGTAGGTAACCTCTCTCTTTGCTGCTCGTAACATTTCCAATCAATTACAACTAGCTTCTTTTTCAAATCAAAAGTTGGTTTTGTGTGTGTCATTCTGCCTAAATGTGTACTTCAATCGTCAGTGTTTTCAGCCGTAATCGACTTCATCGAACACTGATGTATTTCTTTTTTGTACGCAGGACTGAGACTCCATATATATTCGACTACATCTAGTGGCTTCTACTCAGACAGATAGCGGGGGACATCAGCCTGTCACGGTCCTTTGCAACTTGGTTCATGTGCATTTTATGGGCGGAGGAGTGTGTGTGGGTGTAGGTCTGTCCATCCACACGCTCTTACCTCCGTCATGACTTCACTTGGGCTACATAGAGCTAACATCAGCAACGCAACCTCAACCACACACCTTCGCTCTCGATTGTCTCTTGTAATGTAAGAAATTTGGACTGGTCACAGCTTAACTACGGCATGGGAGATTTCCCATCATGTTACAATAATTTCTTCTTTTTTTTCTTTTGAATTTCCTCGTATTAGCCACACAATGAGCTAATAACTCCTGCTTAAAGATGACCACGAATGCCATTCACCATTACTTTGTATCAATTGGTTGGTTTAATGTATTCGCTAGAGAGCACGCCATCAACAGTGAGAAGGAAACGTGACAAATGTCTTCATTTCTGCTGCAGATCAGGATATCCACGGGGGGTTGTACAGCCACAAGCTTCAGTGGATGCATGCGTTGCAGAGAATATGATAGAGTCTCAGCCATTTTTACTTATCATTCATTTTGAATTGATCACCATGTTCTGTAATGACTCGTCACACAAGCGACTTCCCAAATTGGGATGATGAAAATATATTGGTGCTTATTATGTACATTTCAGAGAACGCACATATAATGTATTTAGATGCATGATAATAAATAGAGATAATTATTAAATTGTAACAAATGTTACGTTCTTCTTGTTCGTCAACCTATGATGCAGCCAGTGTGTGTGTATAATGCTAAGTCCTCTGATAGATAGAAAGCTAGCCAGCTAGATAGATAGATGGGTACATTGCCAATACAGGAAAGAATAGGGAACGATGCCAATGAATGTTGTTTTTTATTGTATTATCTTTAATTCAGTCCAAACTAAAGGGGATTATTGCCTTTGGGAGCATTTGAGATTGAACATATTTCTTGTAGCTCTTCTGTTGTTATCATGATTCTGCCAGCCTAAATGCTTCCTAATTAATTACGTTTTAAATTAAGTATTGTGTTTGTGTGGGTGTGTGTTGGGCAGGGGGGGAGGGTGGGGGGGTTCCACAGAAACTTGCAAGGTTAAAACAAACAGCAATGAGTTAGTTCAATTGAATAAAATCATGGTTTTTATAAAAGAAAAAGAAAAACTACGCTACTAAGTAGTTCTCATTTGTAAACTACATCATTGTCATTTCATTTAACTTAAATACTCAAGATTCCAATAAACAAGGTTTAACATAATGATTAATTGCTAATCAGTTGTGTGTCGTCAGATATTTCTACTAGGTTGTGGAGATTTTTCTAAAAGATAACCCTGCTGGTTCAAATAAAGTCATAGGTTGTTTGTTTGTTGCCCGTGCGCTTGTGCAAAGGAAAGTTCTGAGTAGTGTCTACCATCTGCTGAAACGTATCTTAGTCTCTAGCTCACTCTTCTTTCTCTCTCTAAAAGCCAGACATCTTGTAGTTCAGCTTTTGTCCAGCAGAAAGCACACGTTTACTAAGAACATAATAGGCAGCACTGTTAAAGCACCTTGGGTGGGGGGTGGGGGGTGGGGTGTTCAAATGCATTTGAAGTGCAAATGTATTTATCTGAAGGTAACCGTTGAATACAGTTGATGTAATGTCTGAAACGAAGATTGTAAAAATATGTACATTTTGTGTTTTGTTTGCAGACATAAATGCTATTCAGTCATTGTACCAATTGTACCAACCCTTCAGCATATTATCTAAAAAGTCAGTAAATGGTATTTTTCTTATAATTTATTGAATTCAACAGACAATGAAACATAAAATGCATTGCACAGCAGATAGCTCTCTTCACTGTATTAACAGTGGCAGATCAAACAATAACTGCACTTCTCAAAAATTGCTAGTATTTATTGTGAACTTTGTACTCAATAAGTATGCAAATCACTTTCTAGAAGCCAAAAATACTATACTAATTTGGGTTGAAAAAAGTGTTCCATAGTCAATGAAGTGTATTAACACACAAATTATTTAAAAAGATAAATAAAAAAGGTGCAACTCATTTTAGTTTTAGATTTAAATGATTGTTCACGGTCAGTGAACTGAAAAGGGAATCAGATCCTCAAAACAATGAACTAAGAGTACGCATCAGCGGCCAAGACACTCCATGTCTGCTTACATCTAGTATAACCATTGGTTAAACTTCTCTTTGATCTTGTAGCATCACACGCTAGCTGTAAAAGAACACATAACGAATACAAAAAAAAACACGTCGTTTTCAATAGTATTTGTGTATAAAAGTGAAAAAGAAAGCAAAATAGGAAAACACGGGTACGTTGATGTACCAAAGAGTCACAGCATTCAATCCAATTACAAATTCCCAGTTCCCTTTCTGTAACATTCACCACTAGCAGAAATATGGCGTTTCCTCCTTATCTTGTGCAGAACATTGCAGAACCCCCCACCCCCCCCCACCCCCCACACACACAAAATAAATGTGTTACTTTGTAAAAATTGAATAAAAAGAAAACCTCTCAAACTTAGTTGCACTAATGGGTTGCCATCGGCCCCAGGTGACTTTTAAACCAGCATCAAACATCATCTTAGAAAGTGGAAAGTGCTCAAATCTTGAGTTAAACTGTGCTTTTCAATCTATAGCATCTCCCAGCTCCCTTCTGTCGGTCACATTCGTTAACGGTAATCTTCTCTCCCAAGTCCTTGCAACAAGAAAGCCATGCAGTACCCTGCTGCCTGACCCAGCCTTCTCAACATCTACACATCCGGAAGTTAATATTGCACTGTTAAAAAAAGAAAGGAAAAAAAACACTTTCTATGTACAGTATGTGCAAGTGGGCGATGGAGGCTCAGAAGTTGAAGAGGTCTATGAAGTCTTGGGGGGAGAGGGAGATGGTGCAGCTCTCTGGGTTGTTCGCTGTGCACGGGTGCTTCGTGTCCTAGCAGATGAGAGGGCGGGATTACTCGCTTGTTAACAAAAGAAAAACATCAGCAAGAATGTCAAAAAAAATTTTTTTCATTTTGTCTGAACCGGTTTAGGAGCGTTATGCTGAGGGACCCAACGGAAGCCCTGATCCCAAACCTGTTCTTTGCCTTTGTTACTAGTGTACATTTTGTTTAGATTTTTACCTTTGCCATTGTCATTTTTTTGGGGGGCCTTTTTGCCTCAATTGAGAAATGGCGGTTGAGAGAGAGGGAATGACATGCAGCAAATTACATTGAACCAGCTACAAGTTATTATTTTTTTGCCTAGCTGGTTGACAGACTTGCATGGTGAGCCACCAAGCCAACCGAGAATGCAACTTTTTTTAGCCGTTTGTTTGCGTTAACTTTGTCAGTGTGTCTGTTTCGCTTACGAGTTCCAGAACATAAAACGCAGTCAAAGCTGCAGACCCGTAGAGAAAACGTTGAGATTTGTCCTTGGCGAGCGTGTTTGGTACGGCGTTTCCCCAACACCAAAAAGGTGTCCCTGAACATCATTTGGATGAGGCATTTCAGACTACGCAAAACGGCACGTCGCGCTAGTTTGCGTTGGAGAGATTGACGGCCGGTGGGTGGGCGTGGGGGCGTGGGGCGTGGTGGGCGTGGTGTGCGTGTGAGCGCCCGTACCTTCCAGAAGAGGATGTGGCAGTGTGTGCAGAAGTGAAGCGTTTCGCAGTACTCCTCCAGACGAGGGTAGCAGCGGATCAGCTTGAAGTACATCTTCTGCCACTCCAGCTGGCCCTTGTCCGACACGATCAGGCGCTTGCGGATCTACAGACACGAAGAAAACGATAAAATAAAAATAAAAAACGTTGACAAGGACTTCAACACCACGGGTGTCCGTGTCCGTAGAAACCTGATGGACACGATGAACGCACCAATGAGGAAATGCGTAGTTCTGAACATGAAATGAATGCTTTGAGTGTAACTCCGTGATGATCACACCGTATTTTATCGGTGTAAAGGTTTGACTCAAAGTCACGGGTCGTCAACAAAACGACTTCGCTAAATCAATTACCTAGGACTTCGTTATAATAAAACATATTCCTATACATATTTGAATGTCATGTAAAACAGTCCATATGGAAATGGGTACATTTATCCTCCATATGGTGCAGCCCGGTCATGGGCGTACCTGTCTGTCGGTGAAGTGGTGCTGGCACAGCCCCTTCCACAGCAGCCGGTCCTCAGACAGGAGCCCCAGGCCTGGGGTGACCTGGCCCAGGCTGACCAGGTCCCTGCCGTCCGACAGACGCTGCATGATGTTCAGCTGCAGGCTGGTCGGCAGGTCGCTCAGATTCATGCCTTCAGACGTCGGCTGGATGGGAGGATGAATGGAAAAGGGTTCAAAAAGGGGTTTTATCACGTTCAGAACAACAATGTGGGGTCCAACCCCACATTTTGAGTGAATAATATGAATGCATTTATTTTTTTTATTTTTTTTGGCAAAACCCAGAGGAAGTGACCGAATACAAATTTCACATTCTGACACCTTCTGAACCGGACATTTTAAACCTATTCCAGCTATCGTTTTTTGCATTTATAAAGTTGCTCTTCCAAAAGTTCTACAACAAATTCAATTGCGATAAAACCGGGAATACAAAGTACTTCCCCGGACGAATTCTAAATCAATCATCCATGGGGGATGTCATGACATTATTGGTACCATCATGATATGACGATGTTATAAAGGATCCAGGACATAATCCTACCCTGTTGATCTGGATGTTGTCCAGCTGCTGATGCCACTGCAGGATGTTCTCCATGCGGTGGACCCAGGTACTGATGTTCCCCACCAGAACCGACTTGCCCATGTCCTGCACCAGGCCGCAGAGGGACAGGTACAGCGCCTGCAGCAGCTCCTTGATGGGACGTACGTTCTGCTGGTCTTCCAGCACTGCGGGGAAGCAGGAGCAAAAAGGTAAGGGAACCGTGAGCATGGGAATCCGAGCCGCGAGAGATGTGGGTTCTTGGGGAAACGTCACGATAACTATTTTCTAAGATAAGAGAACTGCTTCACACACACACACACACGTGTTGTGGGTGACAAATCTTTTTTTTTTATTATTATTGTTGCGGATGTTGAGGACCATGATTTTTTTCCACAAAACGCATACAAAGCAGAACTCTGATATATGAAAATATCCAAGCGTGACAGCGCCCCTTAACATCCATTACCGCCAACTTAAACTTGAGTGTAAGTTACTATTACACTATTAAACTATTACTTAAATACAGGTTTTCTGTTCCGTTATTCTCATAACCCCGTCCCGTCACGCATAATCCATGGAAAGAACAAACAGTTATGAATTATTGAAACAAAATAGTCACGAGCCCCCAAGGATTCAAACACAAACACACACACTCCATAATAATATTGTAGTTCAAGATATTTGGAAAACGGCTTTCAGGACGCTACCTAAACAACCTGAATCAGTGTTTAGCACAAGCACACGGTCTGTTTACACTCGGAGTACTAGCTGGACTCTGGATAATGTCTGTTCTATTACTACGGCACAAAGAAATACTAATGACTCCCCCCTTTTAGATGCGGTCAGGGCTCGTTATGTTGTTTGCATCTTCCAACATTGGGTTTCAGCTGTTTCTACATGTAGTTGGAGCTGTGTTCTCTCTTAGTAGTAATAAAGAAATGGAGTTTAGGAGTTGCCCTAACAACAGGGGGAGGAGGTCGGGGTATTGGACAGATCGGAGCATTTGAGAAAGATAAAAAAATAAAAAATAAATAGCAAAAACATGAATACTTCCGAGAAGTACGAGTCTCACCTTTCTGGACCACTCTCTCCAGAATATTCATGTAATTCTTTTGGGCCACGCCACTGAGTGAGGGGAGCTTGGACTTGGCGATGAGCTCCAGGAGCTATACAAAGACAGACAAACACACACACAGCGAGACAGAGAGACAGAGACAGAGAGAGAGAGAGAGTCAGTCTATTGTACCGGTGGATCATTTGTTTGTGTACTTTCAGGCCGAGCCCAGCTGTTGTGAAGCCCTCCCCGCAGCCTGGCTGAGCAACCAACGATTTAATACTTTTTCCACTCACTCCATAACAGCACACACACAAACTACACAGGCACAACTCTTCACCCTTGTCATTTAAAGAAAAACAGGTGCTCGTGCACCTTCCTTTTGTGGGACGTCCTGAACCTGATCTTTGTAAACCAAGATAGGACAAGAACTCTGAGAACCAGAGAGAGAGAGAACCAGAGAGAGACCCAGAGAGAGAAAGAGAGACACACGGGTGACCATGCTGGGTCCTGGTCCGGTTCTAGCGTTACTAATTCCCCCCCCCCCCACCCCCCCCACCCCACACACCCAACCTGTAGTTGTCCTCTGTGAGGGATATTGCTAAGTGAGTAAATCTCCTCTGTATAGAAAGCTTCACTTACACAAAAGAAACAAAGAAACTGTTGCCAATAGTCAATTGTTCTAATTGTATTTGTATTGCAGGACGTTGTGGTTTATCATTAAAAATTGAGGTATGTGGAAGAATTGTTCTTGTGTGTATTTTGGGGGTTTTCGTTGGATCGAGTTGTCCACCATGTTTTTTTATAAATTGTTTTTTTAACACCGCTCCCAAGGGTTTTCCAGGGGGAAATAAAACAAGGAGGCCATGATGAGGCACAACCTCACTGAGAAAAAAAAAACGTGACCGATAAACCATCTCCTCGTATTCACACACACATTCGTTTGCTAGGTCCTCTGCTTCAGAAAGGGGTAGAGAGACACAGAGCCAGAGAGAGAGAGAAACAACACAGGGCAGTATGAGATTAAATGAGAGAGTAAAGAGAGAAGCAGAGATAATAAACAACAAGAGCCAGAGGCATGTCAAGGGGGGAAGGGGCGATCCCAAGTCATCTGATTCCCAGGTCTGATTTCAAAAACACCCCCTTCTCTCTTCTCACCACCAAAAGGATCATCATAACACACACACACACACACACAGACACACACAAGCGGATGTTCCATTCACCTCACTTAACAGCTGCTGGCACTTAAGGCTGCCCCCGATCCAAAACAGCAACAGAACAAGGTAGGGCCCCCCCCCCCCCAAATCGCAGTGACCTTTCCCTGCCAGTAAACCACCTCTCTCTCTCTCTCTCTCTCTCTCTCTCTCTCCCTCTCCCTCTCCCTCTCCCCCTCCCCCTCCCCCTCCCCCTCCCTCCCTCCCTCCCTCCCTCCCTCCCTCCCTCCCCGGACTTGTTCCTGCTTTCCCCTCCACCTCCTGGGTCACATGGGAAAACATGTGGCCATGGCAGGCATCACACACAAACACACACACTTCCCCATATCACCCTCTCGGCAGCAACTTTTCAGAAAGGAGACGATGATGGGCCTGGCGTCTGCTGGAGAGCGGAGATAAGAGGAAGCATGCTGGGAGTCTACGGTCTACCCGCCCTCAACACACACAAACACACAACCTCTGTGGCACTATCACTGTATCCCTGCCCTTTAAACATGTCCATAGCGGCGTTGCTTAAAACACCCAAACCAAAAAGACACATTGTCTAGAGACCAGAGACAGACACAGAGAGACAAAGAGACACAGAAACAGAAGGCGCAAGAGAGACGGGACACAAGGAGATGCGAAAAGAAAAGGAGAACTCACCCTGACGACGTAATTAAATCTTCGGGTGTCCTTGATGGCGCTGCAGAAATCCAAGCGGTTGAAGGCTTCGCCGAGCGTGCAGTAACCGTGACGCTGGAGAGGGAGAGAGTTAGGTTCCAAAAAATAGTTTTTACATTCAGGAGCAAAAGGTTGATGTAGGCAATGTATACATAATACACGAAAAGAGAGAGAGAGTGTAGGTTGATTATCTTTACCTCTTTGGTGCTGCCCTTGTGAACATAAATCCATTTCTCCATGTGGAAATCTGAAACAAATGAAAGTGTGTCATTGAATAATCTGAGGTCATGTGATGTTGACATGGCATGCAATGTATGCATGTGCTACAAAATAAATAAATACAAAAATCGATGGTTGATGGTTGCTGTATAATGTATGGCGGGGAGGAGTGTGTGTGTGTGTGGGGGGGGGGGGGGGGGGGGGGTTCGACTCACATGGGACCTTGCTGTTGTTATTCATGAGGTCTTTCTTTCTCTTCTTGGCAGCCATGTCATAGCCAAGGGAGAGCAGTAGGTTATCCTGGTTGAAGGACTCATTCTTCTGGTGGTAGCGTTCGTTTTTCCCCTCGCCCAGGCACTCGTTCTCCTTGTTGTTGTCGCAGTAGCTGCAATACACGACCATAACCACTGTGATTATTACTAGCGTTCAAGTAACAGCAACATTTCAGCCTGAACATTGTTAGACACACACACACACACACACACACACACACACACACACACACACACACACACACACACACACACACACACACACACACACACACACACACACACACACACAGGCCTATGTCTAATGTACTACCCTGAGGTCAGTTGAGAGTGACTGCGTGTAAAGTAAATGCCTATGTCTGACACGGGGGACGTCAGGATGTGTACTTGGCCTAATCACATTATATTGGAGACATAGGTTAATTCAGCCACCAGTAGGCCTAGTTAGTGAGTCTATAAATAGCGCAGCGATTAGCCTGTGAAGAGAACACTGCCTGAGAAAAACACAGACGCAGTAAACAAAGTTTGCGTCTTTTTTTTAAGGGGGGGGGGGGGGGGGGGGGGGGGGAATACAGTGATGGCTGTTGGGCTGTGTTGCGGAATTAAAAAAGTTATGCAATGTTGATGCTATGTCTAACTACCGTTAGTTTTCCCCACAAGACAAACCTTTCAACTGAAATGTTGTCCATGTCGTCGTCCGTTGTCGTCTTTTTCCAGCCGTCTTCAGTTTTCACCCAACTCTGACCAGGAGATCTCCAATCCTGTCCAAGAAATGGCATCTTGAGTCGCTGGTTGATGAAGAATATATATATATATATATATATATTTTTTTAAAGCAATCCGAAACTGGTCAAAGTACAGGGGCACGTTAGTTCGTTTTGAGAAGTTGAGCCTTATTTCCTTGAACCCGTGCGTCTTGTTATGATGCGTCTCTTGTCTACTGTGTTGTCATTGCGCAGCTGATCTTATAGCCTCCGACAGGAACCCGGAAACACTTGGTCTCCGCCCCCTTTGGAAAGTTTCCTGCACCACGTGGCTTTGTTTATCAGCTGGAGCGTTGCACAACTTCTGGGAGACATATAGTGCTGACTGTAATGCGTTAGGGCTGTTCATTAATAGAATACGTTGTCCCAGCCCACCACGTGGGCCTAACCGTTAAGTCCCCATTGATTTACTGATTATTCACTCAGGGTTTTATAAATAGACGAATTTGTTCTCCGGGACGTTACCATGTGAGATGATTGCATTTACGTACCCCTGTAAAGACGGTTGTGTGGGCAAGGTTGTATGCAGCTCTTTAAATACACACGTTTTTAAGTATAGCTTTTTTAGAATGAACCAGATTTAGTATGGGTTTTGTGCTTTGATGTGCCACTATTGCCGTACTATCTCGCGCACGCACCATGGGTGACCTTGTTCGGCGCATGTCTATTCAGTGTGTCTAGTAGGTGCCCGTTGATCGGTGGCTAGGTCTACATGATAGTGCGCTTCCGCCGGGACAACATTGTGTGATGGAAACCGTTTTAATGTAAATTAAGAACATGTCACACATTTAGGTTGATAATACGTATTCCTGACGATTCATTGACTTACTGAATTAATATACTCTTAGCGTCATGGTATAAGCAGTTCTATTGACCTTGACCCTTTAAATATAATTTCATTACATTTAATTTCAAGAAGCAGACACACTGACCCAGACAAAGCGGTTCTGAATGTATCTGAACAACCAGGAAGGAGACATTTAACATTTTGGACACTGGACTTTAATCCCACTAAAATAGCCTTTTATTGTGTGTGTGTGTGTGTGTGTGTGTGTGTGTGTGTGTGTGTGTGTGTGTGTGTGTGTGTGTGTGTGTGTGTGTGTGTGTGTGTGTGTGTGTGTGAGAGGGTGGCTAGGGAGGTGTCTTTGTTCTGGACATGTATGTATTAACATGCAGTCAGTAGGACTATAATATGGTGTGTGTGTGTGTGTGTGTGTGTGTGTGTGTGCTTGTCTCTCACCTTTAACCCAACCCTGTCAGGATGCTGTTTTCACTCATTTATGGGGCAGAAGTTCAGTTCTTAAACTCAGCTGTTGCGTCTGAGCGGGAAACCTTTACGGCTGGTTCTTTGTTTATCCACTTTCCACTATCTAATGTTTAATGAGTGTGTGTGTGTGTGTGTGTGTGTGTGTGCTCTTTAACCACTTCCCTGATTCTTTTAATCAAAGCAGTAACTTCCCATCTTTGCCGAAGTACGAAGTCCTCTTCCAGGAACTTATAGGCCAATAAACAATATGATCCATTGGGACATTGGGGCAGTACACTGCCCCATATAAGACAAATCATCGCTCCCCTTTTCACTATTTGGGGATGAGGACTCCTGAGCAGGTAGCTGCTATGTAGTAATGTGTCCACCTCATAGATGCCTTATCGAAGCAATGGCCACTGAAACTAAAAGGATAACTTGATCGTTTTGATTGACTTGATTGCTAGTTCAAAGAAAGGCTAATAATGTGAATGAGTATAATCACATTGGGTGAATGCATTCTGTCACAGTCCATTGATTAATGGAGATTGTTGCACCCTCCTCTCCATACCTGTGGGTTATTATAGTGGGAGTGCAGCATTAGCATAGCAAACATTAGCATAGCATACATTGGCGTTAGCATGTGAGATCTTATTAAATGATGTCAGACTTCAATCTGATCTGTATCCACACAAATTGTATGTGTGTGTGTGTGTGTGTGTGTGTGTGTGTGTGTGTGTGTGTGTGTGTGTGTGGCGTTTTTCTATCTATTTCCAGAGTAGGCCAAACTAAAAGATGTCTGGGAAAGTCCCAGAATGTCCTGGGTCAGTCGGTGACCGACTGGTGCGTGTGGGGTGCGATGACATCACTCCTTAATAATGCATGCTTGAGTAATTCAATCAGTGCTGAATCCAGTGGCATCAGAGGTAGAATGTTTGCTGTTTGTTTTAGCTCATCGTTAACAAGTGTTCCATTGAGGGCCAGCTTCACAGAGCAAACGTTCTGTCAAAGAAAGAAAGATCAACTTTATTCATTCCTGAGGGGAAACATTACAGAAAGTAGAAACACATTATTTAATCATTTGATCCATCGTATGTTGGCATCATCATGTTATTTTATCACTATGTTTTTATACTTGGTTATGTCCACTAAATGTCAACCAAATGTATGCATTTCTTCATTCTACATTAATTATTCGGATTAATTTATAAATCCATCAAATCCATCATCATAATCTGATATATGGTAACATACTAGAGCTCCTATTACCAAATCATATTGTATTATAATTAATTTCTGTGGATGATGTTCTATGCTTGTAGGGAGGGAGTGAGGGAGGGAGGGAGGGAGGGAGGGAGGGAGGGAGGGAGTGGGGGAAAGGGTGATGGGGATTACGTTATGTTATTGTATTGACATTCAATAAAATTGTATTGGACATTTTTTTATAGAATCCCCTTTCTGTTATGCTTGGTGCATGAAATCGCACACACTGTCAGCACTGACAGTAGGGATACCTAGGAATGTGGATGCTTGTGTCTGATGCTAAGCACCTTAAATTCTGCCCCTTTGTATCTGCTGGGCGAGACAGAGTGATAAACAGCAACTGCTGTCTGCCTCTCTCCCCTCCCCCCCGGTTAGACAACAAATGTAGCAAGACCTACATTACACCCCTCTTCAAAATCACATGCATTGGAGCTCAACAACACTCACACACCTGTTGCTGGTCCTCTCCTGGAAGAGTTTCATCACTCAGATTCTGCGTTGTGAAATCCTGGTCGCCTGGTTGTACTCTCTCTCTTCCCCATCTCTCTCACTTGCTCTCTCTGTCTCTCTCCCTCTCTCTCTCTCTCTCTCTCTCTCTCTCTCTCTCTCTCTCTCACCCCCCCTCCCCCTTTCTCTCTTCATCCCCAGCAACCACACGGGCCACATGGCTTCACGTGGCCCCGACAAACAACCTCCCCCCCCCCCCCCCCCCCCCCCTTCCCCCTTGTTTTCCTCCCCAAAATAACCCCCTAGTTCATCTTTGGGTTTACCTCCTGGCCCCCCCATCCCTCCACCCACCCACCCAGCCCCTGGACTCTGTGTGCTAGCAGCCGCCATCTGACACTGGGTGGGTCTGCATGGGTGACTTTCAAAGCAGCAAACGTGATGTCCCGTGCATGCAGAGACCCTCCCACACACATGATGTTTACACAGCATCATGGAGTATAGCACGCTGTCCTCTTGGAATTGAATTACGTTGTCGCAATTTGGGGATTGTTGTTTATCGATATTCGGAACGAAACAGCAAACGTGTGTGGAAAACTGTTAGCTGTCATTATGACTTTGCCCATGTCTGCGACACACAAGTCAGAGGCAGGGAGCCGTGGTGAAACAGCTTGTACAGCTGTTGGACCTTCATTGGCATGGGAAAATATTTATTTACAATGTCAATGTAAAACACATTGTCAACATAAAATAAGACATAAGATGTGATCAATCAATTTCAAAATGATGACAAAAAACATACATCTCTCACTCTGTGTGTTTGTGTGTGTGTGTCCCTCTCTCTCCGTCTCGCTGACTCTTAGTTAGCTTCTACTGGCTATTTCAAGGGAGCAGCTATGATTCAGAAGACCTTACAGTTGTCACACTGTGGCTTGATTGCCTTGTGTCTGTCATAATTTATCCAGCATAAAATAACAACAAATAACTTGCATAAAACTAGCATAATGGCCATCTCCTCGTGAGAGTTCCATCCATTATGTAGAGGAGGAAAGACATAGCTAGTTTCAAGGTGTTTCCATATGTTAGCATTGGTAAAGGGATATCTATTCTTGATATGTTCCCTTGCCCCCTGTGTCTCTGCACCCAGGAACTGGGCTTGTGAAGCTCATGCGGTGGCGGCACACGTGCTGCTCAGGTTGCATCTGGTGTCATCTGTCACCAAGCACCCTTTAAACCTAATGTGTAGAACCTGAAAGAGAGAGAGAGAGAGAGAGAGAGAGAGAGAGAGAGAGAGAGAGAGAGAGAGAGAGAGAGAGAGAGAGAGAGAGAGGTGTGTGATACAGAGACAGAGAAAGAGAGAGAGAGAGGAAGAGAAAGAGATAGAGAAATAGATAGACAGATAGACAGACAGACAGACAGTCAGACAGATAGACAGATAGAGAGGGCTAATATGAGTGATGGAGAGTGGTGTGAGTTATGGGAGCTGAATGAAACAAGCACACACTGACAAATGTTAATATGAGAGTATATATTTTGCAATATTTTCCTTCAAATGTTCCTGCCAACACACTGGAGATCAAGAGGAGAGAGAGAGAGAGAGAGAGAGACATCTGCGTAAGTCTCACATTTTTATTCATCATAAACCAAAGATCAAAAGGATCAAAAGCAGTGCAGTACTGAAAGCATACAAAGAGCTGCAGTACAAAATGGACAATACAAAATACAAATACAAAATATTTTAAACATGTAACAATTATTGTCTTGGTACTAGTTTTCCTTCAATTAAATACTGCTGGTTTTAAATCTTTGAAAGAAATTACAGGAATGTTTTAGTGTCAATGGTTTTATCATACTATCGTCACTATATTTTCTATTGTGATTCAAAACAAATGATGGTAAACCATTGCAGCAGAATCACCATGCAAACTCAAGCTGATCTCAGAGATTACCGGCAAGAGCGACAGGTTTAGAACCATCACTCAACAGCTGGGCATAACAAAGCCTCAAATATAACAACAAACACTGGTCTGGAATTTAAACCAGACATGTAAAAGCTCACACTTCAGAGTAGGTTGGAAATAGAACAGAAAAAACAGGATTTTATACTTGGTGGAGTTACATTTTGGCAGTCTGGCAGGCAGTTCTTTATTTTGAGGTTTTGTTTCTTCGCTTAGGTATTATTATTTAATCTTATGAAAGATAAGTTCCATGAGAATATACTATCAGGTAGTCCAAGACCCTAGTAAGGAAACACAAAACAATCACTCAATGTGGTCTCAAACTCCCACAGAAAACATTTCATCATTAAATCATCACTTAATAGGACAATGAACCAACTCCACTATACAAAACGACACCAGCTACAATAACACCTTATGCTAACCGGCTATGACTTAGCCCACGTCTGCGACACACAAGTCAAAGCCAGGGAGCCGTGGTCGAACAGCTTGTACGGCAGCGTCCCCTTGGAGGTCCAACTGTCCGTCTTTGGGTCGTAGCACTCGACACCGTCGGAGTCCTCGATGACATCGTGGCCGGTGATGTAGCGTCCTCCGCTAATGTACAGCTTATTGTTGAGGACGGTGGCCGCATGGTGCATCCTCCGCTCCTTCAGGTTGGCACAGTTAATGAAACGGTTGGCCTTCGTGTCGTACGCCATCACCCTCCTGGTGTATCCTAGTGGAGAAGGCCAAATGAGGAGGAGATGGATCATTCATATGGCGGGCTGCATGAGGGGGTCAGGTTGGTCCTTATTGCTGACCCACTAAAGAAACAAGTTGTGAATGAGTCGGTATATGGTGATGAGTGTTTGTGTATGCACTAGATTAGCAGGTTTCTTTTCAGTCTACATGTTTTGTGTGCACCTTGCCTTGTCAAGATTTCTTCCTTGCTAATTAAGGGAGTTTTTTTTCTTGCTCTCTGGGGGGCTAGGGCTAGGGGGGTGTCATAAATATATGGCCTGTTAAGCCCTTTGAGACTGTAACTGTGATTAAGGGCTATACAAATAAAATTGAATCCATTGAATTGAAAAATGGAATATAGGTAAATAGGTTAATGTTGTGTACATTGTATCTGTGTAATCAAAGCACATTTAAAACACACCATGTGCAGTTACTCTACTTGTCATGTCATTTAGCCATGCGACATTAATGGCAACGGTGTATTAACCATGACCTGAAATTAAACTCCACTACCTCCAACGATGTAGATTTTGTCATCAATGACAGCAGCGGGTGCAGAGATATTCTTCACTGTTCGGTTTTCCATCTTAAACCATAGATTTCTGGAAATGTGGTAGACCTTTGAAGAAGTTGCAGGGAGAGAGGGAAAAAAAAGATAATAGGCGAGTGGTCAGATGGATGGATGGATGAGAGATGGCTGAATGGATAGCTTAAATGTGGGGGGAACATTAGACATGAATTCAAAATGTGCTGAATCGCTAAATCCTCTGAGCTTGGAATGAGAGACTGGGCGTGGACTGTGGTATTACCTGTATTATCCGAACAGGGTTCTGCATGGCATTCTCTCCTCCAAACACATAGATCCTTTGGTCGGCTGCAGCGACTGCTGGGTGGAGCACCGCCTCTGGCATCGGTGACATGGTCTCCCATTGGTTGAACATGCTGTTGTACCTGGTCATGCAACACGGAGATTGCTTTCATCTGTGCGCTCTGCAATGGACATTACTAGAATTCAAGGGGATCATGGTATGCTATCATTGCGAATGTCAGCAACGTTGAATCTCACCTCTCTACGCTGTTAGACACACATCTGTCAGAGCCAAGGCCACCCAGGACGAAGATGAAGTGGAGGAAGGAAATGCTCTGGTGGGCAAAGTGTGGGGCCAGCATGGGCTCGGCCGTGCGCCACTGGTTGGTCTTGAGCGACAGGGTGTAGACGGCGGAGCTGACCTGGCGCGGGGTGTTGGTGGCAGTGGTGGTCAGGCCCCCTAGAACGTAAAGGACACTGTGGAGGCAGACGTAGGACGCCTTGTACAGGCGCAGGGGCAGCTTGGCGAGCCACTGCCATGACTGGCTGTTCTCATCGAAGAGGAGGGCCTCCCTCGAGGTCTGCTCGTTGTTCTTCCTCCCGCCCACCACCACCAGCGACTCGCTGCAGGTGTAGCGCCTGGGTGCGACCCACAGGGGTTTGAGGTCGACTGCCGTGTCGCCCGGCGATCTTGTGTTGACGGAGAACATGAGGCGCCGAACAGATTCGATGATCTCAGTGCAGAGGGTGGAGGACTGGATCAGAGGGTCGTTGGCAATGAACTGAAAGAGGTAAGTCGGGTGAATGAAGCGAAGACGCACTTTCTTGAAAAGGTCGCTGATGGCCCCGCGCCTTGATCGAGGGTCGTGGTGGATCCAAGCAACAAGCGTCTCGAAGACCTGCTCTTCGTCCGCACACAGGGTGTCATCTTCCAGATACCCCAGGAGCTCGGGCAAGGAGAGCTCGCACAAGTCCTCAGAAGATGAAACGTCCGAGAAGCTCTTCATGGCCATTGCCTTTGCCTCATTTCTCAGGCTGTTGCAACTCAGAATCTCTGAGAGTCTTATCATGCTCAAACAGTTTTCCGGCCTCAGCCGCTCTTGTAGAAAGCCCGAACATACCTCGAAAAGTCGGCCATATTGCAACATGGAGGCGGCTTGCATGAGAGGTAGCACATTCTCCATGGTAATGCTTATCAGTCCTGTGTAAACATAGTCAATGATGCTGCTCAAAATAGAAGATGTTATCCCTGTTATGTGAATCCTGGTCTGGTTTGTTTCCAAAAAGTTGCTGCAGAACATGGCCCTGAAGTAAGGGCTGCTGGAAACCAGGACATTGCGGTGGCATGGGATCTCTGTCTGGTCAGAACACAGAAGCACATCAGTGAGGACTCGGTCCTGTCGAAGGCCGTTGAGTTGCAGGAGTAAGGCAGAAGACAGCTCCTTGTCTTGGTAATGGAAGACTTCAACGGCGGCGCAGTCCATTCTGAATAGAGATAATATTTTGTTTGATTTGAAAGTTGTATAAGCCTCCGGCATTGTTTATTCATCCAAAGCTTTGGAATTTCTGTCTAATTTAAAATTCAGTTCCATACGATTACCAAACTTTTGAGATTTGTTAGATTGTCCACTTTTGTTGTTTTCACATTTAAATGACGGATGGCCGAGCTGTTAAAGCTTACGAGTCTTCAGCATCAGCATCCTCCATCAAAGTGACGTTTAATTCATCTACTGGACCATATGATTTCTAGGGAAAGGCTTTTAGTTTGTGGTTGCTTATTTATCATCAGTCAACTATTTAAAAGGTAGCTATGGGCGAGCTGCCACTACAGGATGAGCAGTTAGCCAGCAGGCTTTTTGAGTATTAATGGGAAACATCAAGTCATGGTCTCCTTGAATCATGGCAGTGGCATTAATTATTGCTACTAGAAAGCCAAGGGGGTCAGCTCTTAAATATTACAATAAGATTTCAGAACTGCCAATTTGATAGCTTTTGATATTATTAGTGAAATGCTTCAGGGAATCAGGACCTAAGCTATTAATAATACAAAGTCGGAGCAAACATTTACAAAGCTTCTCAAAACTTTGACTGTGCACATTATGAGTTATTGAATTTGTTGACCACGAGCGTAACATATTATGCTCCAGCTCTTCATTATACTTTGAATAATGCATAGTACCTTGACTCTCATTGACAGGAGTTTGGGATCAGGGATTGAGGAGAATATTAATTTAGTAAAATAGGTAAGAGGTTGAATGATAAAAGGGTATTTTCTAATTCATTACAGAAATATTGATGGAACTAGTATCATGTGGTTTTCACTCATAATACTGCATAGAAAATCAAGATTAAACTGTAGCCAACTAAACCAAATGTGATATTATTGGAAGCTAGAGTAGGCTACTATTGGGAATGTCCAGCCATTTATTTTTTTATCTGGTGTTGATGGAAAATACACAAACATCTACACATAAGGACTTGTAAATTATTCTGGAAAGAATAGCCAACATGGACAGCCAGTATGAACACGGGTATGCCAGCTGTCATAACCAGGTCACAACACATCTCTTACCTTGTCCTCCTTCTCCCACCCCCCCCGTTAAATTTGCAGGTATCCTTGTCTGTATTCGAATCACAAACTCAGAAGGAAGTGTGAGGATTCGACATGTTCCATGCACTCTCTCCTGTCTGCTGTCTCGTTGTGATGCCGCGCGCGCGTCTGTGCGTCTGCGGTGTGTGTGTGGGGCGTCGGTCTCTTTGTAGGCAGCTGGGTTTGTGGGATGTGTTTGTTGTTGTTCTCTTTCCACGAGGCCTCCGTGTACATACTTAAAGGCCCTAAAAATAGGACCTCTCTTTGGCAACACCACGGCCCCGGCTCACGTGACTCGGGGCCCTTTCTCTGTCACGGTCTAGGTAGCTCTATCACTCATTCACCCTTCCCTCCTCGCTCTGTCTCTCTCTCTTTCCTGCTCCCTCACTCCCTTCTTCATTCCTTTGCTGCATCTTCCGTTCCTGGCATTAAGCTCACGCTCACATTCATCATACACACACTCCTCCTCCTCCCCCCCCCCCCAGCCCCTCTTGCTGTCTCTCGCTCTCTCTCCCTCTCCCTCGCTCTACTCCTGTGCCAAATGCTGCCACATGCTTGGAGCTCCATAAACAAGACTGACACTTGACAGGGTGTTGTTGATTAAAATCTCTGCCTGGCAGGCCGGTGGAGTGCTTGGTTGGCTGACTTGTGTAAGAGTTAGAAATGGTGATGAAAAAATAAATTAACAAAACATACATTTTGTGAGTTGGCAGTGAAATGAGTCAAAGCATCACAACACTAAAAAATGCATGTGAATATAACTTATAGAGCTCTATTTAATAGTGTCGTTATTAGGGCAATCAATCTTTTTTAAATCTTAACAGTAGCAGACGGACATGTCACAGAAAATAAATACATATTATTGCATCCATGGCTGAGGAATTCTGCTGCAATATGATTCTGAGTCAATGTAGATGTCCCCTTAAATATATATCCAATATGACAACTGTGGAAAGAAAACATGAATGTATTCAACCATAGAGGCGCTTGATGATTGCATGCCAATGATATTAGGTATTTGCTTATTTTCCAGGAAGTCATTCCACGGGAAAGCAATGTGATGGTTTCCAGTTCCTCAAAGAAAAAAGAAAACAACTGTAGCCCGTTTCTCAATGGATATTTATGAGTTGGGTCCTGTTAAGTAGATCACTCTAAGCTTATTCTCTAGTACTTGATTCTATTGCAGACAAAGTTATTACCAGAGTAAGGTGTCTTTTTTCCAAAATCAAATCAACCTCATCATGTAATCAGGGGCGTAGCCAGAAATGTATGCCCCCATGAATGGAAGCGTACCCCTAGATATGGCATGCAGACAATTATTCCCCCACAAGTATATGTTTATTAAAAGTATACACACACACACACAACAACAACAAACAAACAAAAATCAGTTTATCATAGTAAATCAAATATGTTTTATTTTCATGACATACTTATAAATCATTGATTTAAAAGCCCTGTCTAGGGCCCATCTCCCTCTCAGGGCCCCCTGAATCGTCCTCACCTTTCACCCCTTTTACCACACTGCTGCGTGTAATGTATCACCAGCTATCATTGCGATATATTTCCAGGAAATGCATGATGCTCCAAAGCTTTCCCCGTGCACATTCTGGCTGTAGACCAGCTTGTAACACGGTCATTTGGTTTGTCTCTGAACCTGAAGATGGTGGGGGCTGTTATTTTGCAATTGAAAGTTTCAGCGGCTGAGATAAATAAGGTTCACAGAGACTTTGGAGAGTTTAGTTTTGATTGCTTGCTTGTGAAGAACAAACAATTGGTGTTTTGTTTACAGAATTGAATTATCTGCAATGCTGCATAGCATTCATCTTCTGAGCCTGGAGAGCCACACGGTAGGACAGACTAAACGAATTGTGGGTGGTTGTGGTTCAAACATTTGTTATGCTGGACTGGACTCCAGCGTATGCCAGTGGGTCCACACGCACAAAAACTAAATGTGATGCATGTGATAGCGCAATATACATTCCCTCATTTAAAACAAGCTGGCGACTGCAATTTGCACAGAAAGCACAGACTAGCAATTTTATATAATGCCTGTCTCTTTAACTCAAACTGTAACCACTAGGTGTCAGCCAAACGTTATGTTAATATGAGACTGGCCACTCAAGAATACACAGAGAGGGAAAAGGGCGTATGCATGCAAACTGCCAAGTTAGAGCCATATACCAAAGCGGTTATCAAACAGAACCTTTACAAGTTGATGGTACTTTCTGTAATAAATACAAACGGCGTGACTGATTTAAAGATCAAACTATTAGACCAAAGTATAACAGGTGATTACAGCAGTAAAAGTCGTCGGGACGGTAACTGCCTATTCACACCAACAAATACGGCCAAAACAATCCAGCAAGTGTTGAAAGTCATTCAAATCACCCAAGCCTCAGAAAGTGTCCTCAGTGCCGAAATACAAAGAGTCTCTGTAAAGCACTGAGAATAGTAATGTAACATTAATGGAGTGGAAGTCCACAAAGTATCCTCTTTTTGAAGAGCGGTAGATCAGAATTGATTGAAACGGGAAGACATGACGCATATGTGTACACTTGCGAATGTGTGTGTATGCATGTAAGTGTGTGTTTGTGCCCGAGTGTATGTGTGTAATCATGTGTGTGTGCTTGTGCACCTATGTATGTTAGTGTGTGTGTGCTTGTGCACGTGTGTATGTATTTTAGTGTGTGTGAGCTTGTGCATGTATGTTAGCATGTGTCTTTTCTGTGCACCTATATATGTTAGCATGTGTATGTGTGTGCACGTGTGTGTGGGTGTATGTATGTTAGTTTGAGTGTGAGTCTTTGCTTGTGCATGTGTGTTTATATGAACTCAAGGGGGGGGGGGGGGGGGGAGTCTAAAAGGGCTTATGGTTGGCTGCTTAAAATTCTTCTGATATAACTAACTATAAGAGGGCAGCACATGGAAACAGAAAAGGTACTTTGTTGCAGCGAGAAAAACTCAAAATAAGTACAAATAAGATCGGAGGGCTGTTGGGTGGTGTGATATTGTTGCATGTTTATTCATGGTCTCTCTCAGACCATCACAGATCAATGATTGTGAGGTCCTGCAGTGACAACCACTAAGGGGTGTGACAGCCATAAACATATATACCTTCTTCCAAGCCTACTCTTTTATAGTCCTCCAATGTGTCAGTGTGTGCCACAGGTCACATGTTGTTTTGTGTGTTTCTTACATGAAACACACACACACGGTATGTGTACCGTGCGTCACGCAGTCCAAGCCCTTGGCTGTATGATTTTGGAAACGCAGGAATGCATTTGAGTTCCTCTATTTACATATTCATGTGATTGTGATGAATTGCATGTATTGCCTTCCGCCATGCGTGTGTGTTGCCTGATATTGATATTCCCCCTGCAGAAGAGGCTGAAGCCAGTGCCTTTAAACTGACAGTCAGTGTACACACACAGAGAGAGAGAGAGAGAGAGAGAGAGAGAGAGAGAGAGAGAGAGAGAGAGAGAGAGAGAGAGAGAGAGAGAGAGAGAGAGAGAGAGAGAGAGAGAGAGAGAGAGAGAGAGAGAGAGAGAGAGAGAGAGAGAGAGAGAGAGAGAGAGAGAGAGAGAGAGGCAGTGGGACAAAGCCGTGGGATTTGGTCAGATGGGTAAAAGAGAAAGGAAGACGATAAACGCATGGAGAGAGATGGGCGAGGGGGGATGGACAGAGATGACTTGAGGTGAAATATCTCTGTAATCTTGATTTGTGCAGTGCACCTGTGTGCAGTCAGTCACAGACAGGAAAAACGGGTTGTTGGGAAAAAGGGAACAAAAGACAGGTTCACAGTAACAGACTAATAATGCAAAAATGTTGACCGTTTTTCATGTGAAAAGGGGGGGGGGGGGGGAATACAAAATAAAAGGTGCTATGAATTATTGATGGCGATATTAAGTGTTGTTTTCACGTTGTTGGATTAATTACTGTGTGAAACAGTAAAGCTTGCACATCGCGACGTCAATACGTAAATATTCAATTTAAACTTCATTTCTCCCTGCCTCACCTAGCCATTTGAGACACATCTCATGATGCATTCTGATGTACAAGCCCTATCTGAATAGACCCTTTTCACAGTAGGGTGAGCACAGGTGTAGCTCCTAACGTTAATTATGGGTCTGTTTGATTTAGGTATAGACACAAGTCAAGCAAATATACATTGACCCTGCTGGGGCTGCTACAGACATAAGTACAGCGGACCTAATGTTTAAACTACAGGAACAGGAAGTGACTCAACTCTACTATTGAAGATCTGTGAAAAGGGCAGAATAAGTGCATTACACGAGCATTACGCATGCTTTGGGAGTTTATTGACGTATTGGAAGATGAGTCGTTGTTCATTAACATGTGTGGAAGCATTTGCTGTTACAAAATAATGCCTGCTCGTGGCATGCACAGAAACACTCGCACGCACACTGCCGCTTTAAATGCCAACACCTCCCAGTCTATGAAGCTCGGGTGAGTATCTCCGCAAGAAGCGCAGTGGCTCACAACCAGACTTGAGCGTCCGGTTCAACAGAAACAAGAGGAACAGAGCCAACAAGGCACAAATAAGAGATAGACGTTTCCAATACCTTTTCGGATTTCAGAAGAGATGGAATTGAGGGAGGAAACTAAATAATTGCAGCAAGACTCTCGTTGCGTGAATTTAATTCGGATAAAAAAGGACCCGAGGCAACAGGTGCGGTGTAAAGCACCGGTCTGGAATAAGGTCGGGCGTGACGATTTGTTGACGCGGCAATATGGCTACCAGATTACTCTTTTATTTCAAATGCTAACAGTCTTTGTTTATTTACTTATTTAGGGAAACATATTTGGCCATTTGAAGGTAAAAATCAACTTTACCAGCTGCACGACGGTGTCTGGCAATGGATTACTGGCACTTCACCTCGTTGGCTGTGTGGTGAACTATGCCCGGAACGCGTCCCTACTTCACCGCGCACACCTGACCTTCGCTCGGATCAGGTGGCTCTTGTCACGTTTCTCCCCACACTTTTTTATTTGTTTTGTTTGTTTTTGTTGGAATTATTCACTTTTGAAGTCTTATGGGGAACCAGGTGGAAAAATTGACACATTTAACTTACGACGAAGTTCCAACCTCGGACCCACACGGGTTGGATCCCGGAGATGAGGGACCGCGGATCGGCGTGTCCTACATTTTCTCCAACGACGATGACGACCACGAGGATTCTTTGGAACTACCGGCGGAGAGTCGCCTTCCGAGCCAGGAAGACACGCCGTTCGACCCGCAGAACGAGTTGGCGTGTTCGGTGCACTACAGGGACGAGTGTATTTATCAGAGAAACGCGACGGGGACGAACACAACTCACTCCGCTGAAAGCCTGCTAAACAAATGCAGGCCGGGGGACTTGTTGGAGTTTGTGGCCAGCGGCCAGTATCCGCACTGGGCGGTTTATGTCGGTGACCTCCAAGTGGTTCACTTGCATCGGGCTGAGATCACGAACAGTTTCCTCACTGACGCGAGTCAGGGCAAACAGGGCAGAATAGTGAACGACCTGTATCGATTCCGGGCACTTCCGCTCGAGGTGATCTTGAGAAATGCCCGGGATCACGTTGGGGCGCGAGACCGAGACCTGTACTGGCGCAACGCGGAGTGTTTCGCGGCGTGGTGCCGGTACGGGAAGCGCGAGTTCAAAATGGGCGGGGAGATCCGAATTGGAAAACAGCCGTACAAGTTAACGTTACTTTTTTCCCAGAAAGACCGCCACGTACTCGAATTCCAGAGCCTAGAAGACGTGATCATGGAAAAGAGACGAAACGACCAGATTGGCAAAGAAGCAGTGATGCAGGAGCTCGCCGGCCACCTTAATTCAACAAACGAAATCAAGGATGATCATTTTGGTTGATTGGTAGGCCTATGGCAGGCCAACAGTAATGCTAAGTGCAGTGATGTACTGACTATTTGATGAAATAACATTTGAGTTAAGCGAGTAGGTTGGTCTATGGGTGGGCGACTGAGCTAAGCTGCCCACTCAAGAGATGGAAACCTGTGGACACATTTTTTTCAGAAATGACCCCCAGGAAAGTTTGATGGGGGTCTTGATGGGGTCAAACTCAGGAATCGGAGACCCGAATGTTCAAATGAAGACATTTAGTACTGTGTATGAATTAAAAGAAACCCTTTTGTGTGGCTTTATTAAAAACAAGAACGATAATGCCCTCCGATTTTTATCCTATGGATACAGTTCACATCAACAGTGTGGAGTGGACTTTAATCAGTTTATGGCGTTTAATCATTTCTGAAGAAAAAATACCTTGTATTATAGTATAATGGGAATAAATATCTATATTTTAACGAGTTTTTGTTTCTTTTTTATCCACAGTGGATAATTGACAGAATCAAAGGACTGCCACTGTCATTTTTGACCTTGACACCATAACCAATCATTCCATGAAGCGATCAATAGGGAACTCGCCAGCCATATGAATAACTATCAGCATTCTTCTGAAAGCAGTTTTCATGGGAACATGTTGGAACCAAAGCAGGCCAATACAAATGTGTTTTAATGTGTAATGTAACGTCATTTACCTCACCACTACACATGAACAGTTGCCTGTACACTCATAAACCCTTTCGTAAACTCATATGATCACTAGCTGACAGTTTAAATTGACTGACAATACTGAATTTATGTATGTAATTATTTGAGTAAACGGAACTCCCTGAAGGTGTCTGAATCATATTACCTTTCTTTGCATAGCTGTTGAGAACAGTGTTTGTTGATATTCTGCTTTCATTACTCTCTACGTTAATGTTCTGCTAATGCAGTAACCCGTATTGTTCTTTAGGTAAACATGTAATTTGTATTTGTACAAGACCTCAAAACTATGGAAAAGGAAAAGGAAGAGAATAACATGGAATTGGCATCAACAAGGAACAAAGTTGTGGCTATGTTGTATTGTATTTCACTGCAGGTGCGTTTTTCTCTGGATCCACTCAGTGTAGAATCATTAGCAGTCCAACTGAATAGAAGAGCTGACAGCCAAATTAGCATTTCTTCAATTCTCTGTAGTCTGGTACAATGATCAAAGGTGTGTGTGTGTGTGCATGTGCAGGTGTGAATGAGTGAGTGTGTGTGTGTGTGTGTGTGTGTGTGTGTGTGTGTGTGAGTGTGAGCTGCATGTTTATGTCATATTCAACACTAGCAAAGTGGTATTTGCATATAAACATTATAATGCTGCCAATAGATGGGTATAATATGATCATGTGCATGAGAGAGTATTTTGCTAGTCTCACAAACCAGACTGTTGACAGACTAGCTCAAATCTGGTTAAATGGGGAGTTTCATTTTCTTTCACTCCGTATTTGTTTTGACCAATCATGTGGCTGGAGGTGGGGATCTTTAAGTGTGCCGTTGTCTATTAACAGTAAACACAAACTTAGCCAGCAGTATTAAACTATAAAAAAGTGTCTGTAAAAGTTTCAAATCCTTCTTCGTAAACAGGAAAGAAGGCAGTTCTTGGTTTCCGGCCCAGACACAAATGCCGTCTCCCACAATAAGTTCTGCTATAGCACAGTAGGACTGCTGGGATAGAATTTAGTAGATTAGTATTGCTGGTGCTTCTGTCTCTATATTTAGACTTTCAGTTGTGGTCACCATGCTAACACAACCACGATCCTTGCAGATGTGTCACTAGTTTGCTTAAGTTCTCACTTAAATACATGAGCTGATACGCATGTTCCTCTAATCCATTATCTACAATTTGTTTCTTTTTTTTGTATCACCAGCTCACTTGTTTGAAACTATGTATAAGTAATGTTGAACAAATGTCCTAAGTGACAAGCTAGAGAACAGAGCACAGATTGTGTACCAAGGACGCTACTTCCTGCAGTGGCCAGGTATTGTTTAATATATTTTTCAACAGATACAGCACTAAATAATAAGTCACTTGTCTGCAATAAGTCATTTTACAAACCCTTTGTACTTTATGGGTACAAGACATCCACCAAAGCCATCCACAGGCCCATTTCTTACCCACAGACCCCACGACGAGAGCTTCTGCAAAATTAATTAGGAGATTATATCAGCCACGCAGGAAGTAGGAGATTATTCTAGAATTTAACATGGGCGAGTCAAGAGATTGTTATCCAGCCTTGGAAAGGTAGTCGTCACATAGCTGGAGAATGGGTGAAAGAAATGGCAAAGAGGCATTTAAGGTTATTTTCAGAACCGCAGGTCATGTAGCTAGCTTTGTCAAGTGTGGTGGTATTTGTTGGAATACCAGCCCAAGGGTTTCTATCAGCAAACATGTTTGTTTTGTGCCACTTGTTACTCAAATACCATCTCTGGGCCCCGCAGAGAGAAGCTTTGATGGAACTCTTCTGATCCAAACAGAATTTTGCCTAAAGCCAGAGACACAGAGGCATTCATGCATGACTGTGGGGGAAAAGTGTGTTTGGAAGATAAGCAATGCGGATGAATCGCTGTGAATAGTCAGTCTTCAGTTTTCAGGTTAGCATGTCGAAAGTTTAAATGCAATTAGAAAAATCGAATTTGACAGCTCAGTCCCGACCTGTTTGAGATACTGGTGGCTGGACTTTAAGAATTGAGTGCAGTAGACCTAGATTTGTTTATTTTATTTCCCCTTTTTCACAGATTGAAGTAGGCCTAATTAAACAAAAATAGATGCTCTTGCATTAATGCCATAGTCTAGAATCCAAACTATATGTTTGGGTTTGAACGATCAAGTTTTCATCTGCCACTCAAGTGAATTCTGTTTTTGTTTGATGTTTGGAAAATAGTTGTATTTCTTATGAAAGTGGGCATCATTTAATTTAATGATGCAATTAAACTATTGAAGTAACAGTGCGTTGTACATGGTCCCCGGTAGGTCCGCTGTTCATAATGGACTCAATCAACTGCATTTCCTTGTCAACTTACTTCTATGGTTGTGAAAGTGACCAACATGGGGTTAGTTATTTTTCTAGGAAGTGAACTACTGGGTGTGTTTACTTTTCTGTATGTTTGGGGCTTCAGACTTCCAATCCAATGGAGCTCGGCATCTTGTTGGCTATAGAGGTTAATGACACTTTTATTTGGTCTGCCGACAACAAGTGATTAGCATGGAATCCATCGATTAGACGAGCCAATCACCATTGCTGTTCTTCCCAGAGAACATGTGGTTGTGGTTTTTCAGCCTCTTTGAATAAATTTGTTTAGTAAGAATAAGCTATGAGCTAAACAAACAGCTAAACAAATGATTGGATCACGTAGAACTGGTTGTGCAGATAAAAATATTTTTTTACAGGATAACCCGGATATTATAGTTCATTGTAATTATATAAAATACAAAATAATAAAACAATTAAAAAATAAATATTTTAAGAATATATTTTAGGCTCATTGGAAGAGGGCTCTGAAATGGAATCAGGAGATCCTGTTGACATTTGTCCTGTCCAGTCATCCAGAACCGTCTGGTTTATGCAACCAGAGGCAGAGAACAGGGAAGTGGCTAAAACAAACTTGTAAAACAAACTGGCCCTGTTTGATAGGATGGCTTAATGGATGAATGAAGGCTTGAAGTAATTCATGAATGACTGATAGGCTGACATTTGGGACTGCGCATTATTCAAAGAAATAGGTGATATGCTAACCGTTATCAAAATATCACTTTATGCCAATCTCAAGCCTGTTATTTCAGTTCATATGTGGCTCTAAAAGCCACTGCCTCAAATGTCTATTTTGTTTTATATTCGTTTTGCAGAAAATGTTAACGTAGGCAAATAGTCCTTCTAAATATGGAATAGGATGTAGAAAAATAAATACAGGCACACTGACACACACAACTTTTATAATCTCAGAGGAAACTTGTAAGACGCTCCTTAAAAGATCATTAGTTTAACACAGTTTTCCTCCATATTCACATTTAATAGTACTCTTAGCCTAAGGGTCAGTAAAACCCTCTCAACCAATAATTACTGAAAACACATCCAACCCAGGTGAAACGGTACGCAAAACGATAGATACTAGCTCTTGGAGAATGTGTTTTGTAGTTCACTCGCCAGGAACCTTTTAATATCCTTTAACATCCTCTCCTGTAAACGCACCTAGAGGGAAATCATCTTCTGTTCATTCCGTGTTTTTTTTCCTTGTTCGGGTCAGTAACTATTTGGGATGAAAATAAATTAAGCAATCCATGCCCACCTATACTTCTTCCCTTCCTCCCTACTTTGAGGGTAAGTTAGTGTGGGCCACCATTAGCAGTGAAACACGCTGATAACAGCAGTAACCACATTAGCAGAAGCAGCCGCATGTCGAGAAGGAAAGTGTGATCAGTGTGAAACGCAGGATGTGACGGTCACCCGATGAACCTCTTGACCGTTCAAGTTCACATTATGTATGATAATACATAATGTTTGTATGTTTAAAAAACGTACTTGGCAATAAAGCTTTTCTGATTCTGATTCTGATTCTGATTAAAGATTGCATATCTAAAAGGGAGAAGATAATGTCCAAAGCTAAGAGCAAAATAGATCCTTGTCATAAACTGGTCTGGTGGCTGCAAAATATCTGACATGCACGGGTGACAGTGGCGTCTTAAGGGCCATTGTTCATTCAGCTTTGTTCTTAATCTGATAATGATAATGTACTCTCCAGCGTGGCGTCCTACGACATACAAGCCAAACACGGCGGCCTCAAGATCTTGATAAGGGCGCAGATTACTCACTGGTCACTTGTCAGCAGTTTGGTCCAGGGCGGAATAACAGTTTCTGACTGGAAATGATGACCCCTGCATAGCACAAATATCAACCCACAGCTCTGGCTGGGACTGATGATCCTTGCATTGCAGAAATAACACATACACACACACACACACACACACACACACACACACACACACACACACACACACACACACACACACACACACACACAAAGATAACTGATGGAGTGAGCGCAACATGGGGACAATCTTCCCAGACTTGGAACGTCCACGTCCTACCATTATCCCTTTGATACCTACACGTCTGTAATAACGACCTATTTCAACCAATCACACACACTGTCTCAGCCACCTGGCAGTGGGGGTGCTTGTTGTCTCTACTCCCGCTTACAGCATCCCATCATGCATTGCATTGTGGGTGTCCATCATTGAGACAGGTGTTGCCAGCCAGCACCAAGTTGAATGTGCCGCCGGCTCAAATCAAAGACATTCAAAGACATTTTTGGTGGTGACGGCAGCAGTGGAGTGTCTGTATGTGTGTGCGAGGATACGCAGTATGCTAGTGAGAGTGTGAAGACAAATGAACAGAGGGCAGCATTTGGGCCTGTATTTCTGTGCGTATGTGCATGTGTGTGTGCGTGTGCGTGCGTATGTGTGCGTTTGTGTGTGTGTGTGTGCGTTTGTGTGTGTGCGTGTGCGCTTGTGTGTGTGTGTGTGTGTGTGTGTGTGTGTGTGTGTGTGTGCGTGTGTGTGCGAGTGAGAACAAGCAGAAGTAGCAGGCCATCCGCAGCCAGAGCCCTGCAGGTGAAATGTCGACTGCTGATAACGAGGTTTGCGTTCAAACCGTCGGCGGCAAACCCAATTTGCCCGTACTCAGTGGTCGCCGGGCTGGAGCTTTATCGAGCAGAATCGGCGCAGGGAACGGCGAGATGTGAAATTGTGCATCAGCGTTTAAAGAGGCGAGATTGCTCGGTCTAGACGGAGCTGTGCAAGAAATAATCAGATGGAGGAAGGAAGTGGCCGCCATCGACAATCCAATCAGGTGACCGTGTTGTGACATGGTGGGTCTGAGGAGAGAGAAGAGACTGAAAGAGCCCTTCTTCCGTGCTGCACGTTGTCATCGCATGAGGCTTGTTCGATGTCCATTTCCTATTTTGGTGGCAGCAGTGTTATAAAAAGCAAAGGAGAAAATACAAAAATCGATAGCAGATTTAGGACATAAGTGGTTGGACCTTGTTTGGGAAAACAAACATGGAGGGAACTATATGCGCTCCAGGTAATTGTTTAGTGTTACGCCAGGCTTAGCATCTGCTAAGTGCTTCGTACCCAATATAATTGCTGTGCTATACGGAGGGAAGACAACCACCCCCCCCCCCCCACCCCTGCACCTTTCCCTGTGCAAGACAGTTTATTGCTTTATAATTATGAGACTAATTATCAAGATTGATTACAACCCTCATACACAAGCATGCACAAAGCTAAACGCACACAGACACAATAGACAGAGTGTCAGACATAACTTACTACTAATACGCAGGTGAATCGGTTCGTTTTTTTAATCCAAATCGTTAACTAGGCCTTCTATTGACGCTGCACTGCTTTGCCAAAATGTATTTTTATACGGGAAACTTACACTGACGATGACATCACGTTCAAATCACATCTCCCCACATCCTCTGTGAAAAGACAGCTCTGGGAGGACTTTTCAAAGTAGATCAGCAAGGCACTGATTGAAACAGGCCTTCATCGTGTTACTTTAAACCTGTACAACTGGGGGTCGATGTTCAAATATCCTTTGTCTCCCAAATATGAAGTCACTTTTTTTCTCTCTCTCTCTCTCTCTCTCTCTCTCTCTCTCTCTCTCTCTCTCTCTCTCTCTCTCTCTCTCTCTCTCTCTCTCTCTCTCTCTCTCTCTCTCTCTCTCTCTCTCTCTCTCTCTCTCTCTCTCTCTCTCTCTCTCTCTCTCTCTCTCTCTCTCTCTCTCTCTCTCTCTCTCCTCCTTCTCCCCGTTATGTTATTTTATCTCAGCACCAACTGCTGGGTAATCCCTGTGTATACCTGCTTTATCTTTTCGTTTTTCTTTCATATATTCAAGAAATATACCCCTTGCTGTGTCCCAGCAGGTTGGGGGGGGGGGGGGGGGGGGGGGGGGGGGGCAAGGGCTGGGGCAGAATACAATGTGTGTGAGGACAAAGTGTGTACCCTGTGACCCATGTGGGCCCCACCGGGAGGGGGGTGAGCGCAGTGGGAGGCAGACGGACCTCCGATACAGAAACACGCTCCATAGGCTGAAGATCAGTGTGAAGTGTGGGGCCCTTCCTGCGAGGACAGCTGGCCTGCTGGTCCGGAGCCCTGAGGGGCCTAACGAGAGGGCAACGATAGGCCCAACAGGGTCTTAACTGTGTCCATGTTGCACTTGAGACGCAGCGTAGATTTAATAGACAGATTGCTTCTATTGGATTACTTCACTTTTGTTTTTTGCATTAAAACTAAGTCTCACAAATCAGACTTTAGATTATTATGTGTCTGTTGAGGTTTCAAATGCAACACCGTGTGTGGCTGGCCACTGTAGACATACACTTAGTAAAATTCCTGTCTGAAAGCTTCATCCACTTGCGTGAATTGCTTTTCTTCGGTAGACCATCTCCGTAATGAAACAGGGAACAAGGCGTCTGCCCCCTAAGAAGTTTCTGGTTTGTGACGCAGGCTCTGTGCCGTCTCCCCCAAGATCTTGTATTTCTATCAGCGATCATTCTATTGAACAACAACACAATTAGTTTGGAAACGTTGTTGCTTTCCTGCCGGGCAGTGTATTTTGTGTCTCATTGATTGAAGTCTTCTGTGAGCCGCGCCCTTCCTGCATGGCTCCCCTGATGAGAACGCCATTTCATGTTCAAAGCACAAGTAGCGCTGCACACCGTGTCTAAAATGAGAAGGAATGCGAGGAAATCGTGGCTCCCCAGTCCCTAAACAACTTGGCCTTATCTCACCTCCAATTCATTTCCAGGATATCCTACGTGCTTTGAAGCCTTGTTTTATCATAGAACGAGCTGGGAGCGGTTGAGTGGAAGTTGGAAGATTTGGTCGATGGTTTGCACAGTAGTTTGTTATCCTGGGGTATGGTATTTCCCACATTGTTTCAAAGTTTATATCAACCATAAAAGCAGCCATGGGAAGATCCTAAAAAACAGCTCTCTGCTGACCAAGATGGGTTGGTTCGAAAGAGTGGTCTTGTAAGAGGTTTCCTCATAGTGATTTTATAATTATCTAACTTTTTCTTTCTTCCAACATGATACCTGACTTCCAATCATATCACACTCACACACACATGCACACACACACACACACACACACACACACACCTCAAAAGCGGCAAACAAATAGATGTTTGGCATTTCTCCCCGCAACAGTCCACCCGATGAATAATTCAGGCGTATGCTTCGAGGCCTCGTCTAAGTCTTACTCTTATGCCCAGCAGGGTTGACCCACTCTGTCTGGAGCGCTCTGTGTGTGTTTTTTTTTTTTTACATTTGCCTATTGAAAGCACGGTCATTAAAAATCCGAGAGGTAGTCGGAGAAGGACCACCCCAATTTAACCAGACACTACAGACAATCACAGACAATCACACCACCCCACACACCCTTCCCCTTTCAGTCCATTCATTAATGATATCTATAGCCCGCCGAAACCTGACCACGGGAATAGCGGGGGAGCGCTCTCTAGTCCCAGCCATCGCTCTTTATATTCTGCCCTTGAAATCCAACTGGGTCCTGCTTGGTGAGCGGGAGGCCCGAGCACGTAGCTCGCGCTCGGGCTCGGCAGTTGAAGGATGGCACATTAAGAATCCTCAAGTTCAATTAGGAGTGCTTAACGGGCCATCAGTATGCAGGGAGGCTCTCACCAACACTTCTTTTAATGGGAAGAAGAAGAATAAAGGGACAGAGAGGAATGTGGAGGGAGGGAGGGAAGGAGGGAGGGAGGGATGGGAAGTGGGAGGGATGGGAAGTGGGAGAGAGAGAGAGTGAGAGAGTGAGAGAGGGGGAGGAGGGAGGTGCACATTTAACACGTTTTTGTTTCTTTTCTTTCTCCGTCATTGGGAACAGTTGGCCAGTGGAAAGATTTGGGGAAAGCCTTCGGGTACACTGGATAAAAGTGTAAAAGTAATGTGGAAAGAGGCAAAGTAATCTGGTCTTGGCTTTATTCCATTCCCAATAAGCAAAACGACCATGTAGCCTCGAGCGGTAAGCGACTCACAAAGACACATGCACACTAAACAGAGATAGTGAGCGAGGGAGATGGGGAGAAGGGAAGAAATCAAACGTTCAAAGATAAAGTCAGACAAAAGAGTTAAGTCCGGCCCAACAAATCAAAGCCGTGAAAGATAATCTTTCCTCCCAGTGCATTGTCCACGGCCGCAATGTCTGGCGGGCGCGGAGGCGAGCGCGTCCCGACGTTATAGCGGAGACGTGCGATGCGAAGCTGACCCCGTTACCAACTTGTCCTCTCGCCGAGGCCTCATCGATGTGACGCGCATTACCATCACAGGCCAGCCCCCCGCGCGTCGCAGCGCCTTTACACTGCCCTGCCCGGGGAGATCCCATCGCTGGACCAGCACAATGATAACAGATCTTTCCCTCGCCCTCCCTCTTTCTCTATGCGCTGTCACAGAGATCTTATTCTTTTTCAAAGGAATTCAATATACTTTTTTTTTCCTTCCGGAGCTGACATTTTTTTTTGTCAACCCTTTTCCTCTCCCGTTCTTCCAAAAGGCGTGGGGGATTATTTTAATGGCTATTCAAACAGCGAGGCGAAAAAAAAAAAAAAAAAAGCAAAGAAGAGAATGTACTGGGCCGCAAACGGAGTGACAGTTTGGGGGCGAGGAGAAAATGAGAGCTCAAGGCTCGCTGACACAAATCAAAGTAGAAATGGTCTGATACAGGTGTCGCTTTGATGCCACACAGCATTCTGTATGGGAACGCCCCTTGACGCGCAAGCGAACGCTTTCCGTAGAGAAGCGGACGCACTCAAAAGAGCCAGTCTGCTGCATACAGAGTTTGCATCCACAAAGATCAGGCTAATTTTAGGCCGACATTAAGATCTTCAGCAAGCGGCTGAGCTTGGGCGGCTGTCTTGTAGAGATGCCTGTAACAAAAGGTGGAAACAGGGATTAGCGCCAGAATCAACTCATCTGGTTTGTACACTTCTTTACAATGATGCGTCCAGGATGTGACTCAGGCTGGTTTGGCTTCATGATCGTGAGTTATGCAAACAGGCACCTTGTAAAACCAGAGAGGTGTGTTGACGCCTCATTTATTAGGGCTGGGCAATAATTCAATATGAACGTTTATCGTTTTGTCACTCCGTACAATACCATTCAAAGACGATATTATTAATATTGATATTAATGTGATATTAATTAATTTATATTAATATTGAATGGTATTGTATGGTGTTGTCTTGTATTGTATGGTCATGAAATGAAGACTTATCGTGGTACCCAGTTGTATAGTATACATTGATTACGATGTGGAGATATGCCCCTAAAATGATCAGATTTGAAAGGTCAGTGAGAAAATGAACCTTGTTTTAGAAAACCTCCATACACTTCGATGTCATGAGCCTCAGTCAGACCGTTAAGAATGGTATTTTGAATTCATGAGCCTATCGTGATATGTATCGACATTGTGTAGAAGTCCCCATGATTATCATGATAATGCATTTTTCCATATCGCCCAGCCCTACTCTGCAGTGTCATAAATCTGCCCCAGTGTGAGAATCCAACGTTCACTGCGCAAAAAAAAACAAAAAAACATTTGATTTATTTGACTGACCGCTATTGCTTAGGAGCACGGGTTACATTGGGATTTCTATCAGGCACCATGCAGCGACATCCGACCCACAGCCACCGCTATGATCACCAGGAGATGTTGGATAGTCCTAGATAAACAAAGAGAAGTGCGACTTAAAGGAACGTCAGAGACAAAGACGGTTGCCGGCAGGAAGTCAAACAGTAGAGAGCCCGGCTTCAGGCTGCCGCATAAAGACTAGGATGGGGAGTAAACCCACGTTTCAGAACATTTTCGTCTCCTCCGAATTTATGTGAGAGAGATTTTTGGTTCTATCAATGTATTATGTGGAAATGAAGCAGAGCAACTTTACGATTGGTTGGATTTGATCCCCCCCCCCCCCCCCCCCCCCCCCTCCGCCCAGATACCAGCACTGCTTTATCTTCACTTATCTCTGCAACAGGGTGGACACTTTATGTAATGTTGTGTATTAATAATACTGAGATGAATCTATCCCCATAGGCGAGGAACATGCCACCTTTATCAGGTTCAGTGGGTTCGAACAGGCTTAGGCTAAGCCCACACCATTACCTAGTACCGACTTTTGGTACCAATGGGAATGGTTGTAATAAAACCAAATCTATCAGTTGTCAACCAACACTTATTCAATTTAATTATTTACCATCCCATTAGACTGTAGTAGGTACTTCAGCCCGATGGAAAATCCTATTAAAAACGATAAATTTGCACAGTATGATCCAAAACACAAAGCAGGTTTTATACAATGCAGTCAGCATTACAGCAGGTTTTATACAATGCAGTCAGCATTACAGCAGGTTTTATACAATGCAGTCAGCATCATTGCGCTAAAACTATTGTTGAATGATTAAAAATCGATATCTTTAAGATCGATCACTTGATTTCAAGACTATTTCATGGACCCCATGGTTGCAAAATTCAAGTCCTATTATACATCTATGAGACTAATGTTCTACACAGGCACACATTAGTTTACTTTAACATCATCTTCCGTCCATGGTCATACACACATGCCTGACTTGAAGAAATGATAAAGACGAATAGACCTAACCCTAATAGAAGTAAATGAGAAGTGTACGCAATCTCCTGGGAGAAAAAGAAAAAGAACACATCTGCAAAGCCTGTCAAATACAACCGTCAACAAAGGAAAGAGAGCACCTATCTGACAGCCCTGCGCAGTGAAAGTTTTGCATAGACTTGTTACACATCTAACTTCTCCGACTGAACGAAGGCATTATGTGCACCGGGGTTCATTCAAAGTTTGCAAGAGTTGCGAGAGATTATGTGGAGCTTTGGAGCTGCATTGTGTAAAGGTATGAGCTGATCGCTGGATAGCGGTGATCCAAGCACCCAACTCTAAGTGTTAGTGGCATGTGAGGGAGCTGCCCTAATGTGTGCACGTCCGTGTCATGTCCATGTGTGTGAGTGGTAAATGGACAGCGCTTCACAATTATTGCCTAACAAACACCCATTCATACACACATTCACACACCGATGGCGGTGTCAGCCACGCAAGGCGACGGGAGCAGTTAGGGTGAGGTGTCTTGCTCAGGAGCCGGGGATCGAACTAGCAACCTTTCGGTTGAGAGTCAACCTGCTCCACCTCCTGAGCCACTGCCGCCCCGTGTGTGTGCGTGTGCGTGTGCGTGTGTGTGTTTGTCACAGGCTTAACATTCCACTATGTGATAATACAGCTTTCTCCCTTTCGTGAAGTTGGTGGACAGGCTACAAATGCAAATGACTACAAGTATCCGGCCGGTAACAAGCATGTAAACACAACGTTTTGCTCTCCAAATGGTCGACAAATGAGAGTTAAATAACATGACGCAAACACCTCCCGTTTTCACCCATTTCTTTGTTCAACTGACAACTATTCACTGTCACTGAGGGACTGTTTTCTTCCGAGTTTTACTTTTCTTCTCAGCTGGTGCAGTTGCCAGGGCAACCGACTGACGATCGATGCAACCTCGTAATGCTTACAGGTCTCCGACCGGATGGCCTCCCTCCGATTAAAGACCCCACAAGACGACTTAAGCAATCATTTAGCAAGGTCATACGTTGGGAATACCACACACACACACACACACACACACACACACACACACACACACACACACACACACACACACACACACACACACACACACACACACACACACACACACACACACACACACACACACACACACACACACACGTTCAGGAATGTTCACATAATGCCTCACTAATAGTTTTAGCAAAGGACAACGTATACGCATCCGTGTTCACCGTTGCGACACACCGCTGTGTGCGTGTGTAAAAACGGCTGCACCTTGGCGTGGATGCACCAGCCGTGCCAACCAGTGACTGCCTCTCCTCCAACGGCACACACTGGCATTGAGCGCGTGTTAGGAAAACCGAGGCCTTCCAAACGAGCTCTGATTACAAAGAGTGTCACAGTGGAAGCTCCATGCGTATGGGTTGCTCAAAAGAGAGGACACACCATACACCATGTTGATGTCCAGGTATACAGCTAGAACCATGCCATCATCTGGGATCCAGCAGTGGTCCTATGTTAAAGGGGGTGGGGGGGGGGGGGGGGGGGGGGGGGGGGGACACCAGAGAACGGCAAGGGACGGAGTTATGTCTTGTTTCCTGTTTCGAGATTCTACTGAAGAAAACTAATTTGCACGAATGGATGAAGCTTTCAGAGGGAAGTGTATTACTATAGCGGTCGGTCTACACGGCGTTGAAGAAAATATTACCTCACACGCACGCACGCACGCACACATACACACCTTGAGGTGAAAGGAAATACGTTGGCAGTTGGTGCATATTAAAGCATAAATATGTTTCAGGGAGGTTGGAATCTGTTTATGACACAAGGGCATTGAGTGGTTTTCTGAAGAGACACACATATAGCCGGAGACTGGAGGTGGCGGTGTGTTTGTGTATATGTGGCTACCTGGCTGAATGATGATTTTAATATCTTCCAACTTCGGCACGCTCATTCTGTGAGCAGGAATGTGTCTTTAACAAGGGAGATTCTCGGCAGGGTGGGAATCTGAATTTCTCTGCCAAGCTATAGGTTGGGCGGTACCACCATAAAACATCCATGTTTTGGGTCCTAAAAAAGGGAACATGGCATTCTCCCTGTACATCCTTAATAAACCCAACATATTAAAAGACTTGTATAATGGACAAACAAAAGTCACAACACAATGCATTGTTACTGAGCACACAGTAACAAACGGTCACTGCGCAGCAACGATAAACTGTGAGCTGGTCAAAGCCATCAGATAATATGAACGTTGTTTTGAAACCAAACGCTACCACGCACAACGTGGTTAAATCATCCATACATTGGGAATTGTGACACTGCATTATGTACGTCATTTGAATGACAAACACATTCTACGCTGTGGCAAAAAAACAAACAATAACCACGAAGGACTTGCAGTGACTCACAAGCAACGCAACGGTCACAACAAGCGTCACCCGGTGATCTCACTCGCGCACCTGACACGACCATTGTTCTTGAAAGTCAGCAAACTAAATAATAAATAGACCCTCGTTATCTGTGTGTGTGTGTGTGTGTGTGTGTGTGTGTGTGTGTGTGTGTAACCCAAGTGGGTCTGTTTTCACTCACTAAATGTAGTGAGTGACCCATCATTGCGATGGGTTGTCTCAATATACAAGCCCAATACATATGATGGTAGGTTAGAGATCAGTAGCTACTCTGCATTCCTCCTACCAGAGAGGGTATAGCATCATGCCTAACACGAAACACCGCTCTGGTTGCAATCCAGTAAGAATGGTGAGCTCACAGTAGGATCTTCCCGTTGCCAATTAAGTGTGTGTGTGTGTGTGTGACCCAAGTGGGTTCACCCACTAAAGGTAGGGGTCAGGGGAGACTCAACGGGAGTAACCTGTTGGGTGCAGACGGGAGAGGGGGGAGAGGTGTAGGGTATACGTTTAAACTAAACCTGAGAGCTGAGCAAACTGGAGATCAAAGATGCCGGAAGGGAACAAAGTTAAGGAAAATAAAGAAAAAAAAATTGAAAGATTTAAGATTAACCTGGGAATTTGAAAATGTATGGTTGGCAACAAATTGTTGTTGTTCAACCTTGGGACCTGCAAAACACATTACTTAGAGAAAGCGCCGTGCGCATTTGGCGCTGATTGGACTTGCGTAGCAAAAATAAAGTAGCAGCATCAAATAAATGTTCTTTGTGGGGAAAAGGAAAGAAGACTAAGACTAAGACTGAAGCCTCTGTTCAATAGAGAGGTTGCATTTTTTCAAGAGAAAACATGCTTTTTGTTTAGAAGCATGAAACACGGATTGATTGCTTCAAAAAGGATTGATTGCCAGTGCTTTATCCATGTTCAGGAACCTGTCAAGCCTCTCAGCCCTAGTACACACCTCTACTACCAGGCATTTAGCTTGCATAAAACAACACGTCCCCACAAAAACACACACACACACACACACACACACACACACCGAGGTCATAACACACTCCTCTCAGCCGTGCTATCTGTGACTGCATTCCACGGTTGTAAACAGTTGGTAATTAAAGTGAGGGAGGAGGGCAGAATCAGGGAGGGAGTGTAGGAGCAGGAAGAGGGGGAACTGGTGGTTTGGCGGTGGTGGTGGGGGAGAAGTTGGTGGAATGAAACCAAACATGATGATCAGATAAGGATGAGGTCTCGCAGGCAGAGATCTCTCAGGCTCTCTCAGTGATCAGTGCATATGGCTGAGCAACAATTTGAAAATAGATTGCATCATCAAAATTGCATTCATTTTTACACCAAATATTGTATCAAGATCAAGCTGAACAACTTCTATTTATTATCATACCATATTGAACAATAAAAGTAGGTGATGAACTGCCAGAAAAATTAATGACAAATCATCATGCTTTCCTGTCTTAATGGTCATGTCTAATTTGCAAGTCGATGATCTCTTCCTTAACAAGGCTGAATGATAATATTGTATAAACTCTACTTTGGCTCTTCTAAGAACAGTTTCAGGTAATTCAAGTTTTAAAGACTCTGCAAGCTGAAACGGTTCCAGACGTCAACACTAGCGTCTGAAGGTAGGGATTCGATCTCTTAAACAAATCATCACTTCATACACATTTAGTGAAGTTTAGTTTAATTTAACTTTTTTGTTTTGTTTGTTTCTTCCCTTCTCTGCCTGTACCCTCCGGTCACAAAGTCGCAGATGTGAATAAAGATCTGCTTTTTTTCTCTCTCTCTCTCTCTCTCGTCAGTGCAGTCGTTTTGCAAAAGTACACACTGTTCGGAAACGTTGCTAATAATGACATTTATTTTGGTTAACAATGGCAAGCGGTAAAACAAAAACACACACGTAAAGCATAGTACAGCATGATGAGATACGTATATGAGTGCTACTGTACAGTTCCTCAGGTGTGAGCTCAATAGGACCCCACACGTCAACCCCAGAGGTCCCGGACATCAAGAGGTCAAATGGTGGTCCTCAAACAACCGTAGTCCTGCAGAAATATCGACGTTCCCCCACAGGCGTTTGGGGCCTGGCCCCACGCCGGGCCCCTTTCACAACATAAGATCAAGCGCGGGATCTCAAGCGACGCTCCAGAGGGAGTTAAAGACGTCCATGTGCATCCGTACGCAACGCGTCCACGCTGAAGTACGGCTACGTCGTCGTCGTCGTCCCCCCCCCCCCGAACCCAAGAAACCGCTTAACGTCTCAGCCTGGGATACATTTTGTACGCCAGATGTTGGCGCGCACGTCATGCGCCCATGTGTGTTTGTTGTTTTATCCAACTAATGGGACAGCTGTCAGATTGACGGCGGCGGCTTAGCGATTTGATTTGCTAAGTGGCAGGGCTCTGATACAGAGCGACCTGGATTGCAGAAAAGAGTGACTCAGCATTGTTTGGCGTGCAGGTTGGTTTCTTCACCACTAAAGGTGCACTTCCAGCAAGCACACGCGCGCACGCACGCACGCACATACACACGTTTTGTTCCACTTTTAAATTGCATTTCTAAACAAAGACATGTCTGATGTAATGTTATTAAAAGATTAGCTTCACCGAGTTTGATCTGAAATTGTTTTGTGGACTAACAAACACCTCTGATTAGGGAGAAGCAAAAAGAGAGATTTACACATCAGAGTTAATTCCCTCAGTTGTGAAACAATGTTAGTTAGTTCGGCTCTTTGTAAAAAGTAAACGGGGTAAAACAGGGTAATCTTTAAGGTAAGAAGGAGGTTGTGGACGCAGGACTTGATTCTAATTATTTAGCAAAGGAGAATTATATCATGTTATCATTTTGTAATCAAATTTATTGGAGTCTGCAGGGATGTCTTATACAAAAGGAAACATTACGCGTTGTTAATGAATGGACCCCAATAAGATCGGTTTAATAACATATAGACTGTATAAGTATATATAGTATAGTATGTATAAAAGGGTTTTAGACAGGAGGTGAACATTTTATTTCCATTTACTAAAAGGCAAACAATAGAATAAATTACATGGCTAATTTCACAAATTAAATTAACAATTAAATCTGCATGGCTGAGCAGGTTTGTTCAAGAATCTTGAGTGCACTTTAAAAATAAAATGCCCACGATTCTTTAGCTGTGAATTCCTGCAAAGAGATGTGTATATATAGTGCAATCCTGCAACTCAAAAAATAAATAAATCAGAAGACATCAGTGGAGCTACAGGTGGCCAATCACAAGGGGTTTTATGAAACAGTGCCTTTTAGGTCCTACTGAGTATTTTACTACATAACGATAAGACAATTTGGTTTGTGTTAAATGGGGGCTGTATAATCCACTGCTGAACACTCAAATCAATTGAATTTCCCCACATTGACTTTTCCAACCCTTTTTATACAGGCTATTATTCAAACAGACTGCTGCAGGAAATAAACAGATTCTAATTCAAAGACCGCCCCCTTGTGGTTCGCAATGGGTACTGCGTTGTGATATGAACTACTGGATGTAGATGCAATACTCCCTGCCAAATATATCAGAATAAGTTTGATAATTAATTAACAGATTGTAAGTCACCCAGTTCTGTAATAAATGGACAGTGTACATTAATATTCAACAAATATGAAAAATATAACTTTGTTTTCCCACAGACGAGTTGTGCTACACCTTGTTGCTGTTTCGTTTCTGGATCTTCCTCTTGAGTAACTGGTCTAGGACCAGGTCCGCCTGGGTCACGTCTAAGTTCCCACAGCCTACCACCGGACAGCTGCACACGGGGGGGGGGGGGGGGGGTACCAGAGGTCAACAGACACAATCATGCATGTTGTTTTGTCAACCAATTATTACAGGCAACGATGTTTTGGTGGGCGTGTGCACCACTTTGATTTACTTTGTGATATTTATAAATATCAGACTCACATAAATGGTAATGGTGTGTGTATGTGTATGTGTGTGTGTTTACCGGCATTTCTTATGCTGCTTGTGCCTTGCTTTGATCATGGCCAGAATAGCGCCTTCATCATAGTGGTGGTTACACACTTTGTTCTTCATGGGATTCTCCATCTCCACCTACAAAACAGGAAGTCCATGGCACTGCTTAACAAAAGGCATTCAAAACACTTCATTGTCTGTCATTTTGTTCTTTATTTGAGGTTCTCCGCTTCTTAAAAAGACAGATACGGTTCTTAAACTATTTTGCTGTCAATAATATCAATGGTATTTCTAAATATTTTGTTTATTTTATATGTATCTATATGTTGCCTTTGAGAGAAATTTGATTGTAAAACTAAACCCAACAAAAATATATATTTATTTTTAAACAGGCCAGTCTGATGCATTTGAGAATTGGCCGGAATGATTTCAAAAGATGGTCTCCATGCTTTAGACTTGGCCTCACCTGTGTAAGTGGGCAGGTAAAGATGACTTGGCTCTGTGTCACAGCAATGTCCTCATCCACGTTCTCTGCTGCCTCGCCATTGTCTGAAAAAGCAACAAAGAAATTACGAAAAACATTACGATACAGCCATTACTTTACGAGAGCACAATCATTTTAATTGTTGTAACTGCTTACAATTAAACAAAACATTAAAACACCAGATATCCTCTAAATAATATCATGATTCACATATGGTCACTGTTGATTATCATTAATGATTATCATCATTATCACTTTTAGTTATTTTAATCAACAGTGCTAATCAGGAACTCATCTTATGATGGACAAAAATCAGCTGGGGACAAAGTGTTAAGAAGAATTCTTCTTGCCAATAACCGCAACCACAATGTCTGCGAGTCCAAAACAAACAAGAAAACAAACGGAAGCTTCTCGGTGCATCTCACCTTGGTGGAGAGCGCTGCCGACACCCTCTTTGAAGGCCACAACCTTCTGGTGGTTGTGCAGCTCTGCATCGGAGAATGAGGCCTTTTTCTGTTCAAACTGTTCCTTCACATTGACTGACAGGCTGAACAAGGCCTCGGGAGGAAGCTGACTGACCTGCAAAGAAAATAAAAAACAGGTCAGTCTCTTTTTCTCAAAAAAAATAAAAGAACACCCCTATCCACAGAGTTCACAGTGTGTGTTGGATTAGACAATGTATTAGATGTTTTGTTGGCAAATGTTACTTTGTTTCCAATTGCGTGCACAAGTTATCACTTCACATGCACCGCAAAGTCGCAACTAAGCAATCGCAGCACTTGGATAAATGAGCAACACTTAAAAGCTGAATGGGTTTGTTTTGCAAATAACCGCAGATCCTGCAAAGTTGAACTCAACTTTGAAAACGAAATACAAAAGCATGTATTTAAATGACCTCACATCATGGGTTTCAAATCTGGGTCAATGAATGAGGGGATCATCAGCGGTGCATGCATTTGTCAACACGAGCTCCCCTCTGATAGGTGTGTGCAGGTGAGCCCGAGCTGCACACACCTATCTGAGGGGAGCACGTGAGGGGCCAGCTCGCTCGTGAGGGGCGACTCACCTCTGAGCTGAGCCGCTCTACGATGTCCGAAAAGCAGTTGATCTCTCTGTCCAAGCTGGCGCACTCCAGGATCATATCTTGAAGCTCCTTCACGCTACTGCTATGCTCCGTCTCTGCAACAATATCCACCCAGCCCCCAACAGCCATTTATTGACTCACATTTGAGACAAACGGACACGAACGTATAGGACCCTGATTTGAAACGACGGTCACACAACTCACCGTGCGACTCCACCAAGTCCATGGCCACATCGGTCACTACATCCATACTCGTCCCAATGTCTTGCTGACACGACTTGAGCCCTGACAGAGCCGCGTGGACCATGCTAATAGACATGGCAACACTGTTCTGAGACACTTAACACCGCGGTTTTGTTTACCTTTTCTTTCTTTTCTTTTTTACTTCAAGCTACCAGGAAGCGGCTTACGTTATTATATTATCATTGATGGTATCATTCGACTTTCTGCCACGGAATCAGAGCTTGCTGAATCGCTATAACCTGTAATTTAAATCGGAATTAAAGTAAAGACTCGCGATAGTCAATGTTTTGGTCAACTTTAAACTAATATCCGGGTTAGTGAACGTAGAACACCCGGGAAAATAGAACGGCTTGCATTTCCGGGTCATACGTTTCATAGTAAGAGTTTTAATTTATTTACCCAGATGTTAATTGTTTAGTTCTGATCAATCAGTTCATTTTGGACATAAATTAAACGGTACATGACTAATAATTTGTTCAACGGCGTAGGACGTTTCATAGTTGAAATGGTTTTGAACACAATATAATATTGGTTCTGCTACATTACCATGTATAACCCACAATCTCATAATATAAACACATGGACCTAAAGATCTAAACATCTTTGTCAATACGTTTTTAAAATGTATATATGAACAAATAACCAATAATCATTTATTAAAATACAATGAATTTCATTAGGCAATGGCACAAAGTGATTTGACAATAAGCAGTAGGCAACACATGATACAGGTTATTCAAAGTAGTACATCAATATACCATATAGTATTAGTGCATTAAATTGTACAAAGATGGAATAAAAAAATCAATTAAAAAAATCAATAGAAAGAAACAAAAATCGTTGCAATCAGATGTCGTTGAAAAGACGAATCTTGAAAACTTCACAGCACAGTCCTGAACTCATCAAAGATGAAACTGGGTACATGTGCTTCAGCCACCTTATGGAGTGTAAAAGGGAACACAAACAAAATCACTCATTCACCTCCCAATATACGGTCATCAATGTGGGTTTTTTGTAGTTAGTAGTATTATATTGGCCCAACAAGAAGGGTGATGTAGGGCAAGGCTTATGGCCCTAAATTATAAGACACTCAACTATACTTTACTCTGCGCTACACAACACTGCACTAATATACTGGCAATTTAAATTTTCTTTACGGGAGATAACGTTCGGAGGAATTCATCCATTGGACTTCATTAAATCAACCATCACCATCCACAATTCAAACCTTCAAATTCAAACGCTCGTTCATTGTGCAGTGATTGTTCAATGTTTTTCTTAACGGGACATTGGATTTGGTTGTGTTTTGGATGTATTAGCGCACGCTAATGTGTGGGCTAACATGATGGTGGACCTACCTTGCGTGGCAGTTTGGTATACTTCACATAATCTTCCAGGAACATCAGGGCACCCACCACATCCGACGGCATGTCGGGGATCTTCTGACTGCAAGGGTAACACGAGGTCAAACAACATTAGATAAATGCATTTCAACATTATACATATTTCGTTGACTTACAAGCTAGCTAACGATCTACATTTGTGATCTTGAGCGCCAAAATAGACAATGACCCATTTTGGGTTACCTAGTGCACTGTTCCATGATGGAACGGATGAATTGACCAATGAGAGCCAAGAACTGTTCGGTGTATCTGGAGTGGAACTGCTTGAGCAGCGTGAGAAGACCGAGAACTAGGGGGGACCAGTCCACCGGGTCTGTGGCTTTCCTGCAGGTCATACCTGGAGGGGAAGTGAACGAACAACACACAGGATCATTCCAATGCTTACCTGGCACGTGACACTAAACGCATACAATTACTGGTTGAGCAGGTTTTATTACTAAGAAAGCTGTGATTTACTTCTAGTTAAATGTATGACGTTATTAAGGGTTATCAAGGTGTCCACTCAGAATCAGAAAATGATGAAATCCATGGCCATCTCACGTAATTTCAGTCTATCGCTTTCCTTCTATTTCGTTCATGCTGACTTATTGAGTCCATTTTGCCTCTGGGCAACGTAGCCAACCGGGTGACTTATTAGCGAACACTATTGATGGTGCTTTGGACTTTGAGGAGGTATAAACTACACATAGCAGCGAGGGGGGCAGGGATTCAAACCACAACCCTGAGTCTTTCCAAGACTGAGTTCATTAGCTGCCTTTGAGATGTATATTAATTTACTTTTTGACATTTTCCAAAAAATATCTACGGTAGGTGTGTAGTGGATACATCCCTCTGTGATATGTTATGGTTATTTTATGTTTTAAGTCAAATATTGTCCACACTTAAAGAATGTTAAATATGACACCAAATGTATTCTACCTGAAATGTGCAGTAAGAAATTGACAATAACGGTGGAATATGCACATAAAAAACTGATGTTGCCACTTGCCCACGTTTTTGCTGTATTGTAGTTTGGGCAGCTGAGCGATTATAAACAGGAAGTTGATGATGGGGAAGTAAGGAAGGCGCTTGGTGGTGATGTAGATCTGTCACATAGACAACCAGAAAACACTTGTTGCACCACTTACTGCTTATAACAAATAACACACACACCTCATTTCATTGTCAACCATCTTATTCGTCGTACAAATGTGAGTAGAGTTTGATAAAACAAAATGAACTTCCGGTATGCAAAGCGAATCAACGTCAGTTGGTCACACACACACACACACACACACACACACACACACACACACACACACACACACACACACACACACACACACACACACACACACACACACACACACACACACACACACACACACACACTTTGCATTGCACATGGAAATCTGGGACGAAGCCTGCACAGTTGCCCTGTTGCCTGGGCAACCGCTGCCAAATTTGCCGCAGACCTTGTTAAGCGGGTTGTGAACGCCGGCCGCCTCCAGGTAGGCGGTGATCTCGTACAGCAGAGTGTTCTCCTCCTTGGGGTAGGGCAGCGACGGGTCCTGGTAGTGGGCCTCGATATCAGCCAGCAGGGACCTGACAGCAATCACAACAGCTGTTAGAGAGCGACCCATGATCAGAGTCAGAGCATGACTCACAGCGAATCCTCCACGGCCAAATGGATTTTAATGCTTCATTTTACATTTTTAAACTAAGCATTAAATGCTCTAAATGTTATTATCAGCAGCAGCACCACCACCTGGCAGGTTGTTTTCATCCTTTGTGATCAATAAATGGAAATGAATGCAATTCAGACAGTTAGCAGCAAACAAATGACACCATCCTTCTGGCCATCTCCGTTTGTATGGCACAGAAGAAGGCAACATGGCCGCTGGATGCGTGTGCCTTGTACCGTGACATTTGGCGTCATGGTTTGTCATGGGGTTTCCTTTTCACGTCAAGTCACTAAACAAACAAGAAAAACCTGGAGCGATCCCGAGGCCCGAGAGAAGGCAGACCTACTTGTTGAGGTTATCCAGTGCTGCGGCTAGGTGTTTGGAGTCAAACTTGCAGGAGTAGTTGAGCTCGTGAGCAATCTGCTGTCGGAGGATCTGCATCTGACCAACCTGTGAACAGCATGAACATCAATGGACATAGTTCTCCTGTATTAGACTAAGTGTCTAATGAAATCCTCTTAAAAACTGCTGGATACTGGACTTTATTGATCAGGTTTATTAGTGGATTGCACTCCTCTAGTTGTTTTTGCAAATTTGATCGCATTAAAAAGAAATCGTTGCTTCAATTTTGCTTCAATATTTTGGATTGTTCAACCTCACTAGTGAGTCGTTATTAAATTAATATTAAATGATTGTGAATGAGCTCTAAGATAGGAACTGTTGGGAACCTTCATGATTGCCTCCAAATACCCTCCCCAGATCTTCTGTGTTTTGGCGGCAGCGGTGGCGTACACTTTGCAGGCATTCGCTAAAGGGAAGGAACCAAACAGAAGGGAAATATTGCATTATTCATCGCGTCATTGATAGACAACACTGGCAGGGGGCGCTGCTTTAAAAAAAAGCTGTCACATACCCACAATGCCCTGGACCGGGTTGACAGCTGTCAGCATGCCCTTGAAGACTTCCACCACAGCCTTGTCCCTCAGAACGCTCCTCTGCAGCAGTGTGAGGAAGTTCTGAGGAGCAGTACAGCAAGATACATAATGATAGGGTTAATACACTGTTAGTATTCACTCACACACACTGTTTTATCGTAGCCCCTCCTAGTGTTTCAGTAAAGCTCACACAAGCTTTACTGAAACACTAGGAGGGGCCGTTAAGAGGAACTTCATGTTTAGTCTCTCCCACACAAGCGTCACAAACAGCCAGTCAAGGCTGGCGCTTGTTACTGATGTTATCGTTATTGACACCCGATGGGTCAAAAGGGAGTAGGTCGCCATCATCCCGCCACTCACCTGCAGCTCCTTGACGATCATGAAGCAGAGCAGGCGGTCCAGCCCGTTGAGGCCGAAGGTACCCAGGGTGTCCTGGATCTCCGAGAACAGCCTGTTGCTGGTCACCTCCTGGTGGCTCTTCAGGTCGTACCAGGTGTTGAGCTGGTCCATGAAGCACGTCGCCCTATCACGATGACCACGGATGGTTACTTACTGTGGCTGGAGTGCAATGCCCCACGTCTAGCAGCGGCCAATTTCCATCCAGCTGAAGCTACTATTTGTTAGGTACGAAGTCTATTCACCTCTGTGACGTCTCATTTGTTCAGACGTACAAACGGACTGCAACGGATGAATGAAGGACATGGGGGTCACACGACGCCGACGTTGCATTGCTAACGACAACCACCCGGCTAGCTATTTAATGTCCCGACCCATCCCGTTCCCAGGCCCTGTTCTCCAGCCCCCCCCCCCCCCCCAGGCTAAAACGTGGGAGGGGAGCCTTACTTTGGGTCGGTGATGCGCAGGACCTCTCTGCAGAGACGGCCGATGAAGGTGGCCGACTCGTCCACGGAGGGGAACTTGGGGATGGGGATGTGGGTGGTCTGGTACACACTCTGCCAGTCCTGGATCTGCAAGCCAAGCGGGGCTCGGTGAGGCTTTTAATGGTCATATTTCTCAACGGTAAAGCGTGTTTATCATGTTTGAACAAATTGACAAATTTGACTTGGTAAATACTTGTATAAGCAGCGTATAAAACATGGAAACATTCAATTCAGTTTTAGTGGAAATAAAAATACTATTCAAAGAGGGACCTCTATCTCAAGAATGTAACCTGATTCATTTATAATTATTTAATACTTTTTTCTATCTACACTCTTACATGTATTTTACCAGACCCTCTCTCTCACACACACACACACACACACACACACACACACACACACACACACACACACACACACACACACACACACACACACACACACACACACACACCTTGGTCCTGAGGAAACTGTTGCACTCCTGCTCCACGTTGTAGTTGATGATGCGCGACACCTCCTCCTGCCAGATCTTGAGGCCGTAGATGCTGACGTAGTCCTGGATGTACTCAAAGGACCTGTAGAAGCCGTCCATGGTGGCTGCCATCTCCTTCAGCTTGGGCATCAGCTCACTCGTCTGAGAGAAGAGAAGGCCATCGATGTGGTTATTCCAACTCATTAGAGAATCCATCCATACCTGCCACATGCCAGAATATTGTTGATTGTGGGCCAGACAAATCAAACATAGCTTCGGATTTATAGCAACATTTTAATAACTATATGGTCGTCAACTTGATAGCTGTCATTCTATAGCCCAGTTCGGGGAAATAGTGTGACTAACGCCCTCATCTCCTGACCAGTTACCTCAGTTTTTGCGATTACATTTATTTTTGCGTCTACACTTCTACTCCTCTTATTATGAATATGAGACCTTTTTGTGTTTCTTATTGTTTTTTAATAGTTTACAATTTGTTTATCTTTTTATCCTATTATTGCCCATTACTTGTTGCATTTTTCTGTGTGTGCCTGTGTGTGCACGTGCGCGTGTGTGTGTGTGTGTGTTTTCCCGTCGCAGGGCCCCTGACCTTGGCTTTGGGGTTGAAGATGAGGCCCTTGTGGAGGGCGTAGGCCACCCTCCTCACCAGCTCCTTCCTAATGCCGTCCTCCAGCAGCTGCTTGGGGTCCACCTGGAGAGAGCACATGGCGTCACTCCTGGAACCAGTGACTGTTATTGAATATTTGAATATGAATATTTCATATCGGCAGGAGCAAAGCATACCTTGATGATCCCCACCAGAGTGGTCTTCATCATCAGAATCCCCTCGGTGAAGATGGAGATGGCGTGGGTGAGCTTGGCCACCTGTTGTCAACACGGAGCACAACAACCTATATTCATCTCATCTTATAAGCACTCCCACGGTACTTCTTTAAAATTGACTTCCTCCATGTCGGATTTAATTAAGTGTACCAACAGTGCCATCTGGTGGCGATATATATATATATATATATCAACGCGTTATATTCATGACCAACAGACGACCGTGTGGTGCGGACCTCGTATCGCGCCCCCAGCTGGGAGTAGTCCTTCAGCTTGTCCTTGTCGAGACGCGTGGGCACCTCCGTGATGTCGTGGATCTGCAGCTTGATGATCTTGGCCAGCGACGTGAACATGCTGTCCGGGATGATCTGCAGCACCTGGAGGGGGAACGTTACAGATGTTTCGGAAAACTTGAGACGGCTTGTATACATTTTCCCTACACGGGGCTGGCTGTATTTCATCCTGACGAGAAACACTTCGCAGGTTCTTGTGAGAGTGCCGTGTGAACTTTTTTTTTAACGGAGAGCACAGACAAAACTATTCCCCCCCCTCAACTTTGACCTTCTGAGCTTGGTTCCTTCCCATTTTGAGGGGTATGGGATTCCCTGTAACTGAACACAGTAGATATAGGGTTTGTATAAAAATTGTAGCTAGCTTCACAGTGATCTAGACGATTCTAGCTATGATTTAAATGTACGCCAGGAGATGTTCCACAGTCCCCAATGACTCCCTTGCAACCGGGTTTCAACCAATCACCTAACACGTTGCAATGATCCACATCCGAGGTGTGCACAATAAATGCTGCGTATCCATTTTGAACTACCTTTCTAACGTAAGCCACGAGCTCCCCGGAGTAGAACTGGGACACGCTGAGAAGGTCCGGGCTGTTGGCCTGGTTGATCCGGAGCAACGGCAGGTCCAGGGCGGACGCCAGCTGCTCACACACACACACACACACACATCCAAAACACATTACCAGTCGACCCCTCGTCGTCACTATACAGCGGCGCCGCTGGTCAATCAAGACCTCGCTTTCGGCTTTTTCTCCACTTCTGTGCGGTTTCTTACCTTTAAGAAGGTGGCTCTCAGCTTGGTCACCATCGACGGGTTCACCCTGATGCTCTCCTGCATGATGCTGGTGAAGCTGCAGGAGAAACGTGTGGTTTACAGCTACAAACAAACGACAATGACGACGACGACAGCAGCATCCTATTCCGTTCAAAACAAGAGCGCATTTCAGGGAAATGCAGCGAGAGTTTCCCCGTGTCGGCTGAGGGACCCATTTTAGGAGACGCCCGTCGAAGGAGTCCAGAATGTTTGTTTATTTCTATAAAGTATGAAACCTGGCGAAGGCCCATCGGCGGCGCGCTGAAAACAACACTCCGGCCCACTGGTATTCTCGTTTGTTAACAAGATGAATAAACTTGACAGCGTATAGGCCAGGCAGACGGTCTGGCGCCTGTCGTTTGGCTGACCGTGCGATTGGAGCCGTCTGTTGCCACCTGCATGCCAACAAGGGATGGCGCGGTCTTGTGTTTAATACTAATTCCAGCCGATGGCTTGGCCCAGAATATAAAAACGAAAAAAGGGATGTTGCTTAAGTGGAATTACGGAGAGTCGTATGCAAGCGGGCTGATTGGCCATCTCACATCTTTGAAGTTCATCCTCCAAATAAATACGATATATTGGTGGTAATGAGTGGACTATTTTGTTTTCTGACCTTGGGGTAGCCTGATATGCACATGGGGTAGCCTGATATGCACATGGGGTCACGGGAGATTGTGGACTCATAAAATATAGATATTAGATATGAATAAAATGGTAAATGGTCAATTGACTGCATTTATATAGCGCTTTTCTAACCATTGGCTAATCAAATCGCTTTACAATATCGCCTAACATTCACCCATTCCCACACCAACGGCGGCGTCAGCCATGCAAGGCGACAGCCAGCTCGTCGGGAGCAGTTAGGGTGAGGTTGTCTTGCTCAGGGACACCTCGACACTCTGCTAGGAGGAGCTGGGGTTCGAACTAGCAACCTTCTGGTTAGCAGTCTGCCCGCTGTACCTCCTGAGCAACATGCCGCCCCGTATGATAAAAAAAAGAAAAGAGAATCATACGGTTTTAAAAGGCGCATTAAAAAAAAACCATAATATCTACGACCAGACCGCCTGATAAATCATTCCCACGACTACTACTGACTAACGACTTCGTGTAGGGCCGCGGGCAAAACAGGTTTGGGAACTACTGACTCAAGTGTATTTCGTGTCATTTTACTCGGCTGACTGTTTGAAAGAGAAAGCGGTTCATTAATGAACCGAGTGATTGCTCCGGTCTCTTATAACCAGGCCGGTGGATGACGCTGTGGTTACCTGTCGATGATCTGCCAGGCGTAGGACAGGTCTCCCACGATCTGCATGGTGATGAGCACCTCCTCCTTAATGTTGATGGTGCGGATCATCTGGTGGAGGAACTTCCTGGTGTCGGCCAGGAACTGGCACACCTGCAGGTTGGACTCCAGCTGATGGAACTCCTGGACCTGAAACGAGTCCAGGTCGAACCCACACGATGTGGAAGAGAAGTGTCAAATAGCAATGGATCAATAGGACATTAACATGCTCAGCTACACCGTGTGGATGCTAGGAAAATACTGTCTTTAGCCTTTTACTGTTTTAATACTTGTATTGATTAAGGGTCTTTATGTAATGGGATTCCTGCCTTAACAGCCTTGAACTGAATAGACTGAACCTTCCTTACTTTAATGAATTGTGAGAAATTGTGAGAAACCTAGTAGTCTTTTCAGAGCCATTTCCCACAATGCTACATAGAGTCTACAACAGCCTTCTAATTGTATATTCAGACCCTCTGAGACACTGTTTCATTCTAAAAATCCCATCTCAAGACACATCTTAAAAGCTTTTAGTCAGCGATTAGCTATTATTAAGCACTGATTAGTATGCACTTTATTTTAATTTGCATGAAAAACGCATTAGCTTTCACATGATTCTCTCAGGATAAACCCACAGAGACATTCTGCTCTTAATATCATTAAAGGGGATATCATTAAATATCATTACTCATCCTTCAGTAATCAAGGCCATCACAGCTGCATAGGTATACATCCTCCTTCCCTTAAACACAAACGCCTGATGGCATTTCCTGTATGTGAGGGAGGATGAAGATGGGGTCTCACCTCCACCAGGGCCTGGATGAGCTGGACCGTCTTCCTGCCTGCTGCCGTGGAGTCCTCGTAGTTCAGGGACTCTATCTGCTTGGAGATCTCCCTGAACCAGGCCTGGAGGTTCTCTGTGAAGGGCGAGGCGGAAGCATTGAGGCCCCGATCAGAGAGAGTGCGTTTTAACAGCCTGGGGGGGGGGGGGCGGCTTTTTGTAATCGTTTTCAGTGAGCGTGAACCGTTTTCCTCGCGTTTATCCGCTCTGTGTACCCTGAACGCCTCGAGTAAAAAAAAACAACAAAAACATCGACTCTTTTTCCCTTATCCGATCACATGAATTGAGAGGCGGGCCTTCTGTGTCTGCGGGGGTAACGGCAACAAATGTAAACAACACGGGGGAGAAGCTAGCGCAAGTCCCCTTCGCCTGTCCATTTTCTTTTAATGCAGATGTTTAGATAAATGTTTTTTCTTTTTAACAGAGGTTAGCAATTAGGTTGAGAACCGGGATTCGGTGGTTGCCCTAGTAACAGTAAACAAAAGACGCAGCAAGCTGCCTTGTATTTCAACTGTAGGCTTCGACACAAAAAGGCAGTGCGGCGCGCCTTCTGTGTGACCGGGGCTCAAGGCACCGTTACACCGGGTAGGCCTGGGCTGGCGTCATTACACGTCATTACATTAGTGTTCGCATTCATTAGCATCTCATCTTGATGAATTGCTATCCTATTCTTTCAATGAGAAGACAGTCACACGTTGACAATATGAGCAACGATGTTGGATAGAGCTCTGTGATCATACAGTAAATGAGGTTAGGGTTAGTCCAATTTGGACATTTTCACTTAGGGGTGTACTCACTTTTGTTGCCAGCGGTTTAGACATTAATGGCTGTGTGTTGAGTTATTTTGAGGGGACAGCAAATGTACACTGTTATACAAGCTGTACACTCACTATTTTACATTGTAGCAAAGTGTCATTTCTTCAGTGTTGCCACATGAAAAGATATACTCAATTATTTACAAAAATGTGAGGGGTGTACTCACTTTTGTGAGATACTGTATATACACAATGATTGTTGTAATTAATGCATTTTCTAATGAGCATGATTAGGAAATACATAACATAATAAACATGCATAATCCAAAAGTTAGGGCTAGCCGGCGTGCGTTTAGCTAATGCCACATCTTTGAAACGAGCGCTACTGTAAAGAATACAAAAGAGAAATGTGGTACTGTGGCCCACCGTTCTTCTCCACCCTGGTGAGGGGTTTGACCCCCGAGAACACCTCCGCCAGCTCCGTCATCCTCTCCGACCCCTCCTTCTTGTAGCTCTCCCATTTGATCTGCTTCTCCAACAGCATCTGCTTGAACATCTGGAGGAGGATGCAGATGTTGGGCCCGGGCCAGACGAGCGCCGATTAGTCAAATGAGTTGCGTAATCAGAATATTGAATTTGGGTTCCTTTTCGTCGCTAATCACGACGGCGGCCGGGCATATGCTAGGCTGCCCAACAGACAGCGGAACAGGGGCCCGCTTCCAAACAGATGGATCCACCGCTGTTCACTTGTTGGGCGATCAATCTATCTCGCTGTTTACGACGAGAACGTTCCTCAGTACACAGTGCGGAGGGATGGTTGCTACGGATTATAAAGTGTTTGTGCTTCACTTTAACACACGCCTTTTACTCTTTGGGCTTTTTGCTAATGATCGTCATAAATATAAATTAATTATTGTTTATTTTGTTTACAATTTATTAATGAAATGAATATATTCTGTATGCAGTTTTCTGCTAACAGAAAATGTATGTATTTCTTTTTTTTTATAAAAATGGACGACAGCAACCACCTTGTTATAAGAACAGCAGGGAAGTTTGGGGCGCTCCCGGGGTGTGGAATATGACAGGGCTTTACCTCTTTGAGTGTGAACTCAAACTGGGCCGTGTCTAGCAGGAGCTGGAAGAGCGTCCTGGGCTTGTACTTGGAGTCCGTCATCACTTGGTCTTTGATCTGACGCAGCCGCTTGTTGTTCACGTCGTAGGCTTCGAAACAGAACACGTCATAAATCACATGTCCTTTCAGTTGTCCTTTCAGTTAGAAACAATTCAGACTGTCTAAATGCTAGCCCGGATTCTAGATCATGAATCATTTAATACAACACAAAATATTTAATAAATAAAAAACGATGTCCAAAGCAAGCTGTCTTATGTGCTGAAAATGTGTACGAAGTAAAAATAAATGTGCGAGCAAAAAGTAAGCCTGATGGATATGGTGTCTTAAATACAGACGTATTTTTAGTATATTTATTTTCTTATTTCAATAAATCCCATATTGACGTGTATTTATTTTGTGTATTCTGACCTGAGTCCGCAGTGTGCAGCATCAGCCAGCGGATGGCGACGTTGCAGTCCCTCAGACAGTTGAGGAGCTTGGGGATGTTGTCCAGGATGATCTCCTCGCGGAGGAAGCCCTCCTTCAGCAACTGCTGCACCTTAGGTTTCAGGATCTCCATGCCATCTGCATAGCGGCATGCCTGAGACAAATCAAACAGATGTTGCAGTGATTTTTACGTTATGTGACATATTAACAAATCAAAGAGATGTTGCAGTGATTTTTACGTTATGTGACATATTAACAAATCAAACAGATGTTGCAGTGATTTTTACGTTATGTGACATATTAACAAATCAAACAGATGTTGCAGTGATTTTTACGTTATGTGACATATTAACAAATCAAACAGATGTTGCAGTGATTTTTACATTATGTGACATATTAACAAATCAAACAGATGTTGCAGTGATTTTTACGTTATGTGACATATTAACAAATCAAACAGATGTTGCAGTGATTCTTTTAGTTGCCTCCGTTTCGTGACATATTAACAAATCAAACAGTATTATTAGTCGGAGACAAAAAGTTGGGAAGAATGAGATTTGATCATTTGTCCTTTTCCGTTAACGTTGGTCCAAAACGGATAACACACTAAAACAGTTTGTAATCCTTTAAAAAGACTTAAGAGAACAGCGTTTCTTTTGTCAAAATCAGGTGCTCAAAAATCATTTTCTGTAAGTAAAATAGATAACTGCTCTCTCTACAGCTATCCATATAAAACCTTCATAGTACCTGCTCCTTGATGTTGGCCGAGTCCAAGGTGTAGTTGAGGGCTGTTTTGGCAGCTTTGTATGGCTCCCAGGCCTCCACCAGATTCACTGTGATCCCCATGTAGATACTGATCACCTGGGTATGGTACATGACACAACACAGACACAAGTCAAACTTCCACCAAATGTAAATAAATAACAAAAATGTATTAAGACAAATTAGAAATATGTAATTTACTTCTAATTATTTTATTAAGGGTTATCAAGGTGAGCATTACGCATTGGATAATTATGCTGCATGACATTCTTTGCAATCTCAAGTCATTTAGATCAATCCTTCTATTCCTTCAAGCTGATTTCATGGGTGGAGTCCATTTACCCTCCGAGCTACTAGGTGACCCATTACTGTACACTCACATCACGGTGATGGTGCAGCTGAATGAAGCTATGGAATTTCCAACTTTGAGGAAGAACAAACTACACAAAACAGCGAGGGGAAGGCGGGGGTTCAGACCACACCCCTACAATCCTGAGTTTTTCCAAGATTTAGATTATTAGCGTACTTTGAGATGCAAGTTTTATTTTATTTTATTTCTTTTAATGTCCTAGCTATTAGGTAGATGTGTAGTGGATACTTCCCTCTGTGATATCTTATGTTTTTAGTTTATTTTTATTTTTTACATTTTAAGATCCTGTTGTCCTTGACTTTAATAAATGGAGCACGGTTAGACGTCCACTCATAATACAAAACAATAACAATGAACACATTAGAGAGTCGTCCCCCCCGCCCCCCCCCCCCCCCCCCCCCCCCGCATTTTCCTGGATCACTCACCCAGTTGTCGGGGAAGTACTTGTCCACGATTTCCCTCATCTTGGCCTGCTGGGTGTGCAGGATGCTGGGGGTGAAGTAGAGGCACACGTACAGCATGGAGGCCTGGTTGGCCAACGCTGTGCTGCGGTGCTCTGGCAAGGGATAGGCTGACACCTGACGACAGAGACAGAGAGAGACAGAGACAGAGACAGAGACAGAGACAGAGACAGAGACAGAGACAGAGACAGAGACAGAGACAGAGAGAGAGAGCGACACACACACAATAATGTAAGAGAATATTGACAGCAATATATCAAACATTCAAAACTTAATTTAGTTTTAATGTTACATTTAAAATAGTTGGATCACCAATGCTTGTGAGTCCAAATCCAGTGTGCTTCTACTAATTCCGCATTATATAATAATTTCAGTATCGTGAGGTAGACTGAAGACACCTTTTAAAATATGATTAACATTAGGAACTTGCCTGATCATACGTAAAGTAATTAAACACCGAATGGGGAACGCTGTCTGGCGAGCCGTTACGGTACATTACAGTCACACTCAGCTCGGCGGCGCATCGGTCAGTTCAGACCTGATTGTAGATGTCATCTGAGCGCAGTCTGCCGATGACCATGCTGACGAAGGTCTGGCTGATGGGCACCCTCTGGAAGTAGCTCTCGGGGTAGCTGGGGGGTCGCTTGGCCCCAGGCTGACTGGAGTAGCCCGTGCTACGCAGCAGCTTGCAGATGTCGTCCAGGTTGGAGTCTGCCGACGAACGAGCCGCACTGCAGCAAGGAGAGAGTAGAGAGTTATGAAAATCAAATACAAATTTGTAATATATCTATATATATATAAATACACACAAACACATACACATTCTGGAGGGCAATAAGATGATTACTGGCCCTCCCATAGATGATTCCCCTGTGATGTGAGCGGATCCCTTCACGAGGTCGGTGAACACTGAGAACTCAAGTGCCTGGGGCATTTTGAGATGTTAATGCTTCCTATACCAATGGTTGAGCCCCAGTGCTTCCCATTGGTCGGAAAAAGGGTTCCAGGGGCAGTCACACTCATACATTTAGTTGTATAAAATATATATAATATGTATATAAATACATATAGAATTGACTATGCAAAATACTACATCAATACTGAGACACAATGTAATAGTAAATGAGTTAACAACTATCTCCAGTCAAAAAACGGAACGTGTGAACTTTTTTGAGTGTGTGTCATGAAGCACACACACGCGCACGCACACACACACACACACCTGTATCTGTAGTAGGACACCAGCATCCTTTCCCTGACTTCGCCTTCAATCTTCTGATCAATCACCGTCAACATCACTCCATACAGGTACAAGGCTTCGCACTAAGTGAATCGAAAATCATGTTAATATCGGGACAATTATTCAATACACAGTACATCATTATTACCAATATTCACTTTAAACTAAATGCTACAATTGTTCAATTATTTAACAATATATTGAACAAAAATAAATGATATTACATTTCCTAAATGTATACAAGATTAGTAAAAATAGGATAGTCCACCAAACATACAGCAAATCTATTATAAAGTGTGTATATAAAAGGTGTGTATGTATCCATGCTACTTACTAGTAGTTGTTTTCCATCCTCATTGATAATGACAGTCTCTAGGGTCTGCTGAATGTAAACCCCCTCATGCAGATCATCCAGATATCTAGACACACCAAACAATAAAACAGAATATCCCTGTTTCTTTACTCATTACAAAACTGGAGAGGATTGTTTAGTGTCGTTTGACAATAAACTGGTTGTATTCAGAACTAGAACCACATAAATGGCCAGCTAAATCCCGTGTTACCTATTAAGGTCCATTATATATTTGTGGACACTTTCAAATGCCAGATAGAAACGTGACAGGATCTCAATGTTGTTCTCTCTGAATTCTTCATCCAGGTCTTGAAGTTCTGGTTTGGCTTCAAGTTTCCCCTCATAGTACTCCGGACCCTAGAGACAAACCAAATATTATTCAGAAATCAAAATGCATAGCATGATACATCTCTCTCTAGTCCATGGCCTAGGTTAGACTTTTATGCAGCAGCTATCCATGTCAGAATGTGTGTGTCATGTGTAAGATGCATGTACCTTGAAGTAGCTGAAGTCACAGATGATGTCTCCATATTTCTGCTGGTCACTCTTGTCTTTGAGCCTGAAGACTGTGGGAATGAACTCGGAAAGGCGCAAGAGCTCTGCAATAATCGCGTTTCCCCGGGACACTATCCGGAGGACAGCTTGACCACACAAGTTGTTCTCGGCGAGGAAGTCTACCATCGCGATTATGTTCGTCGGACAGTCCTATAAAAGAGAAAACATACAAACATGGTTAAGGCGTGTGTGTGTGTGTGTGTGTGTGTGTGTGTGTGTGTGTGTGTGTGTGTGTGTGTGTGTGTGTGTGTGTGTGTGTGTGTGTGTGTGTGTGTGTGTGTGTGTGTGTGTGTGTGTGTGCGCGCGCGCGCGCGCTGTGTGATTCGCATCGTGATGATCGATCTGCTCGCTCCATCAATGTTAGCTAAAAAAAAACCTACTGTAACGTTAGCCGATTTGCTCGGATGCTACATATTTAACATGCACGACATTGAATACCCCTGCTGTACTTTAACAACCTAAACCCAGTGTGCGTACAGATCCCGTAACATGAAACACGTATAACAATCTATAAAGGTTATACTGCATATTACCAAGTGCCTTCTTCAACTCCTGTTTACTTCCACATGACAAATCACATGACCTCCTCAGAGCGTGGGTGTGATTGGTTGAGTTTTGCTCATTGGCTGCGGGCTGCGTGTGAAACGCCGCCAACACGTGACAGATAAACACAATTAAAGCACTACCACTCATTAGTAAACCAAACGTTATTGTTTTTGAAAGACACCTATGTATAAAATGTAGCCTAGTTTGATAAGAGTCACCAAAAAAAAAAAAAAAGAGTATTGTGCATCTGATGTCAGACTGTTAAGAGTCCAACGCTAGATGGCGACAGAGATCCACTGATATAAGCGTTGTCTCTCGCTGCCGGAGTGCCAAGGAGCAAGTGAGCGCACGTAGTGAATTGCAGAGGAATTGTGTGTAATTTGCAGAGTTTTCGGAGACATAAATCCCAAAGATTTTAACTGAGGAACAAAGATTATATTATTGTAAATATGTAAATTAATTGATGAATAGGTATAGTTGTTCAACCTATGTATGTGTTTGGACACCAGATAGCCTACCTTACACCTTTTCGGAACGCTTTTATAGCATCATTTGTAGCATTGGTAGCGTTGGACACTAGCAGGTAAGCCACAATGATGTCCTTATTTCTATGTATTTTCTTAAAGGAGAAAAGGCGAAATGGCAGTTTGAATCAATTGCGTTTCCATCTTGGCACATCATACCCCAGTCCCCAAAAACAACCCAAATATCTCCTTGACTCATCACCAGCCACATGGTCAACAGCCAGAGTTTCCTGGAAGTAATAACGGAGGGGTCTTTCCAAAAATTCTTCATTAAGGTACTACTAGAATCAATAATGTCCATCCTCCCCTGTGTGTTTGGAAATGCCAGTATTTTCTGTGCCCTATTATTAGGTTGCTGTGTTATTGGACCATATAATCATCCTCTCCAGTTTATTGTCCCTATGGTAGATATAATTTCTTCAGCCTTGGCAAACACTATCATACATCCTAGCTCCATAGGTCTACAAACACAATACAATGACACAACAACACAATGACCTCCACACATTATTGACTTTATTTTCTTTGTGGTCAAATAGAGGCTTGTCTCTCTGCTGACTACTCCAACATCTAATATTGTAATCCATTCATTGGTGCTGCTGTTGCCTGTGATATAAATGCTCATGGCTGAGTCATTAGGTTCAGTTTACCCTTAAGCACTAACTAAGAGCCTATACAGATCTCATGTCCAGTTTGCTGAGTACTGCAGCAGTCAATCATTTGGCATGCTACCTCATTATCATTTGTCAGTGGTACACATGCATTAATAATGCGTGAATATCCCCTTTTGCCCGACGGAGAAACTGAACCAAATAAAAGGATTAAGATGTAGTTTTCATTTGATATCCCGAGCCAAATGATTGGCTTCAGTATAGATTTCATTTGATACACTGAGCCATAAGATTAGCTTTGGGTAGTTTTCATTTTAGCTATTTTCATTATAGCGGACTGTGAGCTTCTCACACCAATGGGGCTCTTATCAGTATTTGAATGTTATAATGTGAGTGTGTGTGCATGTGCGTCTTTGCGCGCACGTGTGTCAGTGTGTGTGTGTGTGTGTGTGTGTGTGAGTTTGTGTGTTCGTGCACATTTTCCCTGAGGCCCAGTGTGGCCTTTATGAGGCACCAGTCATTCAGCTGAGCTGCTGATTAAGCTTGTCCATGGTGGGGACCCTAGCACTGGTGTGAACTGTGTTAAGTGATTAAAAACGGTTCATTTTTAAACAGGGTCCCCGGCCCCTAAGTATTTCTATTTGGCCCCAATGCCTCGAATGAGCTGAGGCTTTCGATGGTGGAATAAGTAGTAACTCACTTTACTCCCCCCCCCCCCCCCCCCCCCACCCGCACCCTCACCCCACCCCATCCAACACACGCACCAATCCCCCCATCCCCCTCTCTCTCTCTCTGACCATTTCTCTCTCTCTTCGCTGATCATCTCTCTTCCATTTCCTTGTGTATATGTGTCACAGAAATGTTACAAGTGGAAGTATGAGCACTCATTATTAGCTGCCATGTATGCATACATTGAATATTGTATTGTCATTTTCTTATGTGGGGCAGTGTTTTCTCGATATGCTACTCTTCTCATCGATCAAAGGAAGATACTCAGTGGTGATGTGTGTCTATGTCTGAACACTGATCAGTCTAAGACAATGTTATGTGACACAAGCGACAATGAGGAAAAAGGCATGTGCAACATTGCCACAGGACTTTTATGGACGTTTTGCCCACAACTCCTTGTTTCAAGGGACATGTATATTTTCTATATAGAAGTGCAGCTGCTCGGTCAAAAAGGATATGGTTGTTCTGATGTTGATGTGGTGGTTCTTGGTCTTGTACTGTACTGTACATGTTGTCAGTCTCACATGTCGTGATGCATGCATGTTGCATGGAGCTCTATTCGATACTTGGGGGGGGGGGGGGGGGGGGGGGGTTCCACAAGGCCACTTCCATAACAGAAAGTGCCCCAGGGGTAGGTTTGGGTGGTGGGTTTGGGGATCAGAAAGCAAAAGCTGATCGCAACTGTGCCCTCGTGTCAGATATGATCAAGCAGCAGATGTCTTTTTTTCATTGCAAGTCATTATCACTGTCAGACCTATTAGCATATAAATGGTTTCTGGGCCGAAAGAGACCATGAGGTTATTGCAAGTGGAATTTAACTTGATCCCTTCACTGTGATTAAGATTTGGCCCACATGAGATATTAGGCACATATGCACAGTGATGCACATCCCAATCTCATCCAATAACACACACACACACACACACACACACAATAACAAAAAATGTAGATGATGACCAAACATAAAATAGGCAATCCAGATTCATGCTGATATGCATTGAAAATGTTGACCTGTGATTCTGAGTAAAGCCTATGTATATGTATGTTTCCAGATTACTGGAGTGGAGGCTGATGCTGATAAGCTTGCATTTCTCAAGCAGCCATGGCACACTTATGATGATTCACTCAGGAGGGCTGTACTTTACTATCTAATTTCTTCTATATCTAATCTTCTATTTATATATTCTATATCAAATCTATATCTTCTCCTATAATAACATACACACAAAAAATGTGTGTGTGTGTGTGTGCGCATGCACATGTAAGCATTCATGTGCTCATGTGTGTGTGTTTGTGCGCACATGTGTTCGATTGTGTGTATGTGTGTGTATTTGTGTGTGCGTGTGTGCGTGTGTGTGTGTGCCCACCTGGGAGTAATTTGTTTTGTTTTACAGTGAAAACGCGTCTCTCTGCTTTTTAAATGATCAATTAGACTTCATTACTCCTTATTAGCAACACGCGCAGTGACGTCAGAAAACCTGCTCTGGAGTCAACAATTAATCTCCATTTAGCTGTTCAATTGGGTGACTAGCCGGCTGGAAAATATTGTGCTGACCTGGGCACATCGCGATGAGATGAGAGGCGGGGATGAGACGAGGAGGTGCACAGCAGGTAGTCTTGTTTCTTCAGCCAGGCTCCCTCTCCGAATCGGGCAGGCGATCAGCGCAAGAACACCGCACAGCAGCACCACAGGGAGAGTAGCGTCTCCACAACACTCGCTAGGCTAAATATAATGACCAGGCACAATCAAAGCTGCTGACATCCTATCCAGACGCATGTGCACCCACGTACACGCCACACACACACACACACACACACACACACATGCACGCACGCGTACACACACACACACACACACTCACACGCACATACACACAGACAAACACACACACATATACGGGCATACACACACACAAATATGCGATGTTTGCATCAACAAGACATAGAAGCAAGTTGCTTGTTCACACACACACACACAGAGCCACCCCACAAACGTGTTTTGTATTTATTTGCATTGAGCCACAGTCTCTCTATCATTGCTCCGTGGGCATCAACAACACATAGAAGCAAGGGGCTTGTTCGAGTTAGCAGGAGACCAAATGTTTCACCACAAGGTCCCACTTGTCAGTGTTTGACACACAAGTAAATCAGGTGGGAGAGTCTATATGAAAGGATTTGTGGCAGCTTTAAAACAGATGCATGGCCTTGAAATGCAGTGACAAGATACACACAAAACATCCATCTATGCTGGCCAGCCCAAAGAAGGACAATAACGTAGTAAATCATTCGGAGGGAGGGATGAAAGACACTGAAAGAAAGACAAAAAAAATACAGAAGGAACAATATTCCAGGACAAGACCAAGAGCAGGTTGGGGGGGGGGGGGGGGGGGACTAGTGATGTGTGTTTGTGCGTGCGTGTATGTGCACGTGTGTATGTGTGTGCGTGTGTGTATGCTTTCGTGTGTGTTCGTGTGTGTATGTGCGAGTGTGTGTATGCACGTGTGTGCGTGCGTGTGTGTGTCTGTGTGTGTATGTGCGAGTGTGTGAGCCATCGTATCCCTTTTCATTTCTTTGATCAGCGGCCCGTGAGAAGACATGGTCTAGGGATCCTGAGGAACGCAGCATCAAATTCCTCCTTTCTCTCTCTCTTTCTCTGCCCTCTCCCTCCCTCCCTCCCTTGCTTTTGCAAAATCACCTCCAGCCCTCTCAGACCACGGCAGCTGTGAAAACAGTTTGTGGCTCTACCAGCCACATGCCAGAAGGGACCTACTGAGACACTGTGGTGCCATTGTACCGGTGAGCCTTCTTTGCCTGGTGAGGTTTATTGTGCTACTGTTCAACACGTATTCTACTCTATTCCATCCTACTGCGGAGACCCAACTGCTGATAACTAAAATAGAATCATGAATAGAATAGAATAGAATAGAATCATGAAATAGAATCATGTTTCATTCATCTATGTAAGCAAGACACTGAATATTTTGTGCTTCACCACCACCAAATCAAAGGTCAGAATTTAGTAATACCTAGTCCCTGGAGCATAAGCGTGGTTGAGCCACTCATGATCTGGTTGATAAAGCGGTTTATTATGGGTTTGATCTTAGTTATTTGCATAATATTGAATGTGGATAAAGAAACGGCCTTGAGCGAGATTAAATGTGCTATTCTAGTTCAGGAGAGCTCTCTGCTGGTCAAATACGTGGTTGTGATTTCGTTCGTTTCTCTCTGGTTGTGAATGGGTGCCGCGCAAGCCTCCGCCCACCTCGGACTCCAGCACCAATGGGATGGCGCGGTACGTGGTGGCTGAACGTTACGTCACATCGTCGGCAGTCGTCGTGGTGGTGGGACTGCTGCTGCGCCTGTGCTTGCGTTGCACTATCTGAGAATGCTTCTGACCCGAAGAACTACAAGTGAAACACTTTGCACAACTGAAAACATTTACGGATGATTATCTTCCGCTGCTACGAAAGTCGAGAAATATCCATAGAGTCGTGAAGGTACCGTGATTTTTGTTTAGTTTTTTTTTTGTGTGAGGAAAAGAGATTGCTACTCAATCGGCATGCCAACCAAAGCCACTTTGATGCGACCATGTAGCTAACAAGCTAACGGGCAATGTTTTCTTAAAGAGAAGCCAGCTAGCTTTTTCCCTTTGCTCAACCCGGCAGGCAGCAAACCGCCGAACAACCGTGGTTTTATTCGGACTAGCGTTTCAAGTGTCGTGCGAGCAGTTTGCATGGGATGTTCTCTCCCTGCGTGTTGCTTCCGCTGGGCTGTGTAAAGAAGATGTTTCATGTTCTGCGGCTCACTTGCTCCCTGGAGCCCACAAGGCAATGGACTGTCCACAGTTGAACTCTGCGCTCACCGGGACCCCGTTGAATGACCATCTCAACGAATGTGAACGCTGTCTAATTCGTCCAGACATATTTCACACATTTCATAGCCGACAAAAACAAAAAATCCAAACCGAAGATGAAAACATAGCGCGCACAAAGGTAAACAAAGAAAGTATGGTGCTTTTTGAGCTGCTTGACCACGCTTCACAGACCGACATGGCGATTTAATACACACTAGCATTGATGAGAAGGTAAGGTGGATGACCAATGTAAATCGCCCACATGCACTGGACCGATCGTTGGATTTGTGCAAGGCATCTGAAGCGGAAGGTGGGAGACGTGAATGCAACGACTTTGCAGCCTGGGGGAAGATGGCGGAGCGATCCCGTTGGAGGTGGTGAATGTAAAACTTTTGGTCTCATTGGAATTATTGCTAGACATCTCAGCCCATACCGTTGGACACATGCAGGCCAAAAAACGGTATTTAATTCTGTTCTCTACCGGTGCGTGTGTCATTCTGCTGTTCTGCTTTGGGGGCATCCAAGTCCCGCTACCTAGAAGGGGTCCCAGCAGGCGCGATGGCCGTAGCTTTGGCAATGATCACGTCGGTTCGCAGTGGCGCCGCTCCTCCGGAACGCTGCAGCCGTTGGATCCGTGGGACCAAGCGGAGACGGAAGATTACAATGGGCACATATCGCCGCAGCAGAAGCGGGACTCAATCTCTGGTGTGTACACAGGGAGACAATGCAGGATGGACTCCTGCTTTGATTTCTTCAAGTGTAAGAGCAACGGGTTCAAAGTTTACGTCTACCCCCAACAGAAGGGGGAAAAGATGTCGGCGAGTTATCAAAATATATTGTCCTCCATTGAGGGCTCCAGGTTCTACACCTCTGACCCAGGACAAGCATGTCTGTTTGTCCTGAGTTTGGATACCTTGGACCGAGACCAGCTCTCACCCCAGTATATTCACAACCTCAAAGCAAAAGTCCAGAGCCTTCCCCTTTGGAACGGGGGAAAGAACCACATCATCTTTAACTTGTACTCTGGAACATGGCCAGACTACACGGAAGACCTGGGGTTTGACATCGGCGACGCCATGTTGGCCAAAGCGAGCATAAGCACAGAGAACTTCCGGCCCAACTTTGACGTCTCCATACCCCTCTTCTCCAAAGACCATCCTCGGACAGGCGGAGAGAGGGGCTACATGAAGCAAAACTCCATCCCCCCGTACAGGAAGTACATGCTTGTTTTCAAGGGCAAGAGGTACCTGACTGGAATAGGGTCGGACACAAGAAACGCCTTGTATCATGTCCATAACTCTGAAGACGTGGTCCTTCTCACCACCTGCAAGCACGGCAAAGACTGGCAGAAGCACAAGGACGCCCGGTGTGACCGGGACAACGCAGAGTACGACAAGTGAGTAGCTGCCATTTGTCTTATTACCCTTTTATTCAGGTTTGCACCAATGTATGTTTTCTATGCCCCACTTGCAACTTGTTTTTCATTCAGGTGTGACTGGCGTGATGGATAATATCACTATCACATCAACAGCAATACTTTCCATGATACATTTATTTTAATTGAATTCATGGTTTGAATTGTGTTAACCTACAGATTTTTTTAACTGCTGTTATTTTTGTTCTTATTAAATTATTTGTGATGGGGAAAAACTGACTGTAGGCCTTATCTAATTAATAAAAAAATATATAATAATCAAAGGGCACGTTGTTAGCTTGATTCAATTTATAACTAGCATGCCATTTAGCAGTGGATGCATTTGAGTTTATCCCCAAATCAAAAGACCCCACCCGATACATCTCTTGGACATGTACAGGTTAGCTTATGATTGAATCTCAAATTTTCCACAAAACGTATATTTGCCACCATTCTGATTATCACAGCATACACCTTTGTCAGCCATTTTCTAGTGACACACACCCAACAGCTTTACTCTCAGTACAGTTTTCTTAAAAGCTGTGCCACACACTATACTTGTTGATGTGGTTTCAGTGTCCAGGCCACCCTCACGGCAACACTGCTTAATCTCTCCATTTAAAAGAAAAACACACACACACACAAAAAAATACTTCATCAGCCACTCATACATTCATACTCCTACGAGGCAAACTGTTTTTCTGCTCCCTTATCTGATGAGCAAAGTGGCGTCTGTCTCACCCTGCTTCAGCCAGCTGGAATCACTCTGTGCACCCCCAGACCAGGCTGTGTTGTTACTGGGTACTGTGCGGCACTGGGTTATCGACAGTGGCTCGGCGGTGCGGATTAGCCCAGGACAAAGCTCTGGTGCCAGTTAGGGGAAGCCACTCGGACTGCTGTTTGTTCAGTCATTTCCCAGACGGGCCCGGCTCCCCTCATGCAAGGAATGCCCCGGCAGCCTCTGTCCCGTGTGACCCCTCTGCGATGTTGAGGTGCAGGTCTGCCGTGCAGGGGGGCCCTCGGGGCTCCGCCCCCTGCTGTGCTCATGCGGCTGTAGTCAATGTTGCCACTAGTTCATCAGTTTGGGAGATTTGCTCTTCACGCTGGATGAGCGAGATAGGCCGATTTTAATATCAGGCTGTTATGGCTTCGGTCATGGAATCTGGCTGCCATTTGAATTAGTTTTGAGTGCGGCTGTGAGTTGTTAGGATTTATGGCCAGAAAGAAAACGAGGCAAAATTGTTCATTATATCCAACTTTTAAAGTGACTATCCACAAGAATCCTGGCCTGTGTGCTTACGGCTTAGTAGGTTCACTTCTTGGCTTGAGAGTTTAATTCCCTCTCTCGCGTTCAGAACGCGGGCTGTCTGATTCCTTTTCCATCGTATCTACCTCTCATTCCCTCCCTTTAAACCCTGGTCTCGCTCTCGCTTTCCACCAGCTCATTGCTTGCTGCCAAACATGAGAGTGATTGCACACAGTAAGATGACTGTCATCAGGACGCTTGCCCAACAGAGGGGTAAAAAAAAAAAAAAATCCCCATTCCATTAAGCAGTACGGAGAGGTTGGCTTGTCTTTGTAGCCATCTGACTAGCCCTGGGTCCTGTTCCCGAAAGCTGAAGTTAGCCACGTATGTGAAGTCAGATTTCATGAAGGTCCAGAATATTCGTTTCCACATACAAAACAGGATTTCCTACAGCTATCTATAGGCGAGGTGCAACGCAACCCGCTAAATGTCTGACCGCCTCTCCAAACAAATTCACTGTTCAGTCTGCATTCAATTTGACATGACATATAGATTACTATTAGCCTCCTATACTATAATATAGGCTAAAATAATACATCTATGAAAGCAAACCGTGCCTGTTGTCTGGGGAAACGGAGAGCTCCAGTGTCTCTTATTACGCACGGTTTTCACATACGATCAGGACATAACCCCCATCGACGAAGAGAACGTAGAACCGTTTCAGTGTATAGAACAAATGTGCCGTTCAATAAAGCAGAACAGCGAAAATGCACGAGGCGTAACGACGGAGAGAATCATTTTCACCAGCTTGAGTCGGTGTGTGCATAATCCCTGCCTGCTGTGATTTGTGTGTCCTCTTAAGCACACAGTCCGCAATAAGCACTCCTTAATACAGTGATCTAAAGCGGGAATCGAATGACACTCGGAGGTCTAGCAGTGTTAACTGTAGGAAACTGACCGAGGATTGCCTCGCTTATTGTCCCTCTTTAACGCCATTATTTGGCGTTTCGGTTTTCAGTGAATTGTCCTATTCATTCCCCGCCTAATATCCCTTTATTACTCAGCGGTATTACAGAGTAAACATGTGCAGATCATTTTAGACAGTCTCTTTCTTTTTCTCCTACCAGTGGTTAATGGCCTATGGAAGACTAATGAAGGTTTCCTAACCCAACATCTCTACGTCCACCTGTATGATCCAAGAGCTTTTTCAGTAGTTCACTAGAATAACATATTCTCCAGTTATTGGTGCATGAAATGTAAGAATATCTGTTCTAGTTGACTGTGGCTTTTATGAGAATATTTAGCTTTTATACCGCTCCGGCCTAATATCTGACCAATCAGGGCACCTCTTCTTTGATTGGTTTTCGGGGCATCCATCTTGCCTGTCAATCACATATAGTGAAGCTCCATCACAGTACTTGAATGCTACACTTCTCAAATGGCAAAGAAACTTAGGGAGGGGTGTTATTTTATTTTATTTTAATTTTCAAAAAATTGCCTCTGCTCTCTTTCCAACTCTAAAATCTTGCCTAAAGTGGCCTCTTTGATTAGGTTTCTATAATGCACGTTATTATTATTTTTCTTTCTTTTTTTTTACCAATGATTGTTTGACTGAGATAATTTGAGTCGACTCGGAACGATGATTAGACTATTACAGTTTTAGGGTACAGCCCTTCAGTATTGCTTGGCTCTTTCTCAGACGTATTTTCCCCCTCCACTAAACTTTCTTTTGTGGGAAACACTTTGGAAGCACTTGCCTCCGCTATAAACCTGACCTAACCTGCCATCTCCTAATGGCAGGTTATGTTTGAGTTAGCCTAGCCCATGCCAAATAATGTAAAAACGTCTTCCTGAGCATTGCATTTTTTTCGTAGCCAACATGTCAAATATATAAAATTGTACTTCCCTGTGAATGACAGTTTTGTACCACACAATATAGTCATTATGCTTGATCGAGATTTTGCGATAACATTGATTCAGCGTCTTTTCGCATGCTAGGACTATTAATACAGTTAGAAGAAGCCCATATATAGCCTAATGTAGCAAACAGTCAAATGCAAACATTCAATTCTCATGAGTAGCACACTGAATGCGACATGTAGGCTACTTGACACACCTTGATAGTCGTCAGGTGTTTTTTGTTTGTCAATAGCTTAGGCCTGCATTAAGTTGTGCACTTACGCTAGGACTTGTTGGGCTGTGGCCACTGTTGAATAAATGCCACACGGTAGGTTACATGGCATACCAATCAGGCAGGAATCACCAAGCAACCAAAATAAGTAGCCCAATAAAAAGAACCAGATATTTGTAATTCATTCTTCGCTGTGTAAGAGGATTTGGAGTCAATCTTTCCGTTCATGATTCTAGTTACCTAAGGCCTTCTCTTTTTGCCATAACCTTCTCAAACAGCTGGATTTAGATCCGTCTATGTATGATTAATTTGCTCTCTGCCAGTCCGCCCTTGTAAATCTAAATTAATGAGCCTAACGCTGTCCAATCATTTATACTGGCCTGATAGGAGTGGGAAGGAAAATGGGCTTGGCTCTTCATTTTAGCGTTCATCCATTGGTGCACTCTTTCCATTTCAGTTGAAAACCCTAAACCCTATTCTAAATTAGTTTTCATTTTGAATGTGCTTGGCAACCCCTGCTTCAATCTGCTTAATCTCTTATGCCATGGTCTATGAAGTTAAACTTCTGCTTTTGTGCTTTCAAACGATGCATTTTTAGTTTGTTTCTGCACTGCTACGTAATGCCCCTGATAATGAATAATGAATCATAGATCTCCCTGTCTGTTTTACATCCAATTATTTGTAGATGCATTAAACAAATGTGCTCTAGCTGTCCTTTATGTTACTATTTGCCGCCCATCCAGTGAGGTTCATACATCTGAAGTATAGTATATCTGAAGTATCTATAATCTAGTTTGACCTACATGACAAATGGCAAGTTGTGTCTGTCCATCATGAGGAAGCAGCACACAGACCCATGCAGTTTATGTCCATTAGTGAGCAGCAAGACTGTGTAATATAGGCCTATTCCATTGTGATTAACCGCTTTAAGTGTGCATCTGGGTCTTAACAGACCATGCCCATCATCCAGGCCATTCAGTTTAATTGTTCCCCAATCCTCGAGAAAGCCGCCCCTTTAGTACTGTTGTTGGCTAACGCTTCCTCCTAACAAAGACTTGGATGCATAGATGCAATGTGTTTGACAGCATCTTGGATGATTCACCTCTTGGAATGTAATTCTGTGTAGTCAAGGGTACGCCGAATGCTGTCGTTTTTTGAAAGATGCCTTTTCCAATCCCAGATAAAGTGATGAAGAAGGCTGAGGCGCTTCTGTATCGAGGCTCATTACACAGCCTGGCACTGTGTATTCCCTGAGGGTTTAGTTCCCATCTCAGGTCTTATGGACCACCCTGTTTCCCACCTAAGTGCCATATTAACTTCTATAGCATGTGTGTAGGGCTGGGCAATATGGCCAAAATATATAAACTTATATTTTAGAAATGTTTTAAAGTTTGGCATGCAAGTATTTTCCTACTTTTTCCATGGCTTGTTTTTATGTAATGCTGTTGATTTATTAGGGCTGGCCCAAATAAATAATTTCAAGCTTTGAATATTAGTTAGGTTATCAGAGCAAATATTCAGAGGACAAAAAAAAGTCTTTCCCTGCCTGAATTGGAGCCAGCCGAGACCGCTCCTGCAGAATCTTGTTTTTATCAACTGACCATTTTTCCTTTTCATTTCTAGTGTTATTTTAATAGCGCAAAAATCCATAATACAGTATCACATAGGATTGCTGCGTGGGCCGAGGAAGACTCGATTACGGAAACGCTTCAGCGCAGCCAAACTGTTTCTAAGCCACACCGTAGTATAAGAGTAGGCCTACTTCCAGTTATCACAAAGTCAATGGGTGGTTTGACCGTTTGACAAAGGTTTGATGAAATTGCACTAGGACTAGCGCTATTAACCCGAAGAGAAATCCGTTTTTATTTTATATCACTGGGATATTCGGATCAAATGTAACCTAACTATCTACCTGCGGTTCCCAGATATGCACAGCATTGCATAATAAAACAAAACCGAAGCATATAAACTCTGAATGGAGATTTGAATACCTATCTCAACGAACAAAAATCCGAATATTCAGGCTCAACCCTATGCTTTATGCATCCCCTTTAACGAAACAAGGAGTGTGTCCACACAGATATCATGAAAATAACAGTGGGGAAAAAGCAGGATATTGAATACTTGGATATAGCTTTTCTTTTTGTGGTTAATTTAGTTAATTAATTGGTTTGGATGAATGATGGAGGGCTTTCTGATGGACAAATATAATTCATATGTAGCATTCGCTTACTGTATGGCATTTAAGGCCAACCTTTCACAAGTAGTTTTTCCGTTAAGTCTATGGCCATATTGGTTCTATTTCATCTAATTGCTTTTCCTCTTTGTAGTCACACAGCTCCTTAGTGGACCATGGAAATCCTTCCCTGACATTGAGCGTTTTTATATTTTGCCGGTTGGGAGGGCAAGATGTGAGTATTTTTTGTTTAACATTTGGGGAAATCCTAAGGGTTTCATTATGTCTGCCAAAATCGATCCATCAACCCACAGCAAGAAGTTGAATCCTTTTCAAATGGTAATGGAACGCAGGCTTGCTCTGTGGCCAGGAACCAGTACCCAACTCTAGCAGGACTTGCCAAGGAAAGGATTCGCATTGAGGCCCAGAGTTGTGGGCGGAACAAGGAAGTATTCAGAGAAGTAGTTGCCAGGGAAATAAATATTTGTCGGCGGGTGATGATTTAACTTTCCCTAAACGACAAAGAATCTCTCCAGCCCACGTACTGTAAACAGCCACATGCCCGCCGGAATAAGAAGCATGTCTGTCTCTGCAGTCAGACAGACGGACTAAACCAAACCGGTCCGTTTCTCACGCAGGCCGCTTGCAGCGCTGGTGTACGACTTGGCTGTAATGCAACCCCATTGGCCAGACGGAGCGGTCGGTGGTCTAACTGGGGGGAAATAATAGTTTCTGTGGGCCATTGTACAACAAATCCCGCTTATCCTCTCCCACTGACAACAGGGAAGTTGTGACAGGCTGAATGCTGCCTCTCACCATAATCAGCATGCAATGGCCAAGTAATTCCTGTGTAATAGTTGCGATTTTATTCTCCAGATGTGAGCGGAGGACTTTACAGCGAGTTTCTAACGCATCATAAAGTGAAGAACTTCCTAAGAGATCATAATTTGAATGAACTTTTTTTTATAGGAATGACCTAGTTACGCTTCTGACGCTAGATTTAATGGAGAAATGAACAATGCTTCGCCTGGCCGCCATCCCTCATTAGATACCTCTCATTATGTTCCTCTTAGCTGTGATTGCTGTGGAGACTTTGCTGCCTCTAGGCCCGGGGTTTCTGCATTCCTTCTGGCCTGCGATGAGCGGCCCACATCTTGATGGGATACTGTTACATTACCAGCGACGGGGTGCCGCTGGACATGTTGGGAATGAGAAACGGCGGGGGGTGGGGGGTGGGGGGAGGGGGGGGTGGCGGGAGGGGGGAAACCGGAGTTCGGGAGAAAGGATTGCATTCTTCTGCGGCCAAACCAAAAAGAAAAGAAAAGCGTAATGACTAACGACGACGATGGATTCACGTGACGCTTTTGCACCTTGACGTATGCTATGCATAACCTAACGCGTGTTCCCTTGGGTCTATTCACGTGACCTGTGTACCGTTCAGCAAAAAGAATTCGTTTTTGTCGTTTGCCCTTTCATTTCCCCTTGATAAGAAAAACGAAACGGATAGACTTCTTTCATCCACCTCCCTGCATGTGTAGGTTGTGCTACACATGCAGCACAACCACGTTCAGCCATCGGTGAATAAAGGAGCGCAACACGGCCGAAGGAGAGCAGAGCAGAGAAGACTCAGCGGGACTTCGGCCAGATGCAATTTGAACCTCGGACTGAAAGCCCCCTTCACAGCTTGCTTCCAATTAACAAGCCCCGCCAAGTGAGAGATGGAGAGAACAAGGGATGTGAGTAATGGGAGAGACGGACAGACTCTCAGCCACCGATGACGAATGCAGAGAGACTTGAGAAGCGTAATGAGATGGATTGGGGGGGGGGGAGGAGAGAGTGAGATGGAGGGAACGGGTAGGATTAAGGTCCGGCACATCCAGCAGTGAGATGCCGGTGTACTGGCAGTCTGTCCACAAGGTGTATTTATAGAGCAACATGGTTTTAATCCTCTATTTTGGCCAAAGCCCACAAACAGTGGACAGCCTGCCAATCCGTATCAGGCTGTTTGTTTTCCCCAGAAAAAGTGTTTTCTGTGTCCCAGTTAGTCACACTTCTATATTCCTGTGAGGAGGGCTGCTAGCCAACCAGATCTTAGCTGTAAAGGCTGGACACGATGGGGAGGAAATGTGGTTTCCTAACCCCTAGGGAAAGGTTGGCAGATCACTCCGTGCTGGTACGGTTTTCCCTTTTCTCAATGTTTATTTGAAATTATTAAATGTTCTGCTTTTTTTATTCTTCACATGGCTGAGCCACTGTTGAATAAAATGTAACCCTAGTGCCAGTGTTGCCAGAATGGTATTGTCATCCCTACTGATGCATTTGTATTGAGCTAAACCTCAGCTTTCCTGGTTGGACAGAGATTTGGCAAACAAAGGATATGAAGGATGGCTGTTGGATGTGCAATACTTGGCTTTAATGTACCGTGTTGTTTTTAAGCCCGTTCTGTCATTTTCAGTTGACGGCGGCAGTGGTTTCTGGCACACTTGGAGGCCTCGCTCAGAAAGGAAAGATTTGCTTTTGAGGATCATTTAGAGTGTCCTAATTTCTAACAATAGTTTCACAAATCAATGTTATGTGCGGTGAAACGTTCGCTCAAGCTCAACACATTGGGCCAAATTATATCATATTCCACTTCATCTAGAAAGAGATTAAGGTTTCTGTCCTGTCCTGTCCTGTCCGCACTCCACTGCCCTTGCTAGAGAAAGCTGACTAACACACAGACGACAGGGGAGAGTGGAGGCGTGCAAACCCCAAAGCTGCCTTGCATTAACCACTCGTGCATAATTTATGCTTATACCATCAACGTACACCACGGTGGATTACGGTTTAAAGATGGAAAATGGATAAGATTTATATATATCTTTTTTACAGATTCTATTTTTTCGCTGTGTTGGACCAGATTACACAATGATGCTTTTATTTTACCCAATGGGTTTTGGGACACAGACTAAAGCAGCAACACATGCTAACCCTGACATAATGCGGTGGCCTCTATGGGGTAGTCTTTCTCGGCACCAAGCGGTGTGTGATAATAAGCTATATCTCCGAATACGCGCACATCCTGTGGAGAATTCCTGAAACATAAACTACAGGAGAGAAGCCACCACATGACTTTGTGCGAACCTGTTTATTTTGACTTGCCTCACAGACAAAGCATGCTGTTGAATGAGATGATTAGACAAGCCTCTGAGTGCTTATAGGGTCTTTTGAGATGATATCGCTCCGCCACATTGGAAGATACACTCCAATGTTGACAATGAAATGCATGATATCCAGCATATGCATATGACTCCCAGATTCGATCAAAGTCCATCTTGGATTTGGTGGTTTGCTTTCTTTTCTCTCAGAGCTGTAGAAAAAACAACTGTGAATTAATTTCCATTTGAGACCCAGCTGTTTTAAAATGTAAACCACAAGATAGCCATTGATGAAAAAGTTCTTCGTAAGTATTTCATTTAATGGAACATGATCATGGCAAGCCACACTTGGAGAATTCACCAAGCATCTTCAATGAGACAATGGGTGTACATGATTCTTATAGGGAAACTTTCACATCGTTGGCAGTAACAAAGGAAACAAGGGTGAGGGGAGTGACCATCGTGGAGAGTTAAGGATTGGCCATGCCTGAAGCCAGCCATGGCGGGATAGGTCAAGTTAACTTGCAATGCACTATGGGGGGAAGTGGGCACGTCTGTAAGGATGCAAGCCACCTAAAATAATCGACACAATAAAGAAGTCAGGAGATTGCCATGGCCTCAATATCAGGCTTCGTGGCTACAGTGGCGATGCGAATGCTAACTGGCTTTAACACCTTTTTCAATTGGCGAGAGCTAGCTTTAAGGTGCAAGGAGAATTTATACATATGCATTTGAAATTAACAATGTAAACAAGGTTATATAATTTATATATAATGTAGTAGTAGTAGTAGTAGTAGAAAAAAAAAATCCACAACAGCCATGCTTACTTGAAATGTCTCTTATGTAAACGTGATATTGTAGCCCATTTCTGTACGTTTTTGATACAGGCGAAGCATGCCGCTTTGGAGTTTGCTCGCGGTCTTATTAGTCCAGCCCAAGGGAAATGGAGGAGTGAGTTTACATTCATGTATTTTCCACTGACTCAAGCTAGCTCTCCCTACATGCCCCGTGACGCCACCGCACTAATGCTATCCCAGGGACCCTTTCCAAAACGCTGGATTTACAAGTTGGCCGTATAAATAATGTGGCCGTTCGCGGAAAGACAGAATTGTTCTTGTTAGACGGGTCTGGGCAAACTTGGTCCCGATACCATGGCCTTGTCTGCGTTAAACCCGCCCACACCTGCAGTGACTATCACATTGGTTTTATAATGCCGACAAACGGGTTCATATGGCTGCATTGATTTTGTTTTTCTTAAGTACATTTATTTCAATTTGTCAGTTATTTCCACATACCAACATAACAAAAACTACATTTTTATAATGTTAGAAATAATTGATAAGTAATTAATCACAACAAATTAAATGCAAGAAACAGAATACCTTCGATAATGGTCATTGTCATTATCTTTTTTAATAGTTAGACGCTTCAGTACAATGTAGGCAAATGATCTGGTTGGTCTGGATTTAGTTTATTTAAGCATGCACAGAATTTGACAGCTGTTTCTCAAGCGATTAAGCATATGACTAACTTCTGTTTACTTGTATCAACAATGTTCATTGTCATGAACATGACACTGTTATGCCATTAAGTAATTTAAAATCCATTCATAGTCCGAAGAAAATTGTAAATAAAATAAACTGATAATCAGCCTTATAAAGTATATATATACTTATAAACAAAAATAATCAGATGACCGTTTTCAAAGTATATTATCCACATTTTATGAATTCAATGGCTTTTAAAATTCATAACATTATTGCACGATTTGCTTCCATAGAAATTGCCTTTTTTTTGTGTGTGTCAGCGCCATTCTTATCTGATCAGTGACTATCTACTCTTATCGTGAGTGCTGTGGGGGTGGGGCCTGGGGGCGACCCCTCTTAAACCAGAGTGAAGCTATGAGCTGTAAGAGAAGCATGGGCCCGGGCACGTCATCCTGCAACCATCTGGATAGGAAAAGGCTAGCGAGTTAAGGAATGTTTGGGAAAAATTAAGAGGGTGAGAAGGATGAGTCATGTCCATAAATTGACGTGGTTCTTTTTTTTCTATTTCTTCCATGAATCCTGTTTTAATGAAACTGCGTAAATGATTTTATTTCCTTTTCTTAAGGGAAATAAGAAGGGGACATAAAACTGTTTCCAAAATGGCTTACTCTTCATAAACCCCAATTCCCATTAATATGACGGCAAGTAAGGGGGGCTAAAGAAATACGATTTAAATATAAACCCTGAACTGGATTTAAAGTGTGGGGGCTGGGCCGGCAGGGTTATAGGGAGCAGTAGCATAAGGCATCACCCATAGGTGTTCAGCTGTGGAGCTAATGGAGCAACCACCTCCATCTCAAGACCTTGGATGGGCCTGTGCGCCTCAGCCCATGAGATTAGTCCACATCCTTTATCATCTTTTGGTATTGTCCAAAAAAGACATAACAAAGACAAAAGAAAGACATAACAAAGTCATATCGTGTTAGAGTCTCCTATTGGAGCCGCTCCTCACTGAAATCTCTGAAGCAGAGTTAAGGCAACACACCGTCAACACATTCGATTTGGCATGCATACAACACCCAGCATTTTCTTCTTGGCATACGATGGACATTTTAAATCATTTTGAGGGTGAATTGTGTCATTTCTTTTGTCATTTATTTGCCTGCCATCTTTAGTTTTGGTCGCGTCTCTGAAGCTGTTAACTTAACACACAATGAGCTAAGCACAAGAATGAATTTGAGCTTTTATGGGCGATGAGCAAGAGAATGTGTTTAACATTTCTCTATCTCTCAGTCACTCTGTCTCTCCCCCTCCACCAATCTCCATCTTTGGCAGCGATAGCAGAACAAGCAAGATTATGATTTACGATTCGCTGAACTGCTCACCCCAATCCATACTTCTCCTCTAATCTCTCAATATGTCATCTGTCATTCTGAAAATGGCTCACGAAGAGTTTCTTGCGATGTTGAGTTTCACCATTTAATTTGTGTTGGCTTTTTCTTTTTTCTTTGTTTCTTTTTTTAGAAAGCATTTGCTTTTCCTAAGCTATCTTGAGAGAAACGCAATACTCCTAATGTGCTTCTGCAAATGGACATCTTGAAAACCTAATGGGCTCAATTGCATTTCTCCATTTGCAAAAAGGTTATGAATTTGTGGGCAAATATGCAGAATCAACAGTCGTTTTAAAAGGCTTACATTAAGCATCTGAATTTGCACCAAAGTGTGTGCATTGTGTGAAATGGCCTCTGTAGTAAAAATGTAGTGTGGGAAATATCCTTTTAATCCCTGAAATCCGTATTATTATTATTATTATTATTATTATTATTATTATTCAATCTTCCCTGCGGAATAAACTGTTACCCCGGCACAATGCTTGTTGACCTTATGGATCGAAAAAAGCATTACTCACACTGAGGCCAATATTCAAATTCCATTATTCTCTTTAGCTTTTACACTAAGCTTGGTTAACTGACCTGTTAGGCCAGAGATAATGTAAAGGGATGATGTGCGAGCGAGAACTGTAGACCCTGGGATAATTGACTGCTTGTGCAGAGAGCTGGGGATGGCGACAGAAAGTACGGGGCAGAAATTAGCACCACGGCTATCAAGCGGCTCACATAGTCACTGTAGATAACGTTGTCGTCATCATATCCACGGACCGTAAGCCCTCAGGCTCTCGCCAGCATGCGTGTTCAATTAATAAGCGAATGCTACTTGCGGGCCCTTTGTTTTTCTTTAGAGCGCCACCTAGGCCTGTCAACTCACGTAGGTGAGCTGCATTCAGGCACGTAGCACAGTCACCCCTCCCTCACCCCTTCCTTACCCCTTCTATCTCTCCCTCGTGTGTGTGTGTGTGTGTGTGTGTGTGTGTGTGTGTGTGTGTGTGTGTGTGTGTGTGTGTGTGTGTGTGTGTGTGTGTGTGTGTGTGTGTGTGTGTGTGTGTGTGTGTGTGTGTGATATGAAAGGCCATGACCTCCCTAGGATGGACATTGTCAAAGATCACGAAAAAGGCTATTTGCTGTTGTTTAGAAATAGCTGCAACAATACCCATCTGCTAACGGAGATCAATCCTTGTCGTTCTCGGAATACACCTCCTCATAATGTACACAGCTGATACTGGATAGACGCAGTTCAGAAATTGACAGATTTCCCCCATGTAGTCGATTTTGTATCTAGCTGTGCTTATGGAAACACTGCATTCTTATCCATAGGAATGCATTCTCAGTCGGTACGTCTTTCAGTGCGTATGCTATGATGGTGTGCGTGCGCGTGCATGTGTGCGTGCGCGTGAGTGTGCGCGTGCGCGTCCCTCATACCGGAGGCTCCTGAAAGTGAACCATCATTTCCCAGAAGGTCTCTGGTTGCGCCCCCCCCCCCCCCCCCCCCCCCCCCCCCACCTCTCAATTGATTGCCTTCTCATTTTTCACTGTCAGGGTTTATAGAGTGAGAGGCTGGGCAGGCAGAGTTTGGAGGGGGAGCCGTCCCGTACAGCATCACCATCAATTTTCCAATCCCATCACTCATCAGTTCCCAGCAGCAGCAGCAGCAGCAGTCCAGTTGCTAGCTCCACGCTAGCCTGCTTAGCGCAACAGATTGACCCTCCTGGTTGGACTCTCTTGGTGACCGGCTGCTCCCGCTCGTAAAACTCTGGTTATGACCTAGTCGCAGGTCTGTTCTTGGCTTGGTTCAAACCTATTTTATTTAACAGTTCATGAATTCATGTTTTTGTATGTTCTAGGTCATATGGCTGCCCTCAAATAACTATATCTATTCATTCGTGTGAATATGACAATTCAATCATTTGAATACTCATTCCCTCAAATGAATACAGCATTTGGATGGTTTCAGGTTAGGTGCTGCTTTTCTTTTCCTTTTTATCAACATACAAGAATCCGAAAAGCTCATTGGAGCAGAATGAGTTGCCTAAGCAGTCCTTGGTTTTGGATCCTTTACAGGAAAGAAATTATTTCAGTGTTGGCAACAACATCTGCAGTGTGAATGCCGCTATAGCTATTTAAAACGTGTGTGTGTGTGTGTGTGTGTGTGTGTGTGTGTGTGTGTGTGTGTGTGTGTGTGTGTGTGTGTGTGTGTGTGTGTGTGTGTGTGTGTGTGTGTGTGTGTGTGTGTCTGCCAGCGCTTGTAAAGGACGCAGGCCACCGATGCTTGTTTTGCCTGACTTTCATCCTGTGATCCTGTCCTGACAGGATGATGTATGGGTAGTCCTTGGCAACCGCGCACAGGTGATGTATTCTTCTTGGAATGCCAAGAGTGCGGGACATGAGACGGGGGGGCGGAGCACCCACGTGCAAGATGGTGGGGGACCATTTTCACCCTTTTGTGCACCTGTTGGTACATCACAGACCTAGTGACTCCTTGACAAATTTGATATAGCGGAGGTGAAACTCATAGTGCTAAATAAGAGAAAGAGAACTACTCAAATGGAGATCAGTGAGGTGGGGGTAAAAATGTACACTAGACAGAATTTCATTTTCTTTGTTGCAATTGTGGTCAAATACAAAAAAAGAAAATTCTGCAATGGGGTTTTTCATTTAAAGACCCCATTTGTGTGACCGGGCAAACGAGGACCATTACCCTACCCTGTCTATTATAGTGGTGGCTAAATGGCACTTCAACATGACCTGGGGGGGGGGGGGGTCTTTGCTAGTTTCCATCTATGCACTTTGAAACACGCTGCAGACGTTCACATGCAGAACTAAGCCACACTGCACACGACCATGCCGAGCAAATCCCTGTGACTTCCTAATCCGTGGGGGGCATTGCAGTACAGGGGGACTGGCTGGTTTCAACATTAGCCACGTTGACGCGTAGAGCTGCAGTAGGCCTATTTTGTAGCGTAGACTTTAAGGCCTTAAAAATGTGTTTTCCCCCCCCTCCCTCCACTTTGTGATTGTATTTTTGGATTAGAGTACGATATTAATCAGCCTTAGTACATCTGCTAATCCATTGATTTTTTTTTTTGGGGGGGGGGGGAGAGTTTATTTGGACCCAGTCTGGACTTGGAAGGCTGTCTTATACCGTGCCACTGAATCCGTTGCTGGACGGCTGTAGACAAAGCTGCTGTGTAGTACTCAACCCAAGCTGAGCTGTAACATTACCTGCCACAGTGTTGCTGGGCTGGGTAGTGACTTGTGATCATCTGATAACCCTAGCGCACTAGCACACACGCTAGCGCACACACACACACACACACACACACACCTGCTATCCTCCTATCCTCGCCCTGTTCGCCATTTTGCCAGATGATGAACAAAGCTGATAACTCATTTGTTATCTGTGATGAATCATGGAAAGCTTCAGACCTGGGTGGGTTCTGATGTGCGGGGGTTGTTTGTGCCCACCTGATTGACCAGATCTGCCAAAGAAAGGAGCAGAGAACTCTTGTAAGGCTTATTCTGAGTATTTTAACTAGAGGATAACCAAGCACATTTTTTTGTATTATCATTTCTTCATCAGGTTACTTGAGTAACCTGCATTTTGCCACATATTCATAGCAAAAACAATACCTTTCACCCTCTGCTGCAAACGTGTGACTTCCACACGTGAGGGCACAGCCAGAGGGCAAGGCAGGAAGTGTTTTTGATCCTTCCCACTGTTCATAACTAATTACCTTCTCTGGGTAGGCCGCATCACATGCTGGGAAAGCCATTACCAGCCATGTTTCTTTGTTTGGTTCTGTGGGGGCCTCATCCTATAGGCCGCAGAGTTATGATGGTAGTGGTGACAAATACAGTCACAGTCTGCTCGTTGTTTTAGATCAGGTCTGTCCCTGTTTGGGCCATCAAGAAGGTGGTTGCAGGTCACAGTTCATGGTAATAAAGCGACATGGTAAGGCAGGCATAGCTTTTGTTTCTGTAGTAGTACTAGTAGCAGAACAGAAATGAGGTGAATCCTGACACTTTAAAGATGCCTAAGAAGTCGCGCCTGGGGAAGTGATGCCTTTCTCACCAGTGAGAAAGTAGGTGAGGTGTGAGAAGTGAGACCGACTGGAGATGTTTGATTAAATGAACTGGGGGAAAAAAGGAGCTGTTGAGCTCAAGGCTTTCATGCCTTTTAACGTATTTAACGAGGAGAAGCAGATGACGGCGATGAAACGTATCCAAATGGAAACGATGACAATTGTAGCAACTGCCGCCATTCACCCAGCGTTTCTTCCATCTGCCCTCCCATCGACTGCCAAGGATTATGCAGGACTCTCAACACAACCTATTTGCTGGTGGATCGGCATACAGTTAATACGGCTCTTCCTAAATGTGTTTCTTTTGTCCTTACAGCAGTGATCCTGTGTTGTCTATTTGTCACCCAAATGTTTGGTTTGAATAAAGGTAGCAGACTACTATCGGTCTTATCTGTAGCACATTTGGTACTCCTTTTAAATACATTGTACAATACATTTGGAAGTCATTGATATTGTGTGTTGGAGAGCATGGCTCCTATGTTGTTAGTCTAAGTGACGCTAGCCAGCACATTCTGCCTGAGAATGTGATGAGTTTAGGTATAGGACTAGGTTGCCCCCAATTCACCTCCACTTCCCTCTATCCCAGCCATCACTTTAGTGATTGATCTCAAACGAGTAAGTACCTAGAGTGTGAGTGGGTGAATCCCTCAAACAGAACCATTAAAGAATAAGCTATCAAACCTTAAAGCAACGGTAGGAATTGAATGATGCATATTGATGTTGGGGGATTGATCTGGATGGGGCTGAAACAATGGGGCGAAAGTGAGACATTTAAGAAAAGCGGGAGTGTTTTGAGAGGCGGTTGACGTGGTTTTCAAAATGGTTCATACCGGTATGTGTTGCGTCAATGGGTCTGCCTGAGAATCGTGGCATCTAAGGTTGGAATAAATATATTTCTGCCATGTCTCTCCGGGGGGAATATCTAATAACGTAAGCACATAAACTGAAATGCGCAATCCGCTGCACTACACTTTGGTGCTTTACAGAAATGGAAAGCTATTGGCCCATGCGTTGATATCCTTACTTTATCCATCTGTCAGACTGGGCACCTTGGCACCAGATGAGATGCATTGAAACTGAGGGTGTTTACTCCATTTGAACGTATGCTGTCTCAACAAAGCCAAGTGCTTCCAGTCAAGTTGTTTTAAATTGTGTTTTTTCTTTTTTTTACTCACACTTTACTCTTCTATTTCCTCAACATTGTCATATCTGGCTTTTTCTCTTTGTTTTGTCTTCTTTTGTCTATTTGGCTCTCAATTTCAGTCAAGAATCTTTGCTCCTAAGTCACTGGGAATTTGTCTTTTGCCACTTCAATACCTCAAAACATAAACAGAGACCTAGCGAAATTCAAATGTAACTTCAGTTTTATTGACACCTTTTTTTCACAGTCAACCAGCACTTTCTCAGCTGGCGTTATGCAGCATTTGGATGGGGTATCATTATTAATTCTATTCTATTCACAAAATTACCTTGTTAATTAGGTTGTTAATTATGCTATGTTATCAGGGTTTTAACTTAACAAAAGAAACAAGCAAAAGGCTTTCTTTCCCAACAAAACATTCAAATGATGAGACTTGCTTTTCTTTGGCAAATTTGTTAATGTGTTATGGCCAGATTGTCAGTAAGGTCATAACCCCCCCTCCATGCCACAAACAAATGCACAACCCACCCCCCACCACTGAAATACTCATTTTGACCTCCTCGGGCTACATTCTCCCCGCAGCGTCCTCTGTAACGACTGTCACATGCGCTCACGCACGCACACACACACACACACACACACGCTCAGGCACGCACACATTTAAAGTGCGATAGTTCAGCAGCCATCGAAATATGAAGGCTTGTAAGCCAGCTTCACCTCTCTTTCGCCACAGTTACTTCACGCTCAGTAAGGAATCACATGCAACACATAGTGTGTATACACATAGAGACCCTTTCTACCATATTGCTTACATAATTATAATGGTCCCCCCCCTTATTATTTTTTTTTCAAGAGGTCAAATTTAGAGGGTGTTTTTGTCGACGATCATTGAGATTTAGTTTAACCAGAGTTGCTGCTCGACGGGCTGTGTTTAAAGCATTTTGCGATTGGTGGTGTTATTCTGTCAACAAACCTTTTGTAGCGCTGTTCAAAGAAAGCATTCAGGAGCACATGCTAAAAGCTTAGACGCATAGTGACTCAGACGGCGTTCCATTACTCATTTGTGGGACTGAATAGGTCAAGAAAAGCAGACCGTGGTAATGCTGTGTTCTTCTTCCTGTCACAGCTTTTCCACTAAACGGGTTCAGTTTTTCCATTACCATCAAACAATGGCTTTCATAAAAAGTGGCATCTTCCCAAATTGGGTCCAGATTAATTTAAGGGTATCGTTGTATCTCACCACTTTGCTGCAACCGTGTATATCAATTTTTTTCCCCCGTCATTGTGTTTTATTGTCCCTGCTTGCCTCACCACCTCACCTCCACCCAACCGCACACAGTCAAGCAAGCAAACACCCAAGCTGAGCTCGCAGCCCGGTCACACCCGGTCCCCCAGCAGTCTCCCATCTAAATCCCTCTCTTGTCAGGAGGGACATTGGATGTGATTAGACGCAGCCTGTTGGGCCCATCTGATGGCACTGCCAGAGCAAGCCCTTATTCTGAACAGAAAGAGAGATGCTATATAGCACAGGCAGTCTGTTCTTAATTGTTGGCTCCTCCTTGGAGCGTGCCGTTTGCCAAGACGAGTCATCCTTCATCCCCTACACACACATACATCCGATTTACACTTCACATTAACAGATAACCGATTAATTTCACTTTCATGCAACTTCCTCCTAGCTGGCATTGAAATGCTTCTTGATGGCTGCCAGACAGCTACACTACAGCTCCCATGATGCATTTAGAACCCCATCCCCCTACCGCCATTTGGCCACAGGGATGCGATACGTATGACCACATTTGATGTGTCGATAGCCGTAATACATCACTGGATTGATTTGTTACTCCCACACTGATGTCATGGTACTACTCGTAACTGTCTGGGTTTTCTTGCTCCATTTCCCCAGCACACCGCGCTCGTCTTGCTTTCAACCCTCTCTCCTTCCCTTCGTCTGTCCCTCCTCTTGACATCCACCCTCTCACCTTGGCCCGTTACCGTCCCTTCCCTTCCTACTCTCCCTTCAAATCCCTCCATGTCGGTATCTCTCAGCCCTCTCCTGTCTCCGGCCATCCACCCAAGTCTGGCCTCGGAGCGGAGGCATTCCGGTGCCGGACTTATCTCCAGACCAGCGCAGCAGCGTTGGCCGGGCATCGGCACGTCTTGAAACGCTAACAGGAAGTGGCGCTGCTGGTGGTCACACAACATGCCGTCCAGCTTCTGCACACTTTTCCTCTTTGTTTCTAATGGGGTACATTAAATGGTGCTGTGAGATTTCATTCTGAGATCGTGATATGACCATTTATCAAATACAGTGTAGATAGTGATAGATAGCCAGGAGCAGACAATCATTACACTTCCCCCTCCCATGCTGGGACTCTTGGCTCCTGAAAGCAAATTATTACCCACAGAAAATACAGAAGCAGGACTGCACCGTACCTGCCTTGGCCATTCATTTTTATAAAGGCGTTTTCTGTTTCCGTGGTACGTACTGCTAATGAGAAACACACGGTCAGGGTCTGAGGCAAATTAGCACCCTCCAGACAATCAATACCTGTTATCAGCTGCAAGGACAAGCTGGTCCCCAGAGTCAACTGGTTTGACCCGACTCCAGTGATCTGACATCTTTATGATCTCGCATTTTACAGGCCAACCCTGGCATTCCTGCGCTAATGGCTCTTCCATTAACAGCAGTCATTTCATTATCTCCACGACTGCCTTGTTTCTGGTTTACGGTGTACGGGGAACACTTCAAAAGATCCCCTCGTGGCAACCTCAGATTATTACTGGTAGATGATTTACTACTAGTGAGCGATGGGGGGGGGGGGGCTGTTTTCCTTTTCAACTGAAGTTAGGGCCTTATTAGTCCTTTTTTATGTTGACATTTGGCAGATGCATTCAAAATATGTTTAAGTGCTTGTTAATATATTAAGGATGTGAGTACCCATGTGTGCGCTCATTTGATTCAAATTCCAGGCAGCCTTTTCACTGAACGAGAGGAAAAGTGATTGAGACCCGTGGAAAAGACATAGAAGTGCTCAATAATTAGGTGAATTAACCCGGGGTCATGCAGTGCGGCAGCAAGGCAGCAGACCCCCCTCTATTTGTGTCTGTAAATGTTTTATGAGGTTCCCCTTTGAACTGGCTCAGCAAAGCTGTGCGAAGGAATGGGCCCCTCAGTCCGTAGAGAAAGGTCAGTGGAAACCAGAAGGCTGTGCTACTTAGATCATCCTTGCTGTGTCCACAAAAGATTCATTGAAAGTAAGCCCAGATTCCCGGAAGGGGAGTTTGTACAAGTGTCTTTTAGTCTGACATTTTAAGGCAAACATGGAAAAAGAATGTGTGTAGTGGTAGTGTCAGTGTTAACTACAAAGGAGACGCATTTGGCATGCAATCCGGAAAATGTCCATGTAAACTTTAAAAAGTCCTGAAATTGTCATCAGCCATGAGTCATTCTGACACTGAATAAAGGGGAAATGTCTTTTTTCCTCTTCTTTTGTTTTACCGGGAAACCTCGTCATTTGGCCGCTATTTATCGAGATGTGCTCTGAAGTCATTCGTTGCTGATTTGTGTTGGACTTTTCCTCCATGGGAAATGTTTCCAGTGGGTGACCCACCCAGGGCCATTTCCATTATGGAAGGCTTTGGACACACAGCTAAAGGACAAGCTGGAACAATTGCTGAAATAAGATTTCCTCCCCCACCCCCGCCCCAGCCATCAAATCGTTTGCCAAAATGTTCTGTGCTGGTTCATTCCCTGAATTTACAGCCCCCACAACCACACCCTTTGTTTAATCTGGTCTTTGAGTGACACCGGTATCTAATGAAAATCAGGCCTACAGATGGAAATGTCAGACCATGCAATCAACTGGCCGCCAGAATAAGCTTGGCCTTCCGTTTCTTTTCCCACAATGTTTATTAAGACACCGCCAAAACATGGACAATTGCCATCAATTTATACATCTGTCAAGCTATTTGACATGAACTAGCTACCTCGAAACGGCAAAGTACAAGTTGCCATTCAAAAACAATGCTGCTTCTATTTTCAATTACACAACTAGCTCCCTCTTTCACCCTCACTGTTGAATTTCTGGTCTCTTATATGTTAAAGGTTATCTATAAACTCTCTATTTCTTTTTTTACGTCATAAATGCCACATAAATAGCTCAACGTAGGTGACGCGTTTCAGAAACCTTTTGAATGAGAATCAATAAAACCTGTGGCTACCGCTTCATGTTTCCCTAGTCTTTCGGGATTCCTGTTACAGGGACTCACAGTCCGTGCGTAGACTTTTGGCTAGCTCACCCCGGTAGCACATGTGATTCGGGTTGATTAGCCCACGTGTAGCACAGGGCTCCCATTAGCCCAAGTGACGGGCACTGGGCTTGATTGCCCGAGACGTAGCGGAGGCTAATCGTTTTGGGAAAAGACCCACATTCGTATGCATGTGTAAAACATGGCTTGCCTGTCGGCGATGTGTCTTTGCAGCTTCAGGACCCTTTTTTTTGGGGGGGTTTGAAATATCTGCGTGTTTGCGGGATGTGGGTGGGTGGGTGGGTGGGTGGGTGGGTGGGTGGTGAGAGAGAGAGAGAGAGAGAGAGAGAGAGAGAGAGAGAGAGAGAGAGAGAGAGAGAGAGAGAGAGAGAGAGAGAGAGAGAGAGAGAGAGAGAGAGAGAGAGAGAGAGAGAGAGAGAGAGAGAGAGAGAGAGAGAGAGAGAGAGAGAGAGAGAGAGAGAGAGAGAGAGAGAGAGAGAGAGAGTCACAAACCATGTTGTGCTTTCTCCTCCTCCTCTGGCTGCCTGTGTGGGTGTGTTTATGGTGATGCCTTGCTCGCGCACGGGTGTCGGTGAACCCCTCTGGAGCGGCTCTGAGAAAGAGGGGCTGGAGGTGTGTGGCACCATGAGAAAAGAACCCCCCCCCCCCCCCCTCCCACACACATGCTGTGCGAGCACTTGTTTTTTTTAATGTGTGCCTGTCATGGAGAGGTGGGGGGTTGGGGAGATCTGTGGACATCTTGTAGAATTGCGTGGGGCCCAGACACATAGTGCAAAGTTGTCAACTGCCCCCCCCCCCCCCCCCCCCCCCCTGCACCCCCATACTCCGTACCACCATCTCCCCCTCCCCCCAACACTCTCATCGGATGTCACTCACTTTCCCTTGGTGCCTTTGAGGTTGGAATTCCTTTGGCTCAAACTCGCCGTCCTGAAAAAAGAGCCACTGCCAATCAGTGAGGCTCTGACAGAGGAAGAGAGGAAGCGGTAAATGAGATATGAAGTTGTGTGGGATTAGAGGGGGAGAGGGATGATGCTAGAGCCTGCTTGGCATCCTTATTTCTCTTTTCCCCTCCCTCTGAAGTGATGCCCTTTTTTTGTGGAGTCCTCTAATGGTGTGTGTGTGTGTGTGTGTGTGTGTGTGTGTGTGTGTGTGTGTGTGTGTGTGTGTGTGTGTGTGTGTGTGTGTGTGTGTGTGTGTGTGTGTGTGTGTGTGTGTGTGTGTGTGTCACTGATACATTCCTGGAATAAGTTCAAAGTTTTTGCTGACCTGATAAAATGTAACTTATTTCTTTTATTATCTTTTTAGATTTTTTTTTCCCTTCAAGAGACAATCATTCTTGAGTTTATTTATGCCATGGCATGAACTATCACCGTTGGCTCCTCGCTGTTGAATTGTAGATCAGGCGAAGGGAGAAGCTGTCCCAAGTCCATCTTTGATTCATAGGCGTTGCTTGGCTCAAAGCTGTTACTCTGGTGGTTTGGACGTCGTCTTCGGAACAATTACCATCAAACTGAAGTACGGCCTTTGGTTTCACATTGTTGAGGTGTGCGCTCAACAATGGTTAAACCTTTTTACACTTTGGTTCATGAGCAAACCACTACGTTTACTCTAATGAAAAAATTACGCAGCTTGTGTATTATGCATGTGGAGCTTCAAATTGCCGTAGGAATTGGGCTACTATAAAATTGGTTTCACCCTTCTAAACGCGAGCTCGTATCACTAACACTTGAGGCCACATCTACTTGACACTAGGAATGCCTTATGCAACCTGTTCCAATGGAAGGGATTTGTTTCATGTGTAATCTTTTGGATTGCTACTGTCCAAAGAGGCTACGTAACTATTCCGCCACGTTCCGTATACTGTAAACGTATTTCGGCGCAAATATGTGAATTAATACGTCCTTGTTTGCTATGCTTGCAATGTTTCTGACCTGACCCACACACAATACTGAAGACAGAAAACGTAGGCGGTTGTGACTCCTGGCACTCTGCAATACGAGCATGTGTATTGTTGACATTTCATTTTGAGTGCCCTTCAACTCAACTTCAGTTTTTCTTTCTTGCAGCAACAGTGTTAAAATAACAAGAAAATAAAAGGATTGTATTGCTATAGAACTAGTAGATGTAGATAAAACAATTTTTTGACATCGGACCCAACCAAGTGTTTCCTGAACGCTGGTTACTCCTAACCGACAGTGACAGTTTGGTCAGGAAGTGTCGACGCTGTGGTTGTGCTGGTTGAACCCTTGGCCCAAGTCGAAACCCCAGTGAATGTGTTACGCTTTCACCGCAGGCGATCAGACCATGCCGTTTAGCAGGAAGGCTTTCCACATGTTGCATTGGACACGGAAATACACTATTTGGCTGTATTTTCCAACACGTCTCTCCTTGATCTAAACTTGATCGAACTTCCTTTGAACTTGCCCCCTAAATACCTAAGTACTCAAATACTTAACACTATATAGGCTATATATACAAGTTATACCTGTTAATATGGTTAACGCTTATTTTAGTTGCTTGTGTAGCCTTAATATAACTTTATTGCTTAAAGTCTTAGTCTTGCGGTTACTAAACTTCCAAGCTTGATTGTACTCTTTGCTTTCTCCTTCAACTTCCTACTTCATAAGAGTACACTGCCTAGTGTTTAACACTACAAAAGGCTAATCTTCTACTAATCTAATCTTTCACTCATTGACCTTGTCATGTAAATACATTTCCTCAACCACGGAAGGGCATTCGATTTATGACTGCACGGCCCAAGTGGTTAGATTGACTCGCAGACAACTAGTGTTTCTCTCTGTCTCTGTCTCTGTCTCTGTCTCTGTCTCTGTCTCTGTCTCTGTCTCTGTCTCTGTCTCTGTCTCTCTCTCTCTCTCTCTCTCTCTCTCTCTCTCTCTGTCTCTCTCGATGTATGTATGTATGTATGTATGTATGTATGTATAGTATGTATGTATGTATGTATGTATGTATGAATGACACATTGAACATGTACGGTTGTCTCGGAGTAAGCTAAGTGCTCGCCGGCTAATGCATCAGCACACGATGGCTCGCCCCAGCCACCGCGTGGCCGCACGCGCCCATAAAAAGTCAGCAGCGACGGGCAGCTCCAGGCAAGATGTTGGCTTGCTTTTGCCACCGAACGCTTTTGGGGCGGATTCGTCTCCGTAGCCGTTAGCTCGTGCGCCGCAGCCAACCGCCAGCCCGCCAGCCCGCCAGCCCGCGCCCTCTCCACGGGCAGCCATCTGGCGCTGCCAGGCGCGCGCTGAGGTATGCGTGGAGGCGGAACATCTGGTCCGCGCCGCTTCCCGCTGGCAGGGCCGCGGGATGGAGGCGACTTTCACAACCCAACTGTCTCCGACATGGGCCTGTGCTTTGAGATCGAAATGGCACCCGGGTACAACAGCCACTTTTATAATGTGCAGGCCCCCCCCCCCCCAACTGGATTATTCACCCGTTTCTGCATGACGATAGGCTTTCATAGGCACTTGAATCAGATGGGGGTGATGTAATGGACGTACCGATGGCAGCAGAGACGGCCTTTTAGTGGGAGCTTGTGGTACCTAAAGTGCTGTGATAACTGCGACCTCGCCCTAAACCCGCTGCTCTTTACAGCTTGTGATGAGTGTGCCTTTGTGTAGATGCGTGCCTGGGATTACTAGAAGAGGTTATCTTACGTTCCACGACAGCGTTAAGGCCATGTGTTGCCGTGAGTCATCTTTGACTTTACCTGAGTGGTTCTCTTCACTGACTGGGTTAGTTGTTTCAGGCTATTCTTTAGGAATCACTTAAGCTAAACAGAGGATCTAATGCTTTACATTCTCACTTTTTATGTCTTTTCTGTGCAGTGTGTCAGCCGTTTGTGTTTTGGTTTCACAGAAGGACAAATTGCGTCCTTCCACAGAGAAGCCTTATTTTGTATTGTTTTTGTTACACACTTCCGCTGTGTAAAATAATAAAAGCACCCGCCGAATAATGGGCTCGTATTCGAATGGGTCAGAAAGTGACAATGGATTGAAGTGACAACAGTGAATCATAGACATTTTTGCTACGACGAGTCACCCTTCCAGTAGTCTTGCGATAACAGACAATCTGAGATCTAGCCGCCATACAAATGTCTGGTTATCTCAAAATGCAAGTTAGTTGTTTGAACAGCAGCGGGAACGGCCGCTAACAGACCTTACATTTTACAGGAATCGACGCCTTGCTGGAAATGAATCTCTCCCCCCATTCTCCTCCATAGTTAAACAAGCTGGAGCAATAGCAGATCACTTTGTAACACGGAGAGAGCTTTGTAAAACATGGAAAATGGATGTCCAGAGCAACGTTACACTATGCGATTCTGTGTCTTTGAATTTGGGCTCAGTCCACAAGATTGGTGAAATTAAGTATTCACACACGGCTTTCTTTTAATATTTTCAACCCAGGAAAAGAAGGACGTGTTGGTACGACAGTGTTTACGAGCACACACGACTACTGCCGCACTAAAGAGTTTTTATTTTAAACTCCTAATCGTTTCCACTGAGGTTAAGCAACGAAACCTGTCAGATTGTCCTCGGTCTCTACTTTAGCGAACGCGTTTAGTGTCTAACTTGTGAGTCTGGCCTCTGTGTCTGCAGTCTGCTTGCCTGTTTTTTTGTTGTTTTTACAATGTTGATTTGGTAAGTTCTGATGATGCAGGTCATTACATGGTGACTCATTCAGTACATGACTCACCTCATGACTGACGATAGATAGAAAGTTGTTCATTTAGACTCTTGTTCAAATTGTTCTGCTAAGCCATATTGGTGAAAAAAGCAAGATATTTAAGATATGGGATGGCGGTTTAAAAAGGAAGAAATTATTTCTTTTTGTTTTCTGGGAGTGTTGAACTTGGTTGAATCTCTGGTGTGTGCTCCATTAACAAACATATGTGCATCTTCTCCTGAAACTTAGGCAGCACACTAAACGGAAAAGAAGCCAAAACAAAAAGACTGAAAACTAGCGCGAGTATGTGTGTTTATTATAGCTCTAGCTTGACACTAAGGATTGCTCCGAAAAGGCTATATAGGTCCCCTGATGCTTTTCAACCAGTCTACCCGGCCCATTTTTTGTAATACTTCTGTGCCTCTACTTCTCAAGAGACAACAGCAGCCTTCGTCTGTATTAACCTGGCCACCCCACTCAGTGTTATCCGCAGAGCTGCAATTCGTAGGCTACCTCTCAGCCACAAAAGTGAACTGGAGCAGGGGATACTCATGCCCACTTAGTATGGACGACATCATGTGATTCCCAGGGCCAGAGATTGAGGTTATTACCTTGGTCACTTAACTGCAAAGAATTATGCTGTGTGTGTGTGTGTGTGTGTGTGTGTGTGTGTGTGTGTGTGTGTGTGTGTGTGTGTGTGTGTGTGTGTGTGTGTGTGTGTGTGTGTGTGTGTGTGTGTGTGTGTGTGTGTGTGTGTGTGTGTGTGTGTGCATGCATTTGTAATTAGATACACTGCATTATTATCTCTTTGAAAGGTGGAAGGCCGTTTTTCTCCGGTCGTGGTGATTGAGTTATTGTAAATGGAAGTGCGTCGTGAACGGTGAAGGGAAGTGGGTTTTAGAAGTGCTGAGTTATGAATCGACTTCAGCAGGCCTGCAGGTCTGCATTACACAGACACGGTCGCGCTTCGTACCCTCGTGCGTCGCCACTGGTTAAAGCAAAAGATGGTGAAGCAGTAGGATACTTGTGTCAGTGCGCGACTCCTTGTTTACTTTGGATGCATATTCTGCCAATATATGAATTGGCAGAATATGATTTGAAATATGACAAACATGAAAAAATAAATAAATAAAAGGGCCAATAGATCTATTGGCCCTTTTCAGTCAAGTCTGAATGCGTGGATAGTGATATCCTCAAGCAAATTCCTCAACAGCGGAAGGCAGCAAGCAAGATGCCTTGGGACCTTCAGATTGCTAGCACAAAACTCGCTACTCACTCAGACACACATTTAGTGTTAGTCAGAATTGACTATCGTCCGGATGTGCTCACATGTCCGTATCTGCATGCTTGCACTTTGCAGCTATAAGTCAAACACTGACGAATAAAATATACACACTTGCTGCATTCCTAGCCACAGAAAATACACACACACACACACACACACACACACACACACACACACACACACACACACACACACACACACACACACACACACACACACACACACACACACACACACACACACACACACACACACACACACACACACACACACACACACACAGTGGTTGTGTGGGCTCCGGCAGACGCATACACAGACTACTGTAGCGGTAACACGGTAGGAATTCCAAGCAGCTCCTTAATCCCAGCGAGTGCTGACGGAGGCTTAGATTGGAAGGCCGGTGCTCCGGGGAGGAGAGGCGAGGAGAGATGTGCAGGTTAGAGAGTGCAAGGGGTTTCAAGTTGGCCGGTGAGGAGAAGGCAAAGAGTGGGGAATTAAGCGTATGGAGTTTCTCGCCGGAAGTAACCCTTTTCCGAGAAGGCATTTCTTTCAGAGACTGTTTGAAAGTAACAAGTCAGTGTGTTCACAATGGGTTGACTGAGTGTTTTGTGTGCGTGCGAACATTGCTAATGGGTTGTTTGAGGGATAGATACATTTTTCATAGCTCTGTAATGTAGGTTGTTATGATGATGTATTTATGTGTCTTGACAAAACAGACTTGAATAAATCAAAAGTCCGGTGTGTGTGTGTGTGTGTGTGTGTGTGTGTGTGTGTGTGTGTGTGTGTGTGTGTGTGTGTGTGTGTGTGTGTGTGTGTGTGTGTGTGTGTGTGTGTGTGTGTGTGTGTGTGTGTGTGTGTGTGTGTGTGGCTAGTCGCGGATCCCATCCATAAATTTCAGGAAAATTAGAAACGCTATTTTGCAAACGTAACATGTCGGACTATTTATTGACGGTGAGAACAAAACTGTCTCTCAGATTTGATGCGTGTCCTGTTTGGTTTCCTAGCAAGAAACATCTCTTGCTAACGGGTTGAAAAAACTCAGACATAAAAGCTGATTACACAGCCACTTACTGAAGCCGTTTTGCTCTGATTGTAAAGTCACTCCTCCTATCGCTGCCCCAGACATGGCATCTTAAACTGAAATCTTGTTTCCGGTGCACAGTTGCACTCTGCCTCCCTGTACGTTTTGAGATTTTACAATTGAAAATCATAAAAAAGAAATATAAAATCTGCAATCATCTAATTTGCCATTAAAATAAGCTCGTGATCCATCTCTGTATATTTCATGTTTTTATAATATGGCGGTAGCTTCTGGTTTGACCCCTTTAATGACCATGGTAATGGTAGTGTCTATGTTGCAGTCAATAGGCTTATTCATAGACTCTTTCTATTTGTTTGTGTTATGGACGGCGCAGCCTCCTCTTTCACTGTGAATACAACCCCTGCAATATACAATAACATAATGGGCTAGGAAAATACAGGCAGAGTTCATAAACCACAATGACAACAGAAAAGAACCGATGCCCAAACCAAAGGCTCATGCTTTTCAATGGTGACCATAAACCACAAGTTTGTGATGAGGCGGCCTGTTTTGTCAGTGTGCTTGTCGCTGGGCCTCTTTCATGTTGCAGGACTATAAGTGAGCCCCGGTCTCCAAAGCCCGCATAGGATTTACTCAAGCCTTTATTTCACATGGGGAAACCCATTGAGGCCTTGGGTCTCATTCTCAATGGTGCCCCTGAGTACATACTAGAACAATGCAAAAGTTTCAATAGGCTGTGTGGGTTAATTGGTGCCATGGATCACCACATGTGATTGCGCTCCTAACGAGCTGCTGTGTCCTCCCCCCCCCCCCTGTAGGTATGACTACAGAGAGATGCTGTACAACTCCACCTTCTGCCTGGTGCCACGCGGACGACGGCTGGGCTCCTTCCGCTTCCTCGAGGCACTGCAGGTTGGTCACGGAATTGTAGTTCCTTTTTTAAATTTAATTTTGTAGTTCTTTCGGATGTCTTGCCCTCACTCTGGAACGAGGCTTCCCTACCGTGTCACCGTAGCCCCTGCTACGCAGTTTGGCTGTTTCTGCTTGGAGTTCGATGTGTAACAGGTGAAGGAGGTGAGGTCACAGTGGGAGAGAGGGCTCCCGATTCATGTTTCTGAAGACCCCCTTTTAACCAGTGGTAGACATTATTTTTCACGTCGTTTCTGGTATGCAAGTCTCAGTGGTTTGATACTCAGTCATCTATGGATAATGCTAAAGAAGCAGCATTTAGAGCTTTCTCAAAGTGGCATTACAATCATATTTATATATATATATATATATATATATTACATTTCTTTGGTAATTAATGGTGTCTGTAGGTACAGTACATAATTGGACCAAAATAAAAAAAGGCTTGTTATGTATATGCTCCAAGAGACGAAGGCCCTCCTAGCTGGACCTTCAGGCTAAATATCCCCCATCCATTTCTACACGTGTTCCAGAGGGCCGAAAGCTTTCAAACATTGTTCCGAGATTTTCTTTCCCCTCCGTGTTAAAGATTGAATAGGGTTTTTGCTGGCACAGTGTCCCAAGTTTAGCTCGGAGCTGAGCAAGAGTTCAATAAAGAATGTATAAATGAAAACAAATCAATTGAAAGTAGGCTGCGATGGCTGGACAATAAGAGCATTAATCACTTTTGTTGGATGGAGGAAGTGATGCCGGGGCAACCCACAAACCCCCGGCCAGTACTGTTGTAATTATGCAGCCGCTGTTAATACAGCTGCCTCTGACTCAGTATCTTAACCCAGCTGGCTTCTTCTTCGGTCACTGGGTTTTTTCCTCCACACACACACACACACACACACACACACACACGTACACACACGTACACACACACACACACACACGTACAGTTGTATGATATGGAGGGGGAGGAGTTATGAGGTCCTCTTGATGACTAGTAGTCAGTTCATCAGTCTAGCCACAGCGTTCACAATAAGAGGCAATTTTCGTGAGGCAAGTCCAATGTCCAAAGTCTCCTTCCTTGTTGTTGGGATACATTCAGAACCTCTTTTGTCAGTGTGTCTGCCAGTTAAAATATCATAGGGTTTTCACACACACACACACACACACACACACACACACACACACACACACACACACACACACACACACACACACACACACACACACACACACACACACACACACACACACAATTCTTCTTCATCCCTCTGCTTGCTCATCGCTCCGTTTTCTTCGTCTCATCTTCATCCCTGCTCCTCGTCTCTCTGTTGCTCCCTCCCTCCCTCCCTCCCTCCCTCCCTCCGTGCAAATCCCCACTACTGGTCTGTATCTGCCTGCCTGATTTTCTCCCCTGTCCATCAGCTGTTGGCCCCCCACACCCCCGCTTTCATTCTCTGCTCTACTCTGCATCTCCCAGTTTTTCCCACACTTGAACAGAGAAGAATAGCAATTGCCTCAAATCCAAGAATGTCCCGTTTTTAAAGGGAAGAATTTCACAGCATTTGGATGTTGGGTTGCAGTTTTTTGCCTTCATGAAATGACTGAAAAGTAATCGTTTCATGCTAAATAGTATGGATGAATCTATAGTATTTCCGTGATACTTTAAGACACTAGTGTGTGTGTGTGTGTGTGTGTGTGTGTGTGTGTGTGTGTGTGTGTGTGTGTGTGTGTGTGTGTGTGTGTGTGTGTGTGTGTGTGTGTGTGTGTGTGTGTGTGTGTGTGTGTGTGTGTGTGTGTGTGTGTGGCGTATTGTAGTTGTAGAGAATTTGTTCATCCTGATTCATTAATATAGTATGTTGGATGGATGGTTTATGACCAGGAGGGCAACTTGTTTGCCATTTAGGAAGTCCCAAAACGGTAGCTGTAGATGATGTTTCCCATTTTAAGGTTATCAGCAACCTGCTGCTCAACAGTTGTGCATGCTTGCGTTTCATTTTCACCCAGCAGTGTCACCTTTTTTAAATAGCATTGTAGGGAACAATTAACATTTAGGAGCACCCAATGCCACAGGCTGCACGTTTGCAAAGCGACATGGTGCACACACACACACACACACACTCTCTCTCTCGCTCGCTCTCTCGCTCTCTCTCTCTCTCTCTCTCTCTCTCTCTCTCTCTCTCGCTCTCTCTCGCTCTCTCTCTCTCTCTCTCTCTCTCTCTCTCTCTCTCTCTCTCTCTCTCTCTCTCTCTCTCTCTCTCTCTCTCTCTCTCTCTCTCTCTCTCTCTCTCTCTCTCTCTCTCTCTCTCTCTCTCACTCACATACTGCTTCCGTGTGCTGTAAGCATTTTGTTCACTGTGTACTGGAAATGGTGTCTTTAGATACTTAGAATGAATGATAACCCTCCGACGTGAGTAGGTGACAGGTGACCATAGTGTGCAACAGGGCTCTCTGTTGTGGGGCAAGTCACTTGTATCGCTTTCAGTTCACATTTACTGCATTTATTGAATGGGTTGGGGTTCTGTTAAAGAGCCAATGAACCCTAAACGTTATATATCTTTTTTTTTAATTTTTTAAACATATTTCTCATATGATCATGAACATAGTAATCTATGCCATTATGTCACTGTCACTAAAATAAGACCGTATTTTTGTTGTTGTTGAGTCTTATGTTTTTGTCTTCCCAAAACACTACGCGAATCGACACTTTGAATCGAACGCAGGTAACGGTCTTTTCCTGAAGCCTGAAGGTATACTCGTCGACGCCACGGCGACGGGACGATGGCGCCCGGGTGTCTGTGGGTGTGTGGAGCTCTGCCTGGGTAGCGGTTGAGCGAGAGAGGGTGTGAATGCGGATGTGTGGAGCTTGTTCTGGAAAGGCCTTGATTTTGACTATCGCGTCCGAGAGAGGGTTTTGCTTCCCGGACAACTGTACAGTATAACGCTAGGATGTGTGGCGCTCCGTCTGAGCGGCGGTTTGGTTTGATGTCCGTGTCCGAGAGAGGGTTAGCTTCTCAGTATATAACGCCACGGTGTGCGGCGCACTTCATACACACGTCGCTCATTGTAAAATATCACAAAGTTGCCGTAGGTCGTAACACGCCCCCCCCCCCCCCTCCTTCCTAGAACTTTCAGACCCAAACACAATTTTTTATTAAAATTTTTTATTAGCTGTGTTCGAATTCCAACTGAAACAATGGGGTTTGCTGGCTCTCATATTCTGTGCAAAAGTATTTATATAAGCCGCTATGTGGATCAAGTACCGCGTAGGAAATGTATTCTGTACCCTTTATCAAGCCAATATCTGTAGCCCATACTGGTGTAATTTCCATTGCATTGCTGTCGGCCATAACGAGGCCAATAAAATCCGGAATTACGCCTACTGAACAACGGATGCAATTCGTTTTTCCGAAAGCGCCGTAGAAATGATAAGAATTGCTGGCTGGATGATCGGCTAATGTCGTGCTACCGTTGAGGCACTGCGCGGATCGGTCTGATAAGACATTGAGCTTACGAGGTTTTGCATTTGTGCCAAATGTGGGTTATTGTGTTGCAATATTGTGTGCTGCGCTGCATTAATCCAGACCGTGGGACCCAATCTAACGGCAGCGATGTGCGTCAGCTAGTCTCGGATCCTGAAAAGGGAAAAATGGGAAACCGTTGAGTTTACCAACGCTGGGCGAGATTGCTTTCGCCGTTGGCCAAGGAGGGATACCGAAAGTGGGAAGACGATGCTATGGTTTTTAGTTATCGGTCTTCTTGTGGATCCGAGATGAATGGTCAGCCATGACACGTTAGCTGGGTTTCAGCTGGTCAGGTTGTTTCCACATCAATGTGAAGCAAAAGAAAACGAAAGGCCCCACTCATCCTGATTCAAGCTTATGTGCTATTGGCCTGATTTAGGGGACTACTGGCCGTCTGGCACCCCAACATTCATAGTCTTCTGCTCACCAATATGAACATTTCATGTCCCCTCTTCTCTGTGTGTGTGTGTGTGTGTGTGTGTGTGAACTTGGGCAGGGTATAGAAATGATTGCTGTCTGGGAGCCGATGTCCACGGAAGAAGGGATCAGGATGTGAGCAGATTGTGCCTTAGCTAGCGATACGGCGTGGATTAGACCGTGACAGAACCACCATGGGGACTGTGTTTGGGTGGGAGGGTCCAGGCCAATCACTTAATGGCACCCAGTTTAACAGATTAGAGTGGACTTGCTGAATGGGGGAAACTGGGACAGGGGAACTGAATGCTTGCATGCAGCCACCACATTCTGACACACTCGCGCTCGCTCGCGCACACACACGCGTCCAAACACCTGATATGTTTTCGCGTGATCACACGCCTGTTTGTTTTTATATCCTAATGAGTTCCCAGACTCATTTCACCTCGCTGTGATTCCGACTCTTATGAATCCTTGTTGAGTCATTGGGACAGCTGATCAACCAACATGGTGCTGCAGCAGCTGTGGCAGTTGATAGAAATGCATTAAAAGATCAGAAGCTGTTGTTGTGGTCCTCCAACGGGCTCTGGGAAATGGCCTTTCATATCTTGAGGCAATGCTGCTTGTATTTACTGCATTATTGAGGGAGGGAGGGGGGGGGGGGGGGGGGGGGGGAGGGTTGTGGGTGGGAGAGGGAAGAGAGAAAAATCACCTCCAGGAAGTGTGACGGTCACTCCTTCACAATAAAATGCAAGAGATGGTGTTTACAATGGGAACAGATGGCATCCTCATTAAATGGCGGCACTCCTCCGTAGTCATATCACCGATTCCAGGTGTCCTGGAACGGCACATTATGTGACGTTATTGATGACTTTGCACTTTATTGCTTAATAACCCCCCCCCCCCCGCTAGACTGGGCACGCACGCGTCGCGTAGCTTGGCGTCGAGCCGCAAGGAAACGCTCCCCCTCTAATCAATAAGAGCCGCCACACTGAGCCCGTCAGAAAAAGGCTGAAATAGACTTGAAGTCAGTTTTTGCATGCGTCGACGCGTCCCTCTGTGAAGAAAGTGCATGCTTGTATGTCGATTTAATTAAATAATGTATAGATCAGTAGTTGTAGTTAGTCATTAGTACGTTTTGTACAAGGAGAATTTAAAGGAAGACAAACATTTGGAGGACAATTGGTGCGGTCGTCGGCGCTGCAGGGGAGTTGGCCAATGAAAACGTTGGCCCGTGAAATGGCTGACTACTGTATGCACAATCCACTTGTGATTGTTTGACACAACAATGCACTCATAGTTGTTTATTCTCCGTCTCCCGTATGCTCCTCCTGTGGAGGTGGAGCAGGTTGGAAGGAACGCTTTCATGCTCAGTGTATCTCCCGGCTAACGTGTGTGTGTGTGTGTGTGTGTGTGTGTGTGTGTGTGTGTGTGTGTGTGTGTGTGTGTGTGTGTGTGTGTGTGTGTGTGTGTGTGTGTGTGTGTGTGTGTGTGTGTGTGTGTGTGTGTGTGTGTGTGTGTGTGTGTGTGTGTGCGTGTGTGCGCTCTCTCTCCCCCATGCAGGCGGCCTGTGTCCCTGTGATGCTGAGTAACGGCTGGGAGCTGCCGTTCTCAGAGATCATCGACTGGAACACGGCGGCCGTGATCGGAGACGAGAGGCTGCTACTGCAGGTACATGGAGGAGGAAAACGGACCGAACTACGCCTGATCGCTTGTGTTGTCGTAATACTATCACCCTTATAACATGAAATTGTAGTATTTCATATTCTCTCTCTCTCGCTTTCTCTCGCTCTCTCTCGCTCGCTTTCTCTCGCGCTCTCTCTCTCTCTCTCTCGCTCTCTCGCTCTCTCTCGCTCTCTCTCTCTCTCTCTCATATTTATATATATATATTTATATATATATATATATTTATATATATATTTATATATATATATATATCGAGGGTTGAACAAGAGAGTCCTGAAAGCAGCACAATCACAAACAACACATGACATATACCGACAACATATGCAGTAGGGCCCTCCCTTACTCCGATTTTCGTAGATCAACTAAAAGGGATCCACCCCGACTACTAGTCGACTATATTCATAAATCATTTATTCCTTTTTCATATTTAGGAAATATATAAAGTCCGACCCCCTTAAGTATTCTCAGTATCACAAATGTATAATCCTGAAGGATTAAATACACATTGCTGTCTGTTCCCGCCCATGTTCAACATTCCATTCATATATTGGAAAAATAGTTCCACGGAAACGCGTACTATAGCGAACGCTCGAATGAACCGGGTCTGAACACACTCCAAGTCGAGAGTGGCCCTGATGGAATGTTGGAAAGTGTCCAGGCAGACTTTGCCATGGGTCATGTCTGCTCTTCCAAATGTATTTTTCTTCCTTCTTTTCCTTCCTCGTTCCTACTAACCGATAATCCCCTAACCCCCCCCCCCCCCCGCAGATTCCCTCCACGGTGCGCTCCATCCACCAGGATAAGATCCTCTCGCTCAGGCAGCAGACGCAGCTCCTCTGGGAGGCCTACTTCAACTCTGTGGAGAGGATAGTGCTCACCACGCTGGAGGTACACACACACACACACACACACACACACACACACACACACACACACACACACACACACACACACACACACACACACACACACACACACACACACACACACACACACACACACACACACACACACAGATCCGTGTGAAGTGATGATTAGGACGCTATGATATTGCACACATACAGAATCCATTCAGGCTTTAATACCAAAGCCTCTTTATATGTCTTAGATCACCATTATTCCCCAGCTTGTCAATGAATGTGCGTTACAAGGGCGGCCGATGTACTGCAGTGGTAGTGGTGTTCCCCTAACCACGGAGAGGCCACTGCAGTGCTGGGTGAAAGCCGAGAAGGAGGGTGTTAAGTGGTGTACTCTACTGTAATAGCTTCCAGGCTGTCATATTTGTATTCTTCTTTTCCCTACTGTGGTTAGGCTATCAATCCCGTCGGCGGTTTGTTGCTGTCACAGTCCATTTTTCCGTGTGTTCAACTGTGTGATTTGTGCCGCCGCGCCGCTCTGGGTTAGAGTTCCACAGCGGCGCGGAGAGGGAGGGGGGGGGGGGGGAAGTGCTGGTCCACTGGATTTGGAAGACGGGAACTGTTGACATTTCTGATGGTGAATTTCCACTTTATAGGTTCATGAAATGAACGCGGCATCGGAGAACGGGGTGACTTCATTTGGCTGCTTCTCTGGCTGATTGATGTGCGGTTCCTTTTTTTTGAAGTGTGTTTGGATCACGCAAAAGAAAGCAGCACTTACACTGGTGACTGCGTGTACATCCACATGGCAATGTTTCAATTAAGTTCCACTTGGCACACAAGGGAGTTACCAAAAGGCTGTTGATGCCAAAGATGGGTTGAGACTGGATTCGTAGTGCAGAGTAACAGCATTTACAGCAGCAACAGAATTCACATCCCTGGTGCCCTTTTCTTCATTTTTGACACATTTAATATGGGCGAGCAGAGGTTTCCACCACGAGTTGCCATTCCTGGAGAGTTTTCCGAAGCCTATTCTCCCTGTAGAGAAGTCAGGACAGCAGGATGGTGTAGAGGCTGTATGTAAGGGGATGAGGGGTGGGGAGGGGGAGGTAACGTTACACCCCGAGGAGCCGCTCTTCGATCTGTTTACTCTATCAGTATTTGTGACCTTGTACCATGAGATAGGAGTGAGAGAGTGAGGGAGAGAAGGTGAAAGAGAGAGAGGGGGGTAGGAAGGGAGAGAGAGAGACCGACCAGAGTATGCAGCCAGAGTAGGGATCATAGTGTTATCCCTGTTGTGCCCCATTTAGCAGGGAGACTATTCACACACACACACACACACACACACACACACACACACACACACACACACACACACACACACACACACACACACAGACACACACAGAGCGTGTACACTGCAATCTTTCAGTCTCCAAGTAAAGCAACACCTCAAGGCTCGCGTGGATCGGATTACGTCCCCTCATTATCCCTGGAATCAGTGCTCAGGGCTTGCATTACAATGGCAGCTAATCCCCTCCTCATAACTAGTTGGCCCATGTGAGCATGCTCCATATATTTTAGATTTCCTTTAAGATGTCCTGAAAAATAGAAGTGTATGTACGCCGTTCCCCTCCCCCCTCCCTCTATGTATGCTATTGATTGTTAAGCAGCTCAGGGACACACATACTGCTGGCTAGCGGCTAGCACAGTTGGCTATTGGCCGTGGTGGTTGTAGACCTTAAATCCTATCAGGATTTTTTTCAACCTCCATCAAGGCTTTCATTGTCCCTTACACTAACTCAGAAATGTGTGTTGGTCATTTTGTCGAGGCGCAATCGTTTTGTTAGTAAGGGAACATTTGTGTGCTTTATTGTTAGTCCTAGTTTGTATGGAGAGTGCAATTTTGTACCATGTCTTTTTCTTTTTCTTTACACTACATTCTACAGAAATATATCTGACAAACATAAGTTAGGGATACGGGTTCCTTGAAAATAAATGAATGGGTTGTATAACATGCATGGGACCATTTGCAGAGTGTCACAGCTCGTTACGTGGTGTGGTTACCTGTATACGGCCAGTGTGTGTCTGGTCTGAGAAAGGTGCACAGATAAACTACTTGGGTGGGTGTGTGTTTGGGGGTGGGGGGGGGGTTCTTTTAGTTTTTTGTACTTCTTGACCTGGATGACGTTGAAATATGCCTGGCTGGGGTCTTTTTGCAGTAGTAGAAAACCCAATTTTTTGTGGATTTGATTGGATGATTGGAAAGAAAACCATTTGCCATACATCAGACATGCACAATGTAGTTTTAACTTTGGTGTAGATCGGTGCCAGATCTATTGGCGCATACACACTCCCTCAACCATATTTATATTTTTAGCTTTTCAATTGGTGCATTTGGAGGAGAAGAACAGGCACAAATCGATACGTTTCTCACTGTCGACATCCCAAAGGAAACCTTGAAAGGCTTTTTTGGTGTCTTCACAAAATTGTTGTCTGCCGTATTATCGGCAAATGGGATCTCAACCTTCTTCAATTGCTTCCGTTTGCCGTCCAAGAGCACGTATGAACAAGACGTGGATCACGTCCAGTTGCTTTGGTCAGCAGAAGCCTTCCGTACCCTTAATTTTGGACATCCGTGTCAAACCGCAGCAAGGCAGTACCAGAGGTAGTACCAGAGGCAGTACCAGAGGTAGTACCAGAGGCAGTACCAGAGGCAGTACCAGAGGTAGTACCAGAGGCAGTACCAGAGGTAGTACCAGAGGCAGTACCAGAGGCAGTACCAGAGGCAGTACCAGAGGCAGTACCAGAGGCAGTACCAGAGGCAGTACCAGAGGTAGTACCAGAGGCAGTACCAGAGGCAGTACCAGAGGCAGTACCAGAGGCAGTACCAGAGGCACCGTGTGTACCGCCAGGGGTGTTCGTTTTCTCTCGTGGCTCCTTAACACTGAAGCTTTAGGGAAAAAGGCATGCTCACCGCTTGCGTTTGATTCCCAACGCCCCTATTTGCCAGAAGAAAAAGAAGAAAGCTACCGGTCGGGGGGGATCAAACCATCGCGACCGTCTCTCCTGCCTCCACTGAAACAACCATTACCGACGCCATTTGTCGTGAAATGGCGATTCTGCAGCCATTCCGCCGAAGGTCATTTAGCGTGCTTGCGCCTGCCACACGTTTAAATCATTGGACTGATTTCCAAAACAGGAACTAAATAAAAGTAACCAAAAGGCTATATTGCTATTGTTTACAATCGTGACAGACCCGTTAATGCGAAATGCTCCTCTGCAGAATGGGCACAACAAACAGATTTTGACACAATGATATTGCCAACGGATGATTTAGTGAAGCCAGGGGAGACAGTTATTATTGTCCTTCAACATTGGAAGCGGAGGTATTGAGAACAACCGAGCCATAGAAAACGTTCCTCTATTCTTTGGATGACTTTGAGGTCCTCCGGACAGCGTCTGAATGCCGCTCTCCTTCCCTTGCCCTTCTCCCAGATCATCCAGGACCGGGTGATGCGGCAGAGCTCCAGGAGTAACCTCATGTGGAACAGCCTTCCCGGGGGCCTCTTTGCCCTGCCACAGTACTCCACCTACCTGGGGGACTTCCCTTTCTACTACGCCAAGCTCGGTCAGTCGCACGCGCACACACACACACACACACACACACACACACACACACACACACACACACACACACACACACACACACACACACACACACACACACACATACACATACACATACACACACATACATATACACATACATACACACACACACACACACACACACACTGCTAAATATGATTAGAACGGGTATGTATTCCAATCTTTTTGTGAAACCAGTGTGACGGCAACACATTCCCTGCCGCTGCCTTGTGAAGGGAGATTAATTGAAGTGTGTGTATCTTGTAACATTTGCATTAAGTATTCAATAAGTAGGAATATCTTGTTCACTGAGAGGCGCACGGTAAATCCGAGCATGTTTTTGTGCAAATGAGTGCGCTTGGGTTAATTGGGAGACCTTGCATGTTGCTGACAAACACCGTCGTGGCTCGGAAGCCTCATTAACACGCGAGCAGATGTGCTCGATGCTAGCACGCCGCTTGAAATAAACAAGTGTTACCGTCCAGACAGGTTGCTCGGGTTAAGGTATGATGTGTGTGAACTAATCCTCTGCATCGCAGTAATGGCTTGAGATGAACGACCAAGTGAGCCAACGTGGCTAACACGCCTTGTGAGTTCACCACGGGGTCTTTTGTTTTGTTTTCTTTACAAAAGGATAATCGCTGTTGCTAAATGAGACGGCCGCAATGTAACCTCCCAAACAGTCTGGTGCCTTCAGCATAACGTGATGAAAAACCATCCTATCTATTTTGTATTGTTGCTGGCTTGATACTTATGTTGGGCTCTGTATTAAATGACATAATGGCAAATGACAAATTGGTTATTTGGTTATTTTTTCCCTAACATTGTTGATTTAAAAGAAGCAATCATCAAAGTGAGATGGATTCAATACTCATTATTATAAATGTTTTTTTTTACTGAGGCAGTTCTTTCCCGTGTGTGTGTTTTGTAGGTATCAAACCATACCCCAAGTTCACCGCCATTATCCACGCGGTGACTCCACTCGTCTCCCAGTCCCAACCAATCATCAAGCTCCTTGTGGCGGTTGCCAAATCCCAGTACTGTGCACAGGTAATCCCATAGCACTCCAGTAGAAGGAGGGTGTGTGTGTGTTTTAATTTCTAACAGGAAGTGATATGTGGTGGCTGATCACTAGTTTCTCTTATTTTATTTTTTTTAAGATGTGTTCACACACTGCTTTTTGAGAGGTTTTAGGAAACTGCGCCACAAATCTAAATGGAGATCTCCTCGATGCAGGACTTTCATGATACATTGTCGCTTTCAGCCCCACACACACACACACACACACACACACACACACACCCCACTGTACAGCCCTGCCTATTGCTGTCTCCGCTGCGTGTAGCTGTCGTTTATCTCTGGATTGTGAGTCAGGTTTGAAAATAGACCTGCTGCTGTCACAGGAGCATGCTGTTTGCGTCCTCTTCACAGGAAAAGAAGGGTTGGATCTTTTTATCATCGATTTTAGATCTTCCAACTCACAGCAACGAACGCTATACTTGGAACCATTTAACCAGCCAAAAAGTTGGGCTTCTGATCGGGGGAAAAATGTATACAAGGACAACAAGCCTAATATATCGGCGATGAAATGTGTTTTGCCTTCTCGCTGGGTTTCTTAGTCATACTTGCTCTGTTTCGCAGGTGATCGTTCTGTGGAACTGTGACAAGCCGCTTCCTGCAAAGCACTGCTGGCCTACCACAGCTGTTCCCCTCATCGTGATAGAGGGGGAAAACAAGGTGAAACAATCAAGAAGTAGAGCTATAGATACCATGCTCCTTTTACTGTGTCGCTTCTCTCAAGTGTTGGCATACCATTGGCATGCGCCAGTGGCCCGCAATGCCACTGTTATGTTCGGCATGGGGGGGGGGGGGGGGGGGGGGGGGGGGGGGAGATGATATTCCGATGTATGGCGTGTTGAGCACCTGTGTCTCTGCCCGGCCTTGACGTTACAGGTGATGAGCAGCAGGTTCCTTCCCTACGACACCATCCCCACCGACGCAGTCCTCAGTTTGGACGAAGACACAGTGCTCTCCACCACAGAGGTAAGGCTAGTGAGACGACTCGTCACCACATGCGCCCCCACCCCCTCCTTCCCACGCCAGATCCCCATTGTAAATCATGGGGGTACGCCTTTGATAAATGGCACTCAGAGAGGGTATTTATTCATAGTCACATTTTATATTGGATTGGAGGAAAATGCTAGTGCTCCGTTCCACCACCCACAGCCCCCACCCCGACCCCCATTCATCTCAATTATCCAAAAGTTTTTCTTTAAAGTTTTTAGCTCGGTTCCCTGGTTTGACGTCATTGCCAGCTTCCTTTGTTTCTTTTTTTTTCTTCTGTTTTTTTCCGCCGTTTGCCATGGTGATTCCTTTCTAATCGCAAATCATTCAGAATCGGATTATTGCATCAATCCTCTATAATCAATGCACCTGTCCTTTTGTCCGTCAAGGTGGATTTTGCGTTCACCGTATGGCAAAGCTTCCCCGACCGGCTCGTGGGCTACCCGGCCCGCAGTCACTTCTGGGACGGCAACAAGGAGCGCTGGGGCTACACGTCCAAGTGGACCAACGACTACTCCATGGTGCTCACCGGTGCCGCTATTTACCACAGGTACCCCCCCCCCCCACCCCCCCCCACCCCCCCCCACAATCCTTGCATACAATCCAAACAATTAGTTTTCATTGTGAAATGTGGTGCCATTCTGCCCTGCGGTTGTGGTCCTGTTTCAATGTATTTATATCTTTGGCACAGTCTTCCTACTTTTCTTTCTTATTATTTTCTGTCCCATTAGATTTTGCCATATTGTATTCCTCCAAGTGTCTTTCCCACTTGTTGCCATGTTTTGGATCTCTAAACACAATTCTTTCTCCCCTCTCTCCCCGTCCCCGACCTGGTCGCTCCAGATACTACCACTACTTGTACACGACGTACCTTCCCGACAGCCTCAAGAGCATGGTGGATCAGATGTCCAACTGCGAGGACATCCTGATGAACTTCCTGGTGTCGGCCGTCACCAAGCTGCCTCCCATCAAGGTCACCCAGAAGAAACAGTACAAGGAGACCATGATGGGGCAGGTGAGGCAGAAGTGTTAACACTCTTAAAGGGACAAACACTCTTGTCCATTGAGAGTTTCAATGGACAATATTTTGTCCACTGACGTCGTCGTTCCGAATCGGAAACAATAGACGACGTTAATCCTATACTAATTACGTCTAATTACGTCAATGCTTTTCCGAAACGAAGTAGATGTTGCAGACTGACAATTTTTGTAACAACGCTCTTATGAAGCCGTACTCCCCAGCTGAAAAATACTGGATTTGATCCCCAATGTCGGCTACAGCCCATCAGACTTCCCTTTACACACTTTTAATTAAAGCGTCTGCTAAATGACTGGACCGTAATAGTAATTACTGACATCAGCCATATTCGTACAGAGTAACTGCATACTGATGCCTTCCCCTGACGTCTTTCAAACAAATTATACACCCACCACGGCATTTGTTAGCAGCAAAGTATAGAAAACATCCGTTTTGTTTGACGAAATGGAAATGTCTTCCTTGCTGCTGGGGCCTTAATAAATAACTCATGAATAATCACAATGGACTCTGAAAGGTCAGAATAACCACCGAGACGTTATTCATTTCTTTTGTCTCATTCTTCATCACACGTCCTTTCTACTTCCCTCTCCCACACTCCATCCAATCTCTCTCTGACTTCAAACACCAATTTCCTTCCTGACTCCTGTGTTCACCCCTCCACACCTCCATTTGCCATCTCTCTTTTCTTCTCTCCCATCTGTCTCCCTCATCTCCTCTGTCCCTTGGCTCCCCTTTTCCCTCGGTTTCTCTCTTGCTTTCTGTTTTATTTCCTCCCCTTCCCACTCTTTGTCACTCTTCCCTTCTCTCTTCCGCTTTCCCTTCCCTCTCTGTCTCCCTCTCTGTCTCTCCCTCTCTCTCTCTGTCTCTCCCTCTCTGTCTCTCCCTCTCTCTCTGTCTCTCCCTCTCTGTCTCTCTCTCTCTCTGTCTCTCCCTCTATGTCTCTCCCTCTGTCTCCTTCTCTTTCTCTCTCTCTCTGTCTCTCCCTCTATGTCTCTCTCTCTGTCTCTCCCTCTCTGTCTCTCCCTCTATGTCTCTCTCTCTGTCTCTCCCTCTCTGTCTCTCCCTCTCTGTCTCTGTCTCTCCCTCCAACTCAGACGTCCCGGGCCTCTCGGTGGGCCGACCCGGACCACTTCGCCCAGCGTCAGACCTGCATGAACAAGTTTGCCAGCTGGTTTGGCAGCATGCCCCTGGTGCACTCCCAGATGCGGCTGGATCCGGTCCTCTTCAAGGACCAGGTGTCCATACTGCGCAAGAAGTACAAGGACATCGAGCGGCTATAACCCCACCCAAGCCCATTCGACCCCTGGGTAGCGGCGTCTGGGGTTAACGCATGATCCAGCACGAGATCCAGTGTTTTGGATGAATGAGTGCGGAGGACGGTGGGAAGGAAACTTTCATGCCCCCCCCTCCCCCCCCCCGGTTAATCCTACCCGCCTGCTCTCTCTCCTGTCGTGTCCTGCGGGGCGTAAGTTGGCATTGTGAACTCTTTGAGGTCGGGGATGATATCTGTTCAGACCAAGATGTTGTCAAACAGAGCATCTGAGCTAACCCTGCACGCCCACATGTTGACAGAGAGAGTCACAGACTGTGAGACGATAGGCCGTTGGTCGTTTTTCAGGTGGTCCAGGTCACAATGTCTTCAAGAAAAGGTTGCGTGGTTGGATTTTATGGATTTTTAAGATCAAGCTCTCAACACCTGCTAAAGAAATGCACAGACTCAAAGCAACGACATTTGGCGGCAGGATATTATTCATAGTAACGACCACAACAAAGAGGATAGGCTTATTTTGGAAGAGTGTAGTTATTTTTTTAATATGGTAAAAGAACGGTCTGCGTTATTCATTCTCTCTCTTGCTCTTTCTCACTCAAAACCCAATCCAGCATGGCGGGTAAAGAACAGACCCCCTACCTGACCCCCTTAGCAAAGAAATTAATCATGACTAACAAAGATCAGAATTTTCACAGTGCCTCAATATAAATCAAATTTCATTGGGATTCGAGAGTCCTGAATAGTGGACTTGGGTAAACGAGCACCTTGATCTCGCTGCTTTTCAATGCGTTTTTGGTTTAGTTTTTTGCTTTTGTCCCCATTGTTTGTGGGGCTTTTATCCCCCCCTTTTCCCTAATAGAGGAAATTGTTAAAACTCAAAAGTATTCAAAATAACACTAATGGTTCTGCTTTCTAATCCAAATGTCATTCAATGTCATTCATTCAACAGAATTGTCTCTTTTAAACGAACACTAAATGAGTACATAATAAGCAGCAATCATATTCATCAGTTTGATGAGCTCAAAGTAAGTACTTGATTATGTCAAGACTTTTGAGAGGTTCCACAGAAACATGCTATGAATTTGGTGGAAAATCTGTGAATGATGCCAGTTATTGCCCTACATCTCACATATGCCCATGTTTAATAATTTAACCAAACTGCATTATGTCTTTCATCGTTTTCTGTCGGTTTGAGGTGTAATGTTATACGGCTTTATGAACAGCCTGAAGTGTTACTTGAATGTGTTTTTAAAGAAACTGAGATAAACGGAGGATTGCTTAAAATGCCTTGGAAGAGGAGTGAGTTGTTGAGCCAACCAGTTAAAGATTTTCTAAACTCTCCTACTCTCAGACATTGGTAAGACACACACACCGGCTTTATGGATGTTAGTCAAGCGATGAAGACTTCTAAACTGACCGATTTGAACAAGCAGAAATATTAATATGCAACGCTAAAAGTCTTCCTAATTATGCAAAAGGTCCTAGTCTGATCATAAAATTGTCTTTCAAATTCCAATTACACTTTTATTTGATTGTAATGTTCTGTTCATTTACTCACTTGATGTATTTACATACTAAACAGTTGCTCTCAGAAAGAGTTTGGTTCACAAAATTTCACCAAAGTAAGAAATATATTCTGGCAATTAAATAAATTATTTGGGTACAATATTGTCTGGTACTGTTAATATGACACGAAGAATGTCAAATGGCTTGATAACATCTGATTATCATCATGGACTGCATTACATCTCATTAATGTATGCCTGGTAATTTATTTTACACAGAATCTAAGATTGAGCTCAAAGTAAAGGATTTTTTGTTTGTGTGTGTGGTCACGTCTATTCCTCCTGTGGTCTAGACATGTCATATCAAGTTGTTTTTTATTTAATTTTTTTGACTAAACTGGAATGTGCTTCTATTTCTTTCCAACTTTTATACTTTATCGAAAGGTTTGTTGCTCAATGAACTGTCAATGGATATTTTCGTAGGAAGCCTCCAATGATTCTGTGGCCAAACATCACCACAGTTTGTCTAACTTATCTTTACCTTTTTTCTTCAGGCCCCATAACCTACCATCCACCCCTTTACTTGTGCCAATTGATCATTTCTAGGGAGTTATTTATGAAATCAAAAATATTCTGTGAATGAACATGAAATGATTAATTGAAAGGGTGTATAGAATGTATTGGAAGTTTATATGGATGTGTGTGCGTGAAATTCCAGAAAACATCATGGTCACTTGAAACCAAATTGTTCTGTAGAAGTGACCCTGGTGCAATATGAGGAGGATACCAATTTAATTTGATCTCCACCCTATCGTTTTTCTCTTTGAGGATAGTGGTTGGTATTATCAATGTGCCTTTAAAGGAAAGACACTTATGAGTTCTCGGCTTTGTGTAAGTAAAAGTCTGTTCTTTATTTTCTTTTTCCTTTTCATTTTGAGTTGATGTCCAGTTACACATAACTGCACCCCTAGAAGTCATGTAACACTGGAATGCTAATAAGCTTTATCATTTACCACACATAAACGTGACTGACATTCCTGCATTCTCTGTTGTAGGAAACTTTTATAGGCATCGTAAGGCTCAAAAGCCCCCTCTGGTCTCCACAAGTATAGTAATAAGAGCGGTACCATTGCACCCTTATACCCTGTATCAGACATAATTCTATGGTGATTTTAACTTTGCCTGCTTCCTTAACTCTAACTACAGACCTAATTTTATAGATGGAAAAATAGAGGAAAAATCACTTTTTTAAAAGGTTTTGATAAATAAAAACAAGATGAAATAAAACATTTGAAATAATCCACCTGTCTTTTTTTTTACCATTTAGTCAACAAACCACATCTTTTCCTCCCTCTTAACAGATTGAGTGTTAAAATGGAGTACAATGACATTCATTCATAGGCCAACTAATCATACTGTTTTCATAAATCTGTGATGGAGTTAATATATCAACTAAGACTAACAAAGTGACTGCAGTCGTAATATCCATCCTTGGTTAGGATGGCGACCATGACTGCCAAGATGGGAACGTTTTCATTTAATTTAATTACAGTCTTGTGTTTGTTAGTCCTGTTCACACTATATTTCTGCAGTGGTAGAAGCCCTTTTCAGAAAGCCTTTGCCTCTAAAATGCTTGGAATGTTTGGATTGACATATTCAACCATCTTATTATGGAAATACATTCGGCAATCTTGTCTGTGTTTTGCATGCGTTTCGCTTGTTATTGGTCCTTAAATGATCAACAACTGTGAATTTGAAGGCATGAGTCGGAAATCTGGCGATGGCTTCTCTAGACCTCTCTGTCTACGCGCCTACAGCAGCTACACTGACGTCCACCACTCCTGACCCTGACTAGGAAACGCTGGTAAGAGGGTCAAGAATCAATCACTAAATGGACGTAGTCCTAAAGGCATTGAACAGGGCGTACTGGGTGTCTATAAATAAATCCTATTTTTAAGACAAAGTATCACAAGTTGGCTGGTTATGTCAATGCACATGATTTGAATCGCCTACAACAGGAGCCGAGGTTGGCCTGGGTCTGTTCCCCACCCTCCTTTAGTTCCCACTCATTGCACTGTTAACCGAAAACATGTTTGTGGTATGAGAAGAAGCAAATTAATCGGAAACTACAATTTGTATCGTCCTTGCGTTGGCCTATATGTGCAATAGGCCCACAGCTGCAGCAGAGTGCAGCGTATTCATTTTCCACATCTGTTTGTAAATATGGATGTAATTGTTGCTCTTGGATAGCGTATGACCAGATGGTAATTATTTGCAACATTCTCGGCAAAGGCAAGATAGCCAATGCCATGCGAAACCTGTGCCTCTATCTTGAACGGAACATTCCTCGATGATTGTATTTGTGTGTTCTGAAACAGAATTGAACATATAGAGCCACTGCATGCACATTCTTACCATTAATGCTTTAGCCTGGGCAATTTGATATGCTACGCTACCCGGCGTCAAAACGAGTTCCAGGCGCAGTGAACTGGGAGAGAGGCATGGACAGAGATGTTTTCAGTGTCTTTTTTTTTTTTGGGTGGCTATTTTCTGGAGTCAGTATCTTTATTTTAATTTTATATATGTTATTTTTTTATAACAGATGCTGTACATATATGCGAGGCAAATTCCGTTAACATTTGTTTCTAGACAATTCAATCAGCATGTTTGCGCCATCCGTTTCAAAATAACTGCTGGATGGTTTATATGCAGAATGCCTTTTCACAAGTAGCCCATATTTCCATTTCAAGTTTTATGATCGAAAATCGCACATGCCATATTTCTATTATTTTTTTAAACTTAATATATTAATATTTTTACTTAATATTTAATATTGGTGTTAGAATGCCACACGTCTACAAAACACAGTAACGTCAATCATAAAAGCAAGGACAATGTATTAATAGGTTTTTGTTCATCAAATTAAAATACATGTACATCATGTTCCAATGAAAATCTGATTTGGTGGTTCCTATTAACCAAACCAAGTGCGCTATATCGCCCCCTATGCAGACTACACAACGATGTAGAGCTGCTGTGGGACTCCTCCTCCGCCATGTTTGAGTGTAAACATCCTGCTGATTTAAAAGGACGCCACTGAGCGGGAGGAAGGCAACTGGCGCCATCTTGGCTCTTTTAATGAGTACAACAGGGGAGAATTCGCTGGGAGAAATTACATAATATATTTTTTATTTCGCTGTCAAGGGGGTAGCACCGGTAAGAAATTTAACTATAGAAATATGTGTTTATTAGAAATGATGAAGGAAAACGAGCGAATAAGCATGCACACTATCGGTTTGTCTATTGCGGCCTTTCAGCTACTTGAAGCCGCTAGCCAACAGCTAACGCTTCAGAGGAAAAAGTAGTCAGAAGCGCGCCGTGTTCCTCGCTCATGTGGGGTCGTTTAGTATTCAATTTACTGTGTTCGCATTTCCTATCGTTTGAGAAACCCCGCCACTCAGGTAAAAAATCGGGGATGTTACTAATTAGCTAAACTCTCAGTTTGCGATGCATGAATCATACTCTCAAATTATAACATTCTTCATTTATTCATCCACCGGGGTTTTAATATATTATCTATTATTCAAAATAAAAACCATTACAAATATTTTATACATGTCACCCCCACTCCTACCACCAAGTAAATATTATAATGTCCAATCAACTTACACACTTAATATTCTCTCTTTTTAGATCTACAACAAAAAAAAGGACGCATAACTCTATTGCATGTGTTTAGTATTTAACTCCTTTTCCACCTATTTCTAAGTTGGGTAGTTCATTTGAAATATTGGAAATTAATATGTTTTTCTAACCTCAGTTGAGTTTTGTAGCGATAATGACTCAGTTCTTTCAATTTTCGTCTTGTGCAGAAGATTTTTCTTGTTTTTTGTAGTATTTATTTATTGTGTTATATTATCATCAACACACAACCACTCGCCACTAACGCGTATAAACTGTGATATATTTGTTTATAAGTCCAAAATCACTATTTGACTGCATTCACTCAGCATGACTTTATTACTCATCATCTTGCTGTGGCAGATCGCAGGATTCTGTATTTCGAGCATTTTATCTTATTGCATGTGTAAATCTTTGGAATGATCCGGATCATACTCATAAAACTATTGACATAGTTAATGCGCATGGTGCTTCAACCGTTGGTAGATCAGCCGCTTTAGATAACACATATATCGAAAATAACAACATAATAAGTGAATCATTGTTTACTGTGTGTGTTTATCTCTCTACTTATCTAAGCTAATAAAGTAATTGTGTATCGCTTTGTACGTTAGGAATATCCTTTTACTACATCCTCGTCCTCTCATGTAAGTGTATCATACACATTATATATAGGTTTTCAGTATAATCGTAAACAGTTGTTGGTTCTATTGGGATGTTAGTTTTTTTATATATTTGTGTGAAGTAGTTGGTTTAGTGGGTGTGGCTTAATATTTATACAGTTTTATGTAGGTCTGTGGGTTTTAGTTTAATGACCATTGTATGCAGCTTGGTCTTGTGTGTGAATGAATAAGTTATTTAATCTTTTAATGTCAAGTCATTTGAATCGGATGGTTCTTTATGTGTTATCTATTAAATAGGGAGTATGTTTGTACTTAAGCAAGATGTATGTTCGCTTAAATTGGAAAAACTACTTGCACAAATGGTCAAAAAAAAATACACTTTACAGAGTGTCAATATTGTATTTCATTAATGTATGTTCTTGATCATTAAAACAAAATAAAGAAAGTGAAATGGTAGCTCAGAAAGTAGTTTAGGGGAAGACATTATTGAACTTAGTCGTGATTTATTTGGTGTATTGTGTTGTTGATGTTGTTGCCATTTCCATAAGGACAGACTGATTTCCACGTTGTGTCTGTTCCCCTTCTAGACCTCCCCCAGTGCGAGTGAGTGCGTGAGACAGGAACCGGGGCAATGTTCTACGCCCACTTTGTCCTGAGTAAACGTGGGCCGCTAGCCAAGATCTGGCTGGCGGCCCACTGGGACAAGAAGCTGACCAAGGCCCATGTGTTTGAATGCAACCTGGAGAGCAGCGTGGAGAGCATCATCTCGCCCAAGGTAAACACTCACGTGCTGGCGCAGCACCCCACAAACACAGTGGCAATAGCTCTTCATCATTCCAACGCTCACCTCTTCACCTCCCAATAGGGTTGTGGAATAAGCACGTTACGGTTTAGAAATCGACGATGAGTGCTTTGTGATGCTACTGCAATACCGTTTGAATTGCCTTATTCAATTCAGAAATTGGCTGCTTAATGAATTACTTTGGCTTATTTTCCTGGCTCCATTTCTTTTCTTGGTGCTCTTGTTAATGCTTGTTTTACCAAAAAAATACATGAATATATAATTTTGTGCGTCCAACTGCTATAAACGAAGGCATTTGCTGTATGGCGACACATTTTTGGTTGTTTTGTTGGAAATTAGTTTGTTTTGTGGCAACAAGTGGTTGAGCCCGTTAAGAGTAGTCAAAACTCTGCTGAAAGTGGACCTCTGAAGCCCTGAGAAAGGGCCATTGACCTAAAGAAATACCCCCTTCTTGCAGGTGAAGATGGCTCTGCGGACATCGGGTCACCTTCTGCTGGGCGTGGTGAGGATCTACCACAGGAAGGCCAAATACCTGCTGGCCGACTGTAACGAGGCTTTCATCAAGATCAAAATGGCTTTCAGACCAGGTGAGGCTTGGGCTGGGATCTGGCTGTTGGTCGGTATACTGTCTAGACGTGCAAAGAAGAAATGAGTGTGAGGCGTAGCCCAGGGGTTCCGCAACTTTGACTTTAGGGGTACCACTAATGGGTCATCAAGACCTGTTGCAGACCACCTCATTCCAAATAGTAAAACACATTTTTTGAAGCGACCCTTATATACACAATTATTACTGCAAGAAGGCTAAACAGGGGAAAGAAAAAGTCATGAACGCCGCTAATACTCTAAGCCAATACAAATGAAAATAAAAAATGTAACATGATGAGATGACATAACAGCAAGCCATAATACAACATTTACTGAATGTTTATGATACATATATATATATATATATATATATATATATATATATATATATATATATATATATAAATCCATCATGCCACCTGCAGTTCCCTTGCAAACAACAGGTGGATAAACCCTGGCCTAGTCGACCCAGTATGCTGACGGTTCTACTTGTTGTGTGTTTTCAGGTGTGGTAGATCTGCCGGAGGAGAACAGAGAGGCAGCCTACAACGCCATCACCCTCCCCGAGGAGTTCCATGACTTCGACCAGCCCCTGCCTGACCTAGAGTGAGTCTGCTTATCGCCGTGTGTGTGGATGTCCAATTTCGGCACCAAGAGGGGTCATTCTTGTCACAAGTGTACATATGCTTTATGAACAAGACTATGCCTTTTACACGTGTGTGTTCCAGTGACATCGATGTGGCCCAGCAGTTCACCCTGAACCAGAGCAGAGTGGAGGAGATTACAATGAGGGAAGATGTAGGCAACCTCAGCCTTATGCAGGACAACGACTTTGGTAAGAACAGCACTGCACACACCCACATATGCTCCCCACCTACATGAAACCTGAAGAGAAGCTAAAACGCCCAGCCGAAAAGAGTGATGAAATCAGTGCCTTAACTATACGTTTTAGAAAAAAAAGAAAAAACAATTTCACACACACACACACACACACACACACACACACACACACACACACACACACACACACACACACACACACACACACACACACACACACACACACACACACACACACACACACACACACACACACACACACACACAGTTGCATGGGAAATGTTATGCATTGGAGACATTGATCACTTTTAATGGCCATGCTTATTTCAAGTACACTGCTCCGAGGCTGTACATTTACTACAGGCTTTCTTATGTTTGAGTTTCATGTGCCTCACCGTCTGAACCCATTTCCAGCTGACTTTGGCATGGACGACCGCGAGATGATGCGTGACGCCAGTGCGTTTGAGGAGGACATCATGCGCGGCCCCACAGAATCCAACCTGCTTCTGGAGTCGGAGCCCGGTCCTGCCAACCTCCCCGACAAGTCCAACCACATGGAGTACGACGACTTTGGCGACAACCCCATGGGCAACAGTGACGGCGGGATGTTGGGTAAGGGCACTTAACACTCATTGTGTTAAATAGGCAGAGATTATTACAATAGGCAGAGATTATTACATTTTTATACCACGTCATTGTTAAATACTTGATCGTGATTAGTCAATATCGCTCTAAGTGCTTGCGTTTATATCTTAATAATCGGGACAGCTCTGCCTTTTAACAGTTCCAAATCAATGCACCACAAATCCAACGTTAACAACAGTCAAATATATTTGACTGAAACTACGTTTCCATGACAACGCAAAACAATTATGCTCAGTGCACCGCGGAAGAACATTTTACTTTCAGTGGATTAGGTCGATTATAAAAAAACAAAACAAGAACGTTATAGAAGAAAGCAACTAATATGGAATCATTGTTGGTAGCAGGTATAAGTGGAATAAACTGACGGGGCTGTGCTAACCTCTTTCGGAGTCCATTCCACCAATCAAGGGCCAATAGTCTCCTTAAAATAGAAGACGAGAAACAACTTGATTTTCATATGTTCTGAAATCATACCTGGGTTCTCCCTAAAGAATTTAAAAAGACCGTTTTGGGATTTCAGACGTACCGAATTAAACGGCGGACGGTTTCCAATACTACCGCACCGAGATGCTTCAGTATCGAGCAAAAGGCATCGTGTGAAATCTGTTTCGTTTTTTTTTCCCTTACTACTCCAGTGGACAAACTGCTGAGTAACGAGGATGGTGGCGGTATCTTCGACGACCCTCCGGCCATCACCGAGAGCGTCATGATGCCCCCAGACCACGGAGACGACGAGGACGACTTTGACAACCTCCAGTCACGTCAGTAGAGCTCCCTCACATAATGGCTCATCGTTGTGGGACAAGTCTTGTGTTGAATGGGGGAAATCTAGAGTTATAGTTGAGTGTATTGGTGTTTTAAATTACTTTTTAAAATGTAATGAACCACACTTTGAAAGGGCGTTGTTTTGAGGAGATAATTTCTTATGATGATGATAATAAAGTATGTTCCACATGTCTAATCAAATGTTTTTTTGTTTGTTATTTGAATGTGTTTGTGTCTAGCGGGTCCAGACAGCCCTGACTCAGGCCCGGTAGAGCCCCTGCCCGCCATGGCCGATCAGACCGAACAGACCACCCTGGTTCCCAACGAGGAGGAGGCCTTCGCTCTGGAGCCCATCGACATTACTGGTGAGAACCTCCTCGTGCCCTGACTGCACACAGAAGGTCACATACACAGAAGGGCGTCAAACAAACATCTCAACATTTACGACAACACAAACTCTAGGAATACACCGGGTTTTGGAATGGGCCTTCAAGTCATCACCTGGTACCAAGCTTGATTTTGGGGAAAAAAAAACAAAAAACACGTGTTCACGCAACTGTGTGTGTGTGTGTGTGTGTGTGTGTGTGTGTGTGTGTGTGTGTGTGTGTGTGTGTGTGTGTGTGTGTGTGTGTGTGTGTGTGTGTGTGTGTGTGTGTGTGTGTGTGTGTGTGTGTGTGTGTGTGTGTGTGTGTGTGTGTGTGTGTGTGTGTGTGTGTGTGTGCGTGCGTTTGTTTAATTATGATTTTTGTCTCAACCAATAGTGAAAGAGACCAAGGCGAAGCGTAAGAGGAAGCTGATTGTGGACAGCGTGAAGGAGCTGGACAGCAAGACCATCCGCGCCCAGCTGTCCGACTACTCTGACATCGTCACCACCCTGGACCTGGCCCCGCCCACCAAGAAGCTGATGATGTGGAAGGAGACCGGCGGCGTGGAGAAGCTCTTCTCCCTCCCGGCGCAGCCCCTCTGGAACGCCAGGCTGCTTAAGGTGAGATCCGGGTCATCACCTGCCGCGTGTGTAAAGGGAGGAAGAGGATCGGGATAAAGACACTCCCTATGAGGTTATGTCATACTGTATATCAGGTGGAGGCGGTCATATTGTATGTCAGTATTTGGCTTGGAGTTTTATGTCTTCCTTGTCTCAAAATGATTCCTAACATTTTCAGAGGCGTTGTTTCAATTTGTTCTCTCGTCCAGAGTCTTTGAGCTGCCCGTTAAAACAAAAAACACGTCCCAATGGCGAGTTGCCTTCACTGAAACACTTTCACGTCTGAGATCTGAAGGACCGGCCAGAGGCCAGGCTGGCCCACTTTATTGATCTGTCAACTTCAGAGTTCATACATTTTTCATACTCCAAAATCCACGGAAGTGAATTCATTTGGTTGAATTGAATGTGTTTTTAAAGGTTTGGTGAGTGGGGAGGCTGGGTGTGAATTGGTGTTACGTCTCGGTGTTGACGGCGATGACACGTTAGCAGGCGAACAGACTGTAACCTGCATAGACTTTCAGTGTCACTGCTTAGACTGACCGTTTTCTTTTTCCTCAGTCAGTGTTTGTCCCCACACAAAATTACATTTATTTAGCTGACGCTTTTTTCCAAAGCGACTTTTACAATTAGTTCATTCAACATTGAAGATGCAACCCCAAAAGTGCAAGAATCACATCAGTACATAACAGTCATCAAAAAAGCTAACTTCTTAAAATGCTACAATATAGAAAGGAAGAATAGAGAACATATTATTTCTATTTGAAATGTCATTTAATAACACATTTTAACGGGCCACGTCTGGACAGATGAGTTATCAGTCTGCGGCGGAGGATGGGTAGGATTTCAGCTGTCCTGATGTCAGTGGGGAGCTCGTTCCACCATTGTGACGCCAGGACAGCAAACAATCGAGATTTTGTCGAGCGGCAGCTGGTGTGAGGGAGTAGCAAGCTTTTTGGCTGTCATAAAGCGTAGTGTACAGGCTGGGGTGTATGGTTTGACCATTTCCTGGACGCAGGATGAGCTGCAGCCATTCGCAGCGTGGTCTCAGTGGAGTGGCCTTCCTTGAATTCAGATTGGCGAGGGTCCATATGGTTATTCTGGGAGAGATATGCAGCGTTATGGATGTAAATGGTAGAAGAGAGACTGGTAGGTAATCCTTTACATCAGATCGGTGGAGTGTGGGTTTCTTTATACGTTTTCGGAAAACAACCCACATTTGCACATGCACAACTCTTGCGGAATGCAGGATGCAACGTCTTCCCGATGAATAATTCAGCACACCACGTTTCTTTCCTTCAGCTTATGGCAGGGCACGCGTGCCCTTGAGACTTTTCCTTTAGTACTCCGAACGCTCTGCATTCAAACAAATGTTGTAGTGGCACTTAACACTTGACTCACTTCCGTCTGCGTCTCCTCCAGATGTTCACGCGCTGCTTGACACCTCTGGTGCCAGACGAGCTGAGGAAGAGGAGGAAGGGCGGCGAAGCCGACAGCCTGGATGAGTTCCTCAAGGAGCTGGAGAACCCTGAGGTGCCACGTGAAGACGTCATGAGTCAGCACAGAGATGTCATCGGTAAGCCCTCTCCCGCTAAACTCGACGTGTGTGTGTGATCTTCCTAATGAGGCATCTGTCTTAAAATACGTTTGATTTCCAACATGGGTGCAGCGGGAACGGAAGGGGCCTCTGCAATGATTGTCTTGTCTGTTAAGAGCTGCTCGTTCCAATTCTAGAATTGAAACCATGTTTTTCCAATGCTCATCTTCCAAGTATGTAATATGACTGGTCTTCTCGGAGCGCCGACTCCTGCAATGTTTGCAAAGCTTTGTGACCTCGCATGAACATGCTGGCCTTCAAGTGTTTGTTGATGAAATTTGACAGTCTGCCTAAAACAAATACTCTGAAATAAGTGGCGATATGAACACCCTTGCATGTTTGCAACCAATAAATAATCAAAGGATTGGTTGTAATATGGACGCAAGGAAAGAGTGGTAAACGTCCCACTTTGCTCTTGCTGTGATGATCACCATGTCTACATGGAAGGCACCGGTCTGTGTTGTACTTGTTGGAGGTCTGCCTCTTCTGGGAGAATTATGGAAGACAAAGTTCAGATGAAAACATATTCCTTTCAATTATTGTTTTGGCTATATTCAGACCAGACCATCATGGAGGAGCCCAGTATTCTGGGATCCTCTGCGATCGAGGGCAGCAGGACCACCCTGGATGAGACCGTCATGCCTCCTCCCGCCACCCCCCGCGGTGTCAAGCGCAAGGCAGCTGACAAAGAGGCCACCCTGCCTGTGAGTAGAGTGCTGCTGCCACTACCTGCTTATGCCTGTTTAAAAATAAATAACAACTTTTGTCAAAATTGAAGATTTTGGGTAATGGCTGAAATCATCACATTTGAAAACATTGATAAAAGGGACCGCTATTGTGGAGCCCTCTAGCTTTCTACTTCTGATACAATAGCTCAATGCTGACGGTCTTGTTGGTAACGATTGTACTTGTCCTCCCCCCAGGTGACTCCCTTGGACCAGCAGCCAGCTGCAGCAGTTGACCGCTTGGCGCTGACCCAGAGGTTGGACATGTCCGTGGTGGACCTCCCCCCCGAGGAGCCCAGCCTCAACCTCACCCAGCTGGTCCCGGAGCTGGACCTGATCGGCGAGAAGGACAAGGACAAGAAGGACGACAGTGACGAGGAGGAGGTCAGGACGGGCCCGTAGCTAGCTCCAGCATCCAACCCAAGACTGCATTGTTAGTTCATGGGACTCTGCATTGTGTGCGCGCTAACTTTGAGTTTGTATTCTTTTGTCCATTTGTAGGATGAGGAAGGCCAGGGTGGAGATCAGGATCAGGAGGAGAAGAGATGGAACAAGAGAACCCAACAGATGCTCCACGGTCTTCAGGTAGAAGGAACACCTGTTGCAGATACAAGGACTTTCACGAGTTTATAAAAGAGCAGACTTGAATACTGAAAACAAAATGTCTCATGTTTGAAGACAACCATTATTATGTTACTTCTTGGGAATAAGACTTTTCGTTATTCCCGAAAAGTATAAGTATGCGACATGACATGAATAACATTCTTCCTAAGGTTTAAATTGGAGCTTTCTGTATGTAAGGGTGGACATGACGGCGCTATGTCCTTCGCCGCCATCAACAAAACGAGAGGAAACTGGAGGAGTTGACTGCAGCGATCAATGCGCCTGATTGATACTGATCTCTCATTACTTGTTCCTCAGCGTGTCATGGCCAAGACCGGCGCTGACTCAGTCAGCCTGCTGGAACTGTGCCGGAGCAACAACAGGAAGCAGGCAGCTGCCAAGTTCTATAGCTTCCTGGTGCTGAAGAAGCAGCAAGCCATCGAGATCACCCAGACAGAGCCCTACAGTGACATCATTTCCACCGCCGGACCAAGATTCCACCTCATTTAAACATTGGAAGAAAGGATGTTCTTTTTTAGTTTTTTTGAAAGGGAGGGGTTGGGGTCAGGGACATTTTAAAATGGATTTAACAGTACTACTACGAAATGAATCATGCAGTATTCGTTTGGTTTCTTAAACGGAGTGAGGAAGAATGTCTTATCACTATATTTATGACATGCCCCTTTTTATTCAGTCAACCCCTGTGTACTTTTCGCATCGAAACATAGATCCCACATAATCAGTTTACACAAATCTGCCCCACTTGTGCATAAACATGAAGCCTTCCTGAAACGTGTCCGATTCTAGAGACTCCCCCTTGTTTGAAAGGAAATTAAACAAACACTGTAAATGTGGCAGAAAGGTACTGTTATGTTTTCTCATAAAAATAACTCACTCTAAACTCCCTCGTTGCACTTGTCCTCAAATCTTCATTATAATCATCATAAGCTTGAAATATGGGTAGGAGAATTATAACGGGCATCGGACTTCAGTTGTATAATTCTGGCAGGATGTTTGTTCATGTTTCTTTTTGTACTGCATTTATGCTTATTCAACTTTTGCATTATGTAACTAGCTATGTACTTGTTAAGTTCAGTATACCACATTTTTAGTCTCTGGGTAACTTCTAGTTGTTGTGATACATCTGTAAAGATTTAAAATAAATGTGTTTTAAATAATTTGTTTTAATGCCTTGTACTTCACTATGAACCTGGTTTTCAGGGGCAAAACAATTTCTAAAAAGATGAACGATGCTCCACAGAGGACTGGTCTAATGTCTACCAGATGAGAGATAAATAAGAGGGCCAGGATCCAGCCGAATAGGCTAGAGTGTTTAAACTCCCTGCTGACAGTTTCTATGTTTGAATCCCCAGTGTCTTTCATCGAGATGCTACTACTAACTTTGAGTTTGGATGAAGGCGTCACCTGATGGGTCCCATTCGTGTGGCCTGACAGTCAGTGACCCCTTGCCTAAAAACACACCATGGTAGCCAGAACAGATCAATTAATAGGGGTGATCTAGCCAACTGCATTCGTCTCACTCAAGACTTTAAAGGGCGTAATATGCACATTGATAACATGGAATGTAGGAGCTTTTCAAAGGACGTTACCAGTATTAGCCGTTTTATATTATGAAGGGCCATTGGGGCCAAGTTATAAGGATCCCCTGCTTTTGGAATAAGGCATCTGAGAAGTGGGAACTAAAACTGCGAATCATGTAGGGAATTTGAATTACCTTCTTGAACCGACTATTTGGGTTTATCTTTTTTCTTTTATAAAACCATCCGAAACCCAAATGTATCTTCAGGAATTAAGGAATTAAAACCTACATCCCTACACGGACAACCAACCTAACGGACCGGCAACGGAAGCGTCCGTCCATTACACTGCTCCGTCTTTTCTCGTGGTGCATCTCCACAGTAATGGCTTCACGCAAAGACTCCACCTCGGCTACAACCGCCGTTGTGTCTTCTGGCGGCACCCTAGACTCGCCCGTCAAGCAGATCCAAATTGAAGGACTTGTAAGTATCACCAATATTAGGTTTTTATTTGTGTATGTTGTGATCTGGGGAAGTGATCATGGAAGATGACCAGATGCTAAGGTGTAAGCCTCATCATGGCGGATACTAAACAACGGAGATACATTGAGGTTCGATAAGCTTTTTGGATTTTTGAGAACAGTACTATTTGGCAGTGGTTATAAATTGGCGTTACTTTCCCCATTACATTTTATTTGGTGTTAATCTTCCGGTCTTTTGGGCAATTTGTTCCAATCTGGTTATACAAATCCAATTCAGCCAAATGGATATCTTCCTAGATCCTTTACGATTATGGACTTTCGGTATAAAATATAACGTTAATGCGCATTCTACCTCAATGTTTTCAATGGTATCACTATATTAACCTAGGATATTTACTGTTGGACAATTCTTATAGTCTGTTTGGTTACAAATGGGGCTGATATAGAAGTGCAACAGTGAATTAATTTAGTGTTCACTAAATGCATCAATATAATTAAATCCGACTACCATTATTATTCATTCATTGTAATGAGTGGCATGGTCAAAATGATATGGTACAATTTTAATTATTATATTATATATTCATCAGTAAAATATCTTATCAGTTGAAACCATTTAGGCCACACTCGCTCAATTGATCCCGTTTTTGTTGCTCACAGGGAGATATTCTTGTGACTTTAATACAGTGTCAGTTGTGTATGAGAATCATCTGCATTGACAGATCTTTTCTGACCGTTGGTTGTGAAGTATCAGCAGTCTTCCCATTTGAAGGTAAAAAATAAGTATGCGGTCTTGTCTATGTTTCAGTATGTTACACATTTTCCTAAAAACCCTGACCTTAACCAGATGCCAAAAGTTTAGACGCTTCAATCCTTGCAATGCAAATTAACGTGAACAAATAAGCCTATGCCTTTGGTGTTACATTTCAGAAGACCTAAGGCCAATACGCACCAGATACGGTACGGCTCCGGTATGGAAGCCGTGCACGTGCCGGAACAGACTCGCGCCCATGTCAATGAGTGCTACAATGTCCACAGGTTGCAGATGCTGCGAGGTTTCTGTGCGGAAGCCCCCCTGAACCCGCACGACAATTCCTGCCGTTTTTTGCCTTTTCCGCATCTGGTCTATTCTTGCAGGATCCGCTTGCGTATTACAAGCGTGTAAATGCACTTCCTTTACTTGTGATGCTTAACCCAATAGGGTTATATCAAACAATATATAACTATCATAAATTAATGTCTGCCAGGCCAACTATGTAGAATTTTTTGCCCGAGCAATGCTGAAAGATGGCTACCAGCTTTTTTGGATTGGATTTGATTAAAACCCACAAAAGTAAAAAAAATCACAGTTTATTTAGCCAAGCAGGCCATCTAACAGAACATAAAGATGAGACCGTGTGTGAATTCAGTTATTCAAATAAACATAAACGGTAAATATAATTACATTTACCAGTAATATGGAGTAAAATGTAAACCCCCCCCCATGGCGGAAGAGAACTGCCGCGAGGTGGTGCTGCGCGCGTGGTATCCAGCGCTGTACCGCATCCGACGCCTTGGCCTTAAGTGGCATTGGCCTTTAAACCTGACGTGTAACACTGCAGTATGTATTTCTGTAGCACACGTATCCAATCAATCCATGTCTCATTGGCTGTTGTATCGAGTGGTGGGTTTCCATGACAGTGGACACCTGCAAGTGTGTGTGTGTGTGTGTGTGTGTGTGTGTGTGTGTGTGTGTGTGTGTGTGTGTGTGTGTGTGTGTGTGTGTGTGTGTGTGTGTGTGTGTGTGTGTGTGTGTGTGTGTGTGTGTGTGTGTGTGTGTGTGTGTGTGTGTGATAAATTGATTCCTCCTGTGGTGTAAATGATGATACTGTCATGAGTCCCCGCTACACCTCTGAAGGTGTTCTCTGTTATTAGAACAAAGCATGACCTCCTGTACCTCCACCTATTTGGTTTTATTAGTAAGAGAATCTATTGCTTAAAGTCAAGCAGAAAATGGGTAAACCTAAGCAAATATTGGCTGATAGTTGACCTTTTTACTCCTTTTTCTTATGTTTCTGCTATTCGTGATACATTGTTATATAACGTCTAACATTCAAATGGAATTATTTCCAAGTACATTCTACGATAATTGTACTAATTAGCAATTTGCCACTCTATCCTGTGAGGCTTCTTCCTGATCTGCTCCAGTGTTGTTTTCCTACATTACCCAGAATGACTGCCACTGTCTCCCTTTTGTGTGAAGCATACTTTATGCTTTCTGCACTGCCGGTCACAGAATTGTGAAAAGCAAATGTCTGTAGCTTTCCTACTCTGTGCTTTTTCTACATGTGGCAAATGGTGTACAGCACATGGTTTCGTAGAAACGGGATATTTTCTAATAGTGTTTTCATAAAGAATTCAATTTAAACTTGTTTTACTTGGCTTGCAGAACTAAACTGTCAAGGATAAATTGTGCGCCCTTGGGATAGAAAATAATATAAATGAATAGAATAAAAAGGTGGGCCTATTAACTGAATTGTTAGTTACAATCTTGATTGATCCAATTCTTAACAGTGATTACTTTTCTCAGTTCTTCATTAACATACCAAGTATTTTTAATGATAAGTGCAAATTGATTTTTGTCAGATTTAACTTTAGTGTTGACCAAATCAAATGTGTCCCATGTTGATTGTTGATTGACACAACGTTCTCTTAGTATTGGTCATTTGGTAATCTGATGGACCCAATGCTGTAGTTCTCTATATAGCCACCAGAGGGGAATATTGCTTCACTGTTGGATCAGCAACACACTCCCCACACCCGCCATTCCTACCCCCCCCCTCCACCCAGACTCCATAGGACACAAACCAGTTAATTTGCTCCATGTGCTGGAACACAGCAGCACGGCCACCGCTCACAAAACGTTGTTGCCTTTATTTCAAACGTTATCATTGGTCATTAAAAGCTGGTCTGCCGTCATCTGCCCCACTCAATCCCAATCAAGGCTAGCTATTGCACCTGATGATGTTAACAAAACGAAATCCTCAGCCTGATCAAAACGAAACGGGTAATCCCTGGTGAAATGTTTCACTGTGTTAAGAGGCAGCTCGGCGCTGTTCCAGGTTGACTTAACGAGTCGCGGCTCTGCGTGGATGCGCTGCAGTTGCTGGTCGTTGCGTCACGACCCGGTCTAAAATGTGGCTTAAGGTTTGCCAATAAGCGCCACAAACCACACTGTCACTCAACTCTCTAATGGCAAGCATGGGCATCCTCAAGCAAGGCAGGCACCCTCTTTTGGCCCGCGTTTGAAATTATCACTTTCTTGAGGTCATTTCAAACTCGTAGCAACATATACAAACAAGACCGCTACAGCTAGAAACCAGTTTTTTTTTGTTATACGCTCTGGTGCCCTGATGCGGTAGTCGATCACATTGATGGACCTCTGTAGCCTTGTTCTGGGCGGTGATTGGAGAGGCTAGAGCTGCAACGCCATGGGTGACTAATGGCACAATTAAATGGTGTACATCTTCAACCCAATACTGTGACTGAGTACTGATTTTCATAATGGTTATTTAACCTAAAACAAATGGAGAAACGGTCATTAATAACATTAATATGATCCAGCAGGTAAACGCATTCAAGAGCAAACAAATGATATTTTCTGCGTATCATGGAAAAACTAACATTCAACCCTATATAAGCATCGAATGTTGTATTACAATGGAGATTTAGTGCTATATATATTGGCCATCCCTTGACACAGCCCGGCGCATATTCACTTCTCTCCCTGGTGAGGGGGGGGGGGGGTGCTTTCCAGTTCACCAAGTTGTCTTCGGCTGTCTCCTTGAAGAGACCGACCCTTCCCACCCCAACTCCCTCAGTTGGGGAAATGAAGTGCGTTACAGCTGAGGCCTCCAGGGGCCTTTCGGGCCCACGAATGTGCAGGAACATTTTTGGAGAAGCAAAAGGAAAACTTCCCGATTTTTCAACCGTGACCCTAGTTTTTGATGATTTAGGGTCTAGGGGACTATTTGGTACAACAAATGTTTAAATTGGTCCAGTTTTGAGGGTTTTTGCCACAGGCACTAACCCTTTTGCTTGATCCCGGTCTGTTTGTTAGTGTTCAACCAAGACTCGTTCTGAAATGTTGTTGCAGGAAATATCCCTATTGTCATTACAATCTCAGCCCTCCTTCACCCAAATCGTTTGGATAACTGTAAGCGATGCTTTCTGTACCAACAAACCCTTTTCTCTAGCTCTCACTCACGTTTCCACTGTTCACTTCCTGCAACAACTCCACTCTCGCGATACTTCTCCTTGAGTGAGGCTTGGTTAGACACAATAACAAACAAACAACCAAGCGAAAGGTGAAGAAAAAAAGGTGCATTTTATTGTAGGGATACTTTCTACGAGGTCAAGCCCCTTTCCACATAGTTCCCAGTAAAGAACTGGGTTTACCTTTCAGGCCCCGCTAGTGATTTTCACCATTCACACGTACAGCTGTGTTCTGGAAGATTTCCGTCTTGCACCCTTTCACACATGGCACAGCAATGCTGGAACAGATGGGCCAAGGGACAGTCCTGCAACACTTGTGGATGCTAGCTGAAACTCGTGAGGAGCTCCCTTATTTCGGAGCCCGTCCAGTTTCCGGGCATTCTTGAAAAATTGAGCATTTTTGCCAAACAAAAAGAAGCTGTATTGTTACCGGAGCACCCGAAAAGCATTGGTGCGTTACAATACGCAGTCGCCGTTTCAAATATGTCCTCAGCCGAGCGTAGTTATTTGTTTGCACACTCAAACGTGAAAGGGCCGTACGTTAGACGGACCCTTTACGTGCCTCTCCCGGCAATGGGACTGCTTTCATTCACAACACAGCCATACAAGCTTTGATCCGGGAATGTTACCAGGCCGTGGGCAAGGCAGATTTCCCGGAATATTGATCCGTGGTTCCATGACACATGACCCCATACAGGAAATCCTCCGGAGCATTGCAGGGTACCATCACCCCGCCTTAGTCCCGTAGACCCAAAAGGATTGGAAAATAGGGTCCAGGTTGAGAAAACCCAAAGTTTTCCTTAAGACATGGCCAGTCACTTGCTCCCAATGATCTCATTTATTTCCATCCCTTCTGTCCTTAAATCATGCGTCGGTCATGTAAATACTGGGTTACCTTTCGGTCCGTGTGTCGCGCATGACTATCTGAGAGATAGATTTACGACTTTGAAATAAGAAAGTAGCCAGCAGGGGATTTGGCTGGCAATTGATTTTGCACACTTCAATTTTGAGCCTGTTGATTTACAATTTTCTGTCCACCCATCAATCTCAGGAGCTCTCCACACGAAGCAAGCTTACTGGGCCAACTGCTGTTGAGTGGGATCGATAATGTGCGAGTGTAGGAGAAGATTTAAGTATAAATTGTGTGTGTTTCTCATACCAGGTGCTTTGTAGCCGATATAGGGCTGCTGGTTGACCATATTTAACTAACCTTGCCACACCTCACGGCACACCAGACCAGCTTTTGTTTTGCCACTCCAGCCTATTCAATTACAATTACAAAAGATGGCTACCCCAGCTTGCCACTAGAGGCAATAAAGTAAATCCAGAACAATCTTGTCGACAACAAACTCACTGTTTGAGGAAAGATGCATTCATAGCTAAAGTCAGATCCGGGTGGGTTCTGAACAGCTGGCATTTAAAGGCAACAAATATCTATTGTGTGTTTGACACATTTCAAAATAGGGGGACGCAGATTGGGTTAATGTGGAATATCACCACGTTCTGTAGTGTACCAAACAATTGAAAGAATGATTTTAATTGCAACTACTTGTTGCAATTAAATCATTAGAGTAAAAAAAGATATTTGGGACACGTGTGTTTGCATGTATTGCACCACTTTGCTGTAAAGCGGTGTGCTTGTAATGTATATATCATCGGTCTATAGAAGTCGGTATATCTAACGCCCGTGTCTCTTAAACAAATCGGCTCCGCTCCCAATGGGGATTTCTAAACTGTTTGTGTGCCCTCTTGCCTGTTGTTTAAAAGCCAGTTGGCTAGCACGGCTCTCCTCCTCCTCCTCCTCCTCCTCCTCCTCTTGGCCCTGCTCCTCTGTTATGGCTGGTTCGGTATTTAAGTGTGTGATGAACAGATTGCCAGGACCTAGATTGCTCGGGGCATCGTGCCTGAGCTCCCTGACCCTTGCTGATTGAGGGAGAATGGAACGGCTGGCTGTGGAAGGCAGGTGTGTGACTGACTGACAGTGTGTGTGTGTGTGTGTACTATGCTCGGGTGCCTACAGACAGTTGGACCCTCCGCTACATCAGCCTTTCTCTCGCCTTCTCGTCCGATCGCTCCCCCGCCCCTTGCATGCTTCCTCACTCCTTCCCCACATGTTGGATTCCTTTTGACGCCCACCTCTCACCATCTCCCAGCGCGTTCCCTTTTATCATGCTGCGTTTTTTCCCCCCCCCTTCGATTCTGAATGGAACGCACACACGCCACCGTCCTCTCTCTGTCACGCCTGGTTGGATTCTCCCCTCCGTATTTCCTCCGACCCCGGCTCCCCATCCGTCTGCGCACCTCTGACGCGCTCCGACGGGGTGTGAGCCTCTGGGTCAGGGCGAGGACGGCGCCCGTATGCCATTCATTTAATTTATTTTCATTTTTCTGACTGCCCACAACGCCCATTCCCTGCGGCTCCGTGTGTGTGTGTGTGTGTGTGTGTGTGTGTGTGTGTGTGTGTGTGTGTGTGTGTGTGTGTGTGTGTGTGTGTGTGTGTGTGTGTGTGTGTGTGTGTGTGTGTGTGTGTGTGTGTGTGTGTGTGTGTGTGTGTGTGTGTGTGTGTGTGTGTGTGTGTGTGTGGAGACGTTTGACAGCTCTCAGTTGGCCGCAGGTACCAGGGTGTTGTTTTTGTACGACTCTGCGGCTGCCGTAGTGTGTGCGTCGGTGCGTGTGTGTCTGTGCTATGTGTGTGTTATTAATGCCCATGGCAGTGACCTGCCGACACCCAAATCAGTTTGATTTATGCTCTCCGTGCCTCCACTCCCTTCCATTTCCCTCTTCCTGTTCATTCAGACTCGCAGCCTTGTCTCCTTCAGGGTTTTGCCCGACAGTGTGTGTGTGTGTGTATGTATATATATATATAGATGTCAGAAAGATGTGTTGATCTACGCTCATGTATTTCAATGTCTGTTCATGTTTGCAGATTTGTGATAATGTATAGATGTGTGAATATTACGCATGTATACGTTTGTATCGCGTGTGTGCGTGTCACACAGGCTCACAGCTTGTGTTCAGTACTGTCGCGGGCCGTGTTGTCAGGCACCACCCCTGGTGCTCATTGATTTCTGGGAGCACAATCTTACAGGGCTCTGTTCTAGTGGTGCTCGGCAGTAAAGACAATCCTAATGCATCTCTGAATGCTCTACCTCATTGAATAACAAGGCCTGGATCCCCCGACTTTCTTGCCGCATGCTTGGTTTTAAACTACCTTGCTGTCATTTGTATTGGGTCCGAGTGTTTCCAGATAGCGTACTAGCAACTTTTGGCGGGAAACCAATTTGGGCCACAACCTTTTTCTTTTTTCTTTGTGCCGTCTGCGGTCTTGCTGGCAATCACTGAGCGTTAACATCAGGGAAGAACATTTTTGGACGACGAAAAGTGATCACTGTTTGCCACTAAAAATAGCTAGCAACCATTCAAAGTCAATGACGGGCCCCAACAACATCTCAAAGATCTAGAAGTCCTTCAACCATTTGACCATAAGTAAACTCCTTATATCACATTAAGCCCAGTGTGTGTGACTTGATGTTCAGTAAGTTTGAACAAAATGCATAAATCTGCAGTAAAATAAACCGTAGCCAGGGTAATAACTGCGGTTTAGTAATGCTTTTATGTTTCCTTTTTAAAAGGGTCAAAGGGTTATCCTTTGGGTGACGTGCCGGCCAAAGGATTTATACACAACATTTATTTGGAGGCATCTACTAAGTATAATAATTGCATTCTACATCCACCCATTTTTGTTAAACTTTTCTTAAGAACCGTAAATTGTGTTTTCATTTCACTGTTCATCGATTAATCTGTTCTCTTAAATCACGGCACTTCAGGGATTGGCCCCAAGCTTTATTAGGTCAAAAGGTCTGGCGGGTCAAGGTCCGTCTATCATGCATTTAATTCCCATAACATTCTTTCATTTAATGTTGCTGATCGAGGGCTTTATTGGATGCATAACCAGTTAATAAATTCCCTTGACACGCATGTCCAGGGTGCACTTAAGTTAATCGGCAGATGTTGGAACGATGTATTCCTGTGTTTCAACCAAGTGCCATCTATGTTTGGTTCCTACTGGACATTGACTTCGTAGTTGTCTAAGTACAATTCTATATTATTTAACTGTTATCTTTGTCTCACTTTCTATAGGTTAGCATGTTGGGTACATGAGTGGCTAAGCCATCGTTTGTTCACCCGTTGCGTAGCAGTTAGTTAATTTGGTTGTACTTAGGTTCAATTCAATTGGGAGAATTGTCTTAACAAGGATACAAAAAATTGAATTTGCTGAGGCGAAATGGACTAACGGGTGCTGAAAACCAACTAATAAGTACAAGGCAAAGTGAGCAGCTAATGCACTGGCCTTTCAGAGAGCGGCAAGTAAGCGTAACACAGAAACCAAGATGGCAGCCAATAAAAGGAAAAAGATGGAATTGATGGTAATTAGAAGCCTACTACAAGTCACTGGAAGTCACTTTTCTCCACCACACCTAATGGCCTCCTGGTTTTAACTTCCAAACCACCGGTTGCACCTCTTAAAAAAAAAAAAAAAGAGAAAATATGCATTTTGTTCAAACCTACTGAACTTCAAGTCCAAAAGTAACAAGTGTGTTCCATGGCTAACGGTCTTCTTGTCTGTGTCCGCAGGTGGTGCTGAAGATCATCAAGCACTACCAGGAGGAGGGCCAGGGCAGCGAGGTGGTCCAGGGAGTGCTGCTGGGCTTGGTGGTGGAGGACCGCCTGGAGATCACCAACTGCTTCCCCTTTCCCCAGCACACCGAGGATGACGCAGACTTTGACGAAGGTACTTTGCAAGTGCCCCCTTTCAGCCCCTAACATGGCACACAACTCCCACTGTGTCCTAGCACCGTAGCAAGGGGAAAGACAACGAGGGGGGGGGGGGGGGGGGGGGGGGGGAATAGTTTGGGACCGGTCTCGGAGGGATCCCGAGGGAGGGCGTTGTGAGTCAATTGAATGATCTCGGCAGTGCTATGTTTTTTTTGTTTTTGTTTTATGTGGCTGGTTAACTGAAAGTGAGGACACCACGGAGTGCAACAGCACCTTTTTAACTAGCAACGGGGTGACCTGTATTGTCGGCGGGGGTTGCACCTGCCATCACTCTTCCAACTTGCAGGGGAAGGAGGTCCGACTCTTGTTAGTGTCGTACCGTGGATGGATATACATCCCGCTGTGTATTTATAAACCCTTCCAGCAGATCCTCAAAAGACTCCTTCTGACCTCACCCCATTCAATGTATATCATCGTTTTGTATATCCTTTTTATTACATTTTCACCCCACACCTTGTTATTGCAGCAGCGAGTCACAACACGCCTAGTGAGCCGAGAACAATGGTGAGGTGGGGGAGGTGAGGAGAGTCGAATCCAGCTCTTAACAGGCAATGCAGGCTAACAAGCGGCTGTCTGAAAATATCCCTGACACACAAGCTCCAACGGTGGATACATTTTGTTTTGTCAGTATATATAAAAAAAAAGAGGTTAATTAGGCTTTCAAACGGGGAAACCCTCTAGTGCTTTGGCCCCCTTGAAACCTTTAGATCATTTTGACTTTGAACCAAGCAACAACCATGAGTGTCTGTAATGTGAAGGAGACTAACGTGTAGTTCCTCTGATGGCCTTAAGGGGGGTTCGCGATAGTTGGGTGACCCGCCACCGTTCTAAGTCAACGGGAAGAAATGTGATTTCAAATTTTAATTTGATTCTCTCAAAACAAAGCCAACTTCTTTCCTTTGTTTGGTTAGGGTCTTTGTTCAGGGTTTGTTCAACTTCATATTATGTGTTTTCCAAGGTCCTTGTAGAGTTGTATTGCATAAAAGCGTTGTTAAGGATTGTGCATTAACATGCTTTGGCCATAGACTTAAAACATCCGTAATCCATATCATTTGTCAAAATGACCTCCCTGTACCGATTCTGCTGGAGAGCATGGAGTGTGGGTTCGCCTGCCACGATGGTTGCTTTTGTCTTGTGGAAGCAATGTGCATCTGTTGGTATGGATGACAATGAATCGCCATAGAAGTACACATGTCGCAATATACTGCTTTTGTTTACATTCGTGGCGTGCGTGCACATGCTCAGGTGACGCCCGTGCCACCATTTTGTTTGCATATGCGAGTTAAAAGAATCCCTTGTGCAAAAACGTGAATTTACATTTAGGACCACATGTGCGATTGGAGAATTCAAATGAAATAGAACCACAGTACCAGCTTCACACATGGCCCGATCGGTTCGCAATGGCAGGTGGGAGATGTTCATGACTCGGTTTCGCCCCATTTACTGGTCGGCGCCTGAAGATTCGCAAACAAAGCGGCTTGCAAAGCTTAAACTGCGCCGTTGCCATTACTGCAACAAGCAGCGGCGTGAAGCCATGTGTGGAATTTGCAGCGGTGGAGACGGGGTGCTAGCGCTCATGCTATGCCAGGAGTTGGAAGCTGGCAATGCACTGGCTCCCCCAAAAACAAACTCCAGGGACTTTGTTTCACCCGGAGAGGGACTAAATAAATGATAACTGTGCTTTTTGGCAACTGGTGAGAAATCAAATTTCAACACGGTGAGGTTTCCACTTGTTCCATTGTTATGATTCCCCCCTTTTTTTTTAATAAGTTCCTGTAATGTCCAACACGACGGTTCACATTTGAAGCAAGAATGTCGGGATGTGATGTAAAGTCTATAACATGCTTAGACACATGAACAATAGCAGCGGCGGCTGCCAATGCGTTTCTCGTGGTAAGAATTCAAGGCCAGTTGGAAAACAGAGGTCCAGCAAACGGTCCAGGAGACCAAGCTGCGAAAGTGCCTGGACCACAGATATGGTTGCGATTTGCGGTTCTATTAAAAAATGTGTGTGACAATGATGATGGGCACTGGTACAGAGTGATGCGTTATTTTTGTTCATTTATCACTTAAATAGAAGTAGTAGTAGCCAAATATGACTTTTATTTATTTATTATAAGAGCGAAATAAACAATTATTTTGACTGGGCGGCTGTTATTGTAATTGGTTGTGCCCAATACGTTTGTGCACCGTGTTGTTATTAGTGTGTTTTTCAGTTTAAACAGCAACAACTCAGCGTAGAGCCCTGCACTTGCCTAGTGCTCTTGGGCAGAGTCGGTAAAAGGAAGTGATTTTGACCAATTCTATTGGTGTCGGCTGTTCTAGTGAACGCAGGAGGGACCCTGGTTTGATCACCCAGACCGGTATGGCCCTTTTTGGAGCAAGACCAACTGTTCCTGATGAGCTGGTTGTCATCTGACATGGTCGACTGGTCAATGTGTGAGAGAAATCGAGGCATAAAATACAAAAGCGCTTTGACTAGTGGCTAGATAAACGCTTTACAAATGCAGTCAATGCACTGTATACCAATGCTTGGCCCCAGTTTCAAAGTACATGGCGTCCATCGGAGTCCTCTATGGTACTTGAGTGGAATGATTTTGATCGGATGACGGAAAAGGAGGAAAGCTTGGTGTAATCACCTCAACGCTGTGAGTTGCAGATGGCTCACTTCCTCTCCCTGTGTACACTTTGGCGAGCCACGATAACGCCACACTTTTTTTGTAAAAAAAAAAAAAAAAAGAGAAAATATTAGGATAACTGCTGGGATTTAAGTCCAGGACTCCAGGAGCATGGCCATGTGTTGTTCTACGAGGAGGTGGCCACTGGTGGATACCGTGGCTCTTTATTTCATGAGCATATGTTTTCTGGCTATTCCGTCGCTCACTGGCCTTGTTGGAAGCGGTTCCTGTAATGCGTTAGTGGCTGGCCGTAGCCCAAGTGTGGCCTCATCCCTGCTGAACCTCAAGGACGCGTGGTTGCTCGACACTCGCTGAGCCACCTTCTGATTTTTATTTATTTCTTTGATTTATGACCCCAGCCGAGTCATTGGTGCAACTTGAATTAATATTAAGGCGTGAGGCTGTAGCTTTTTCTGACCCCACCACCACCACCACCACCACCACCACCACCACCAGAAAGGGCAGGCATGTATCCTTTGTTCTCTGTGCGGTCAAAGCCACCGTCACATATACCGCAGTATGCAGACCAACCCCCCCCCCCCCCCCCCCCCGCCACACTCGTCTCCCCCACTCCCCCCCCCCCCGCCCACACTCGTCTCCCCCACTCCCAACCCCCCCCCCCCCCCCCCCCTTCATCCTCTTGGCAGTGCTGAGTGTGTATTCAGTGACGCTGCATAATCTGTAGATTGATATTCTTCAAAAGCTCCCCAGTGCTGTGCCCACGGTGCAGCCTCCGATTCGGATGTACCAGGCGGACCCAGCCGACACGCTGGGTCCGCCTGCCACTGGTGTCTCTGCGGACAATCATGTTGTGGTTGGATTTAAACCTACTCATGGGTTCTTCTGTATTTTTTGTTTTTGTGTGTGCATGCATGTGTGCTTGTGCACACCGTCTTTTGACTTTTTACCGGCTACAGACGGACTGACTCTCACTTTTCAAATGTGTTTTTGAGGTTATGGCCAGGGGTATAAGTGTCGGGGGTATGACATGAACATGTTTTTTTCTTTTGTAATGATTTTCTCCCTTGTGAGCATCACATACGGTCGTTCATGGGACCCATTGCTATGCTGCCTTTTTATCAACAGGTGCCAGTGTGGAGCTGTTATAGCAGCTCTGGCCATTCCGCCTTAGCTAGCAAGAAAAATACAAAGGTGAGAGAGGGAGAATATAGAAAGGGAGCACGGGAGAAGCAGCCCTTGATGAGGAACCTTGGCCAAACCCCAAGCCGCTTCCATCTCCTACGTCCTTGCATACATTGTGTCCTTGCTGTATGGCCAGGAAATGAAGAGGGGAAAATGTGCTGCTGTCAAAGGCCCTCATTCTCCAGACACGCGGTGCATTTGGAAGCACTGTTGATGACGTTTTACTGTGCACCTCCTGTGGGTTCAGGGAGGACATGTAATGGAAGCACAAAGATGGCCAGGGGAGCGATTTTAAGATCTACGATTGCGATGTGCACTTTGACGTTCCTGTTGATTAAAAAAAAAAGTAGAATTCTATTAATGGAGCATTTACAGAAAGTGCTCTGAAAACAATTGCTGTGCATTATCAGCAGAGGGAAAATGATTTTGCACTTTATTAGTTGTCTGTTGGTATGCTAATATGGTGCTTTTTGGATATGAACAAATCCGAAGTAAAAAACACTTGGGGATGATTAAGTAACCCCCATGGCTTCCTCCATTCTGATGAACACTTCACCAGGTGAAGCTCAGCTTGGTTTGCAATCACTGGGCCTTTTTTCTTCATAAAATGTCAGAGGACTGAGATCAAAGGCATTGTACGACAGGGTTGGGGGACTAAGAAGCAGAAGGAGATGGTCTACTTATGTTCTCTCCTGTCCATTTCCTCCCCAAGTCCCTTTGCTTTTTGTTCCTTCAAACAGGGATACGAATTGAGTGTTAATAATGAATATGTGCGTTCATAAGCAGGACATCGACAGATAAAGGGAAATATTTGGGAGCTAATTACCGTTTCTGTGGGACATCCCTGGTGGCAGATACCTAGCCAGTTCTTTGAAAGTACTACTTATGAAAACTGAAAGAGCAATTTGCATCCATGGGTCCAACATATATTCAGACGACCCTCTCTGTGTGTCTGTCTGCTCTCCTGTTGTTTGCCTGTCTGTGGGGAGCCAGTGGGCAGAGCTGAGAGGGTTGTCAGCTGCTGTGCATTTGGCAGGTTGGGCCTACAGGCTTTATAAGGTGTACCACATCCGCCATTCTCTCTCTCCCCACACACAGGAAGGTTGGCTTTTGATTTGGTACCTTTTTGGCATGGTTTATAGCCTTTTAGGTTTTGCACTTAACTTTGGTTGGGCCGTTTGGATGTTTTATGTTTATGTTTTATGTTCGTCTTATGTTTTAGTTATATGTTGTGTGTACACCCTACAACATGATTCTTATTTCTAATAAATATCACATTTTATCCACATTTTAGCGTTCCCTAATTTAATCATGTGTGTACTCCTGTTTTTGTAATGGCTGCTTGAGCCCTGTCGTAGCAATATTTATAGTAAAAAAAAAAAAAGATCCAATGATTCACTGCCTGGCATCATCCTACAGTGTCCATTGCAGGTGGTGCCCTGATTAGCCATGGACTTTGCAAGACTTGCCACCTGGCTTTGAGAAAGCTCTCCAGGAACAAGCATGGTTCTCAAAATGTTGAGCCATGGAGCCTCTTAGTTCTAATTTTAAATTCCAGGGCTGGGAATTTGCGAGATGAAGCCGCTTCTTGGCTGAAAGACATGGCACTTGGGCATGTGACATGATGGGACACTATGACGGAGAATGGGCTGTATAGTGTGGTGGATCGCCAAGCATTTCCAGTGTTTTAAAAGGGAAGAGAGCCCTGAAACATGTTATTTGATGCAGCCAACACTCCTAATGAGGGGCATTGATTTCGTTGAACGGCACCCTCTCTTTGTTTTTAGTTGACATCTTGTGTTAGTCTCATTCCCGTCGAGTGGACAAGACACACACACACACACGCTTACCGTTTAAATGGCCATTACTTACCGGCCAATTGGTCACAGCATGTCAGCTTGGGGTAAATATGATGGAGTCAATTTTTGGATCAAACGCAGTCTGTTTGTGTTTCATCAGTTGATTGGCTAGGGCTTTTCTGGCCTGCTATTTGAAGTTTATTTAATTTTTTTCTTGAGGACATGTTGGCCTCAGAAACATTGTTTTGCAGGTGTGGGTGGGCTGTGTTCATCAGCGGGTGAACCCTGACGTTTGCATTTATTGGCCATCCCATTTTTAAATGGTCATCAATTTTAATCAGAAACCTATTGCAATATGCTGTTTGATATTTCTACATGTTGCTCCAGCACACCTACAACAAAATGGAAGTAAAATGATAGGCAAAAATGTGGGTTTTACAAACTTCTGCGTTAAGCCAGCTAAACTTGGAGGAAATTGACACACAGCTTTGTTAACGCCCCTCCACAAATCTAACCAATCTTTCCGGCTGGTTGCGTTTCCCTTGCCTTGTGGATGCATGACTCTCACACCTCTGCTTTCATTGAAAAAAAGTGTCAAATTGGACACAATGTGTAACCAGGTCTAGTATGACTACAGTCATTTCCACCCCAGTCTCCACAGGTGGCACAACGGACTCTTGAACTGGCCAATCTTCAGCTTGATATAATTAGACAGGCCCTTGCTGGCACCTCATCTTTGCTAAATACAAGTGAGCCTCCACTTGGGTTCTCTCTTCCTGAAGTCCCCTTGCTCATTCTTCTCTTGCTGCTGTGTCTCTCTCCGTTTCTGTCACTTGGTCTCGTTTTGACCCAGGGGTCTGGCGGATGACTTGTGTTGTGGCGGTGGTGACATTTTGAAGAAACTGTTAAATCTCTGCAATATATGTTCTGAGTTCTCCTTGTGGACGGTGTGTGGGTGTGCTAGGTCATGGAGGAATATATGGCCCGGGTTTCAGCTATATCCTTTGGCCCTTCTCCATCACTTAAATGGCCCTGATTTAATAATGGTCGTTGACACAGCCACTGAATATTGTGCTCCCGAAGAGTTTAGTGGATTGCATTCTCGGCGCCCTCCTCTTTTCCCCCTTTCTTCCCTCCCAACCCCCCCCCCCCCCCCCCCCCCGCACTCTGCAATGGAAGGCCTTGTCATTTATGAGCCAGCAGGCCTGCTCACTGTGATGTAAAATGGACCAAGAAGAGAAATGGACTCCAAGCCGGGTCTCTTGACTACAGTTGTCCAGCATCTAACTTATAAGGTACTGCAGATTTGAGCACGCTATGCGAGCGGCTTATCCTTCGGTGAAATGAGAGGTTCAGCATTGCGATCTGCTTTGACCATGGAGTTGCTATACCGTGCCAATGTTGTTATTCACCCTCCTCCCTTCAAAAAGTGGTCTGGCAGCAGGCGTGCCTAGCATGCTGAATCAAGGTTGCTAGTTACAATCGCTATTTTTCAGTCCACCGTTTTTTCCATTCAGCCTTACTGTCTCGTTGACAATTCTTCTAGCAGGGGGGGGATTGTCGCGCACGCCAAGTGTGTGTTTGGGTGTGACTGGGTCCGTGTGCACACATGCACATGCGATGCAGGCAGCTAGCCTCCTGCAGGGCTTGCTTAACTAAGATTAATTGCACCTAATCCACGTGCCAGGTGGAACATGGAGTGACGGCGCGCACGCTCCTGCACACACACCCACTCGAACGCGGAGCAAAAACGCATGCGGGCGCAATCGGCTACACACAAACACACTCTCTCCCCTCACCATTACAGTCGCGCTGGTGAGAATTAGCCCCGCGCCTCTCCAGACATCCTGGGCCAGACTGCAAACTCGATAAGGCCATTTACTCCCCGACAACACACACATTTATCACTGCCGCCACTTTCCTACATGCCCACCGAGGACACACACACGCACGCACACACGCGCGCACACACACACTAACCTACAGCATTTGACCTTGACTACTCGGTGAGAGAATTGCAGTGTCCCCAATTTCCTTTTGGAAAGGGGGGAAAAAAGCAACTTGCATTTATGCCAGTGGCCTTCAGGATGTCAAGGGAGATTGGTGTGTGCTTGTGAAAGAGACGGTGCAATTGTGTGTGTGTGCGTGTGTGTGGAGGACATGCTTAATTACTCATCAGCTTCTCATCTCCACTGACATTCACCCGCCACGCTCGCGTCTGCCCTGGAGGCCGATGTCCCGACAGTGAGCCCTGTCCCCTCTCCCTCGCTCAAGCACTCGCTCGGTCGCCGCACACACACGACTGAATCACACGCCCTGATACGAGACAGTCAGATATATGTCTCATTTTCTTGCTCCCGTCATTGCCTTTCCGTTTTCCCCCTCTTATTATTCCCTCAAATATAATAGTATACATGTATTCCAAATTTGAATAAACACACACACACACACACACACACACACACACACACACACACACACACACACACACACACACACACACACACACACACACACACAACCTGTGGCGTAGCATCACACAAGCATCTTAAACGGAATCGGACGCACACAGAGCAGCGCCTGGGAGCCGTCCAGCTGTACTTGCCAAAAAACATTTGCTGACTCTGCCCTTTCTCCCGGTGTATGCGCATTATGTTGTGATTTCTTTGCTTTCGTAGAGACAAAAGAAAAAAGTATTGAATGTCTTGCGTTGGTGGCCAGATGAGCTCTCCCATAGACCCCGTCCTAGCTCTAATTGGTATATTGCGTAGTGCCAGTGGGACAAAGGGAGCAATGCTCACGGCCGTGACGTGCCTCAGGAGCCTGGCAACGTGTTGATGGCGTCTGGGCTACCCCTGGATGTGCGGCTGGATGCTGTACAGGAGGGGAAGGCATTGTGTTATCTTGCTCGCGCCCTCACTCTCTGAGACTCTTTACCTTAAGCCAACTCCAGAACACTGAAGGTGACAAGCTTCGGTTTCACAAAGGATGTGATGGGCATCCCAGGTGCCTTTTTAGATCTTTGCACCATCTGCCTTTGAAACATGGTGAAATATGAAGGTATTTCTGAACGAAGGGGTTCGGTCTCTTTGCTCAGCTGCATTTGAATGGAAATCCTTCACTTTCTTTTGTTCAGGGCAACAATTTTTCTTCTGTTGACAATTTGAACATCAAGATGTCGTTTGATTTTATGGCTTTTGACAAAGCTTGGTAACCTTCAAGTGGAAACAAGAAGGTTCAAAAAGTTGTATCAATGCTTCCATTTTTTTCCACGCAATTAGGTGTGGTGGGGACCACAAAATGTCCATAATAAATTGGTTACCGGGAGATTGGAGCTTTTGGAGTATTGCACTACACTGATCATTTTCTGAAAGTTGCATACGTATTTTAGGCAATACCAACATTGAGATGTTTTACATGCCATGTCTTAAAGGTGCAGCATTTAAGATGTTAAAAAACGAATAATGGCAACAAAAAACTAAAAATGATGGCAACAAAAAACTAAAAATGAACAACTATCAACCGAATGTGAAGAAATAACAGTGTTGACTTTATGTCAAAGACGTCCATTTTGTGTTGCATCGATTTTTATTTAAATTAGGCCTTAACTTTGTACGCCAAGAGGCAATTGCCATCACGGCTGCGTCAAGCTTGCCCTCAATCCAACGTTAAAGGACGCAGAAGTAGCGTTGCCAAGAGCGTATTCTAACCTCTTGTCAATCAAGTTGAAGGTACTGTCTTACACGTTGCAACTTCAACAGCAGTCTAATGGAAAAAACCCTGTTTAAATCTCAGTGATGGAAAACACTTTTATATCCACTTGTTAGCTTGATGGGAGTAAGTCAGATTTCTGTGAGTCTTGCAGTGGTTGTACTACTTATGAATGCAGAACACTCGTCTCTTGCGCTGAGTGGAAGTGAAAACCTTCAGTTTTTTTCAACCACACCAAGTTTTGATAAACAACAAATTGTAGTATGCAGTAGGTAAGTAAAAAAATCATACTATGCTAATCAGGCCTGTCAATGGCAATCATGTCCTTGTTCCATTTACAGAAATCGTGATATTAATTGGCATGCATTCTTCTGTGTAAATGCAGTGCAGAAAGGGGGCAAGAAAATGACATCTTGACTATCTGGTGACCACAGTTGCCTTGGCAACAGGTATTTTTGGCATGCCTAAGAATTTTCTAAAATTACCATTTTTGCAATGGTTGGCAGCTAGAAATCTGATTCAGCAATTTAGAAAAATGCCATATTTTTCTGACTGCTCTTGTGATTAGCCAATGGATGCCAAATATAATATGGATGGATTCCAATACATGCAGTGATAATCTGGACACAGCCTCTTGAACACAGCCAAGACGCATGTGTAGGGATCCTTCACATTTTTCCAGATCCTTACCATCATGGGCTGGCTCCAAGCAAGAGGACTTTACCCCTGCAGCACTTTAAATGGATGGATGAAATTCCCTCGGTTCCAGCCCAATCGTTGCTTTTTCCTTAGTCATCCCCTGTTCGGTATTCTTAAAAGTGGCAAGATAAACCCACACTGCTGTCACCACTGAGCACCACCGGCGCACAATATGTCGGAATTAGTCATATGAGGCCAGTCGAGCGCCATCGCTCATCGGTAATGGCTTTATTTTAGAGCTTTTCAACTGAGACAAATAAGCTGGTGTTTTGACCTTGGGAAAGATACTAACGGGCGAGACGGTAAACTTTACCGTCGTCTTATTAGGACGCCCGTGTTCGCTCTTTGCAATGGCATGTTGTGAATCTGGGTAAGCCTGAGTAGGTGACGGGATGAAGAGGAAATATAAATGGGATGGAGAAGGAAAGAAAGGTAGTGCAGGTCCTAGCCAACTCTGTAATTCTTACCTTATTTCATGGTTTCAACACCCACCTACATCCCTAACCCCATTCACCCAACTATATTTACTACATTTTCAGTTGGAGTGCTGCTCGTGATTGAGGCAGACACTGAACACTTAACCGAATACAACTTCGGCAACAATAACATATCGACGTATTTGGCATTTTTCTTTCATTTTGAGCAAACCAAGTTGAACTGTTGTGGAGCTAGTACAGTTGGCAAACATATCTGGCTGGTATACCCTCTTCACCATTTTATAAAATTATTCAGCTGCCCGACTCTGTACTTGCCGTGAGGTTAAAAGCCCAAAATGGGTACTTATGCATCAGTGTGGCAAACCAGTAGGGCTGTAGAAAATCAGAAAGTCAACCGAAGAAAATCTTGGTTGACTTTAATTCGAACCAACCGATTGGGTCGTTGAGAGTAAGAGAAACTGTAAATTGGTCAAAGTGCACCGAGTGCACTCTTACCTGGTTGCCTAAGTATCACATTTAGTGCTGTGTGGAGGAAGTCAATGGGTTTCGGATCCATTCTTGGTCCGAGTCCGACTCGGTTGCGGCAGCGCTTTGACGTTAAAGCGGGTCGCGGGCTCTTAATGAGCCACTGCACGCCGTGTCAGACGGCGTCGCGTAGTAGGAAGGACGGCTCGCGTCACAAGATTTGACTGACGGTCTTGTTCTGTGTTTAATATAATACGGTGCAATGGATGATGCGTGCCAAGGTGCCAATTCACATGTGTTCAAACTCGAAGCCTGTCGCGCATTAAACACGAAAGCTGACGGAGCGTTCTGAAGCAGACAACACGAAGAAAAAAAGATTTAGATTATATGCCATGTTGGTTGTTAGGACGTGATAAGAAAACTGCTTTGAGCAAAGTTTACAATCAACATTTTTTTTTCTCGTCCCTTTAGCAAAGTTCTGCCACCACGGCGGCTTTTTTGACATGCTGTCAATTAGTTTGTGGCGGAGGAAATGTTCAGTAAGCAAAACCAAGCAGTCTCCATTAGGTTGGGCGAGTTTAAAGTTGTGAGAACGGGGCTGTTTTGACTTCCTGTCTTTGTCTATTAAACCATAGGATAATTAAAACAGACATTTGTTGACTAAAGTATATTTGACCTTTTTTATTATCAATTTTCAATATAACACAATATAGCCTATCACTCAAATATAGAATAGATTGGTCTGCAGAGGCCCCTCCCGATTATTATCAAGCGCTTCTTAATAAGAGATTAAGAAAAGCTATTCTCCTTATGGAGCTAACACCAGTGATAGTCCATCCAATGAGAATTCACTGGACAATATTAAATTGACCCCGTGACCGGAAGGTGTCCGCACTTCAAAGCAGAAAACACTCTTGCAGCTTGTCAACCTGTCATTGGACTGTAGTCTGTACAGACAGATGTAAACAAGGGGTCGGCATTTCAAACCTTTTCATTGCTGATGCAAATTCACCCTTCTAGTCTCCGGTTCATTATCACACTGTTACCCTTTTTACTGCCCAGTGGGAGTTAACCTCGTAGGCCTTAAGCATCTCTCTCACTCTCTGATTTTACAGTCTCTCCCACTCATTCAAAATTGACCCTTTGCTTTTGCACTCTAACCTGGTCACCGCATACCTGCTTGACGAGCAATCTGTTGTACGTTATGTACATTAATTTCCTCCTACATTAGGTCACTACACCTGGGGCGTTGTTGGAAGCCGAACGGGGCAGACAAATTTGTTGTCTGGCCATGGGGTTCACGTTGATTCATAGGCCAGGCGATGGGGTCCGCAGTAAAGGGGGCAGGGGAGGATTGTAATTGTCATAAGGGGCGTCTGGTCCCATCTCCAATGATAGTTAAATAAGCCATTCTCTGACTAATGCCAAATCACAAGTCCCCCGCCATGCTTGTGTGTGTGTGTGTGTGTGTGTGTGTGTGTGTGTGTGTGTGTGTGTGTGTGTGTGTGTGTGTGTGTGTGTGTGTGTGTGTGTGTGTGTGTGTGTGTGTGTGTGTGTGTGTGTGTGTGTGTGTGTGTGTGTGTGTGGGGGGAGAGGCAGGGGAATACAGAGTGAGTGAGCTTGTGGTGCTGGAGAAACACAGGTAATGTCACCAACTAAGAGCCAACTGCATTCAAGTATCACGGTACACTGGGCAGAGAGATCGCAAGCCTCCTCCATCGCGGGCGTCTTCGTCTGACAGGGCATCAACCACTCTAGCCTGACGACCCAGTGTAGCGGACAGCTAACGAACACGTCTTGCTTACATGAACAAAGCAAAAGGATGGAGGACGTTACCCCCCCCCCCACGCAGCGAAGGAAGACAAAAACCGGCCCCTCGGCACGGCGTCGAGCGCTCAAGACACCCCAACATCGGCGACAGGATTGCCGGTGTTGGGTGGGTGTGGAAGCGGGCGACCGGCGGCGTCCAGCTTCGTAGGGTTCAAAGGTGGGTTTTCTAAAAGGTTCTCCACTGTCCCCTGGCCATGGACAGGTTCGGGTTATGCCGTCTCGGTTCCTGAGGTCGGATAATGCCTTCCCCCCTCTCCGTCAGAATCCCGATTGGTAAAATAGGGAAGTCCCCACCACTTCCGGGGTCACAGAGGGGTCAAACCAACTTCATTGCCCATCAAGCAAGCCGGAGACATTTAGGAACCCACTAAGTGTAAAATAACTAATTTAGGACCCAAGATCAGCTAGCCCTCTGATTTGGATACAGTGGTGATCTCCTACAGGAAATGGCCTGTCTGTAACACAAGGAATCCCCTCCACCCCTCCCACTCGCCCAAATACAGACGCGCATATTCCTGCACATTCTTAAAAGAATCCCAAGGGGAGTCGTTTTTACTTTTCGAATACTTATGCGTACCATTTTGCAATCTTGACACGTACGCAAATAATGCGCACATTCCTTCTGGAACGCCCTTTATCCTGGTAGGGTACCCGGACTGCATGCTGCTTCGGCTGCCTAGTGCATCAAAAGTAGCACACACTCTGGTTTGTTACAGCCAGCTGCTGTCAGTTAGTAGCGGCGCCACGGGACCCTGTTTTTAAGTGCCATGGCAGAGGGGCCACAAAAGGGTTAAGAGGGCAAGATCAGTTCAATGGAGTCCTTTTTAGCTCGCTTTTAATCTTAACTGATGGGTTCGCAACAAGGCACGTGGCTAAAAACGAAAACCATGCCGCGTACTTTGAGCTTCATGGTCTTTTGACCCATTTTGTGGTGACTCATTTACTAGGACTGTCAAACGATTCAAATTTGTAATCTATTTAATCATGATTAATTATAAGTTAAAAATACAACTTTTTTGTGTGACTGTGTGGGGGTTAAATAATTATATTTGTGGTGTTGTGGGAATAACGGAAATGTATAACAAACTTGTTAGAGGAAACAAGAGAACAGTGACTCTTTTATTGTATAACCGATGAATGCATAAATGAACACCACAGAGTATTATACAGTAAGCCGGCCCATTTCACACAAATAGTTTACAAGAAATATATCACAAACTTTCATAGGTCAAGTCTTTTTTCCATAAAGTAGATGGATATTGAGTCAGCTTGTGACATAACTCCAACCAGTTCATCAACTCTCTACTTTTTGTTAGAAAAGTTGCGATGTGCGTATGGCTTTCATTTCTGGTGGAATAAAAAGGAGGAAATGCAATTCAAAACGAGGTCAACAGAACGCAGCCACAGTCCGGTGGGACCTACGCTTTAAGTGTACTGTGATTAAATTGTGTAAATGTTGACGCCCCTGAAGTCCATCTGTGTGCGCCAAGCAGAGTGCCAAGTTGTCACACTTTTGACCAAAAATCAAACCAAGAAAAATGGCAACCACGCATACACTCCATGACTCAGCTTTTCTTGCAAGACGTATTCCAACACTTTGAATCTCTGTCTCCATTAGGTCTGACGTAGGCTCGGCTCCGGCTCAACTTGTCGCTGTCTGTGGCCTCCCAAGAATCCCCATTGTTCTTCTCTCCTTTGGTCATGCTTCTGCCTCCCTTCGGTCTTCTTTTTGACTTTCACTCACTCGACTTTAATTTGCGTTTTCGTTGTTTTTACCTTGCGCGTTTGAAACCCTTCCCGATGGCATGCCGTTCTTCCTTGGCCACAATGTAAGCGATAGACATCTGGGCGGGGCGCCAGTCGGTCTCGTTGCAGGATGAAGGGGGGGGGGGGGGGGGTGTTGTGCAGGGCCATCAAGTCAGGAGAGCGAGGGATGCGAGTGACTGATGAAGTGAGTAACTGTCTGAGCCTTTTTTCGTTTTGGAGAAGATGAGGTTGAAAGTTTGATGCTTGGCAGTGTCAAAGAGTGCAGTGGTTTGGCTCAGTTTGCAGGCTCCAATCCCCTTTTGTTCTGAAGAGGGTCCCGCTGTCTTTGTCATTCTCAACCAGCGCTCTCTGTGTGTCCAGGAGTGTGCTCCCGGCAGGCCCCTGGGAAGAACCTCACTCGCACTCTCTCTGAACCCCTCTTCCTATAGTCTCGTTTTCCCCTTAGTGCTTCCCCGTTTCCGATATCGTACTCTCGTATTTCCATCGCTGGGATCATGCTGTTGAGTTCACCGCCACAAAGTGCGCACAATACATTCATAAAATACCACTAGTGCTACACATCAATTCCGAGAGAAGTCCTACTTCTACGACTACTATGAATCTAAGACAATGGCCACATAAATCTCCCAACTAGTTACTACACACTTGATACCTACATGAAAAAGCAGCTGCTGCTACTACTACACACAAGAGTCACGACTACCAGGACTACTACTACAAAAACCTCTTTCGTCTCACCGGTCTCCCCCTTCCGTCCACAAGCACCTGCTCCTCGGCTACAACTTTTATTTTTTCTTTAGTTGCGCTGCCCACATTCATCACAAAAAGAGGGCCAGATTTCCGCCGACCCCCATCACTGGGGAAGATGTGCAGGATTCAATCGCTGGAGGAAGTCTTGGCTCTCTGTTGCTGCTGCCTCTCGTCCTCCACGCTCTGCAATCTCCATCTCTCCAGCCTAACAAAGCAGACCACTGCCTGCCTCCTTGCAGGAGGACTGTTGTTGTGATTGTCCGTCTCCCCCCCCCCCCCCCCCCCCCCCCCCCCCCCCCGAGCTGTGCACACAGCCTGCGTCTCTGTCCAAGGCAGGGTTTGGAGGCATCAGAGAGCAGTGGGGAAGGGTTTGTGTCCATCGCACCGAACAAAAACACCAGACTCTCCCATCATTCCAAAAAGAAACCTTGGAAGGGATCAGATACTGATTTTAAGATATGTGAAGACATCTCTTGCATCCCTCTGACACTAACCCTGTCACCCGCGCAGGAGGTGGCAGGAAATGCCTTCGCCTCCTGTGAATACATATCGCCACATTTACCCATATGAATGCATCACCTTCCTCCATCCATTATATCTGTCTAAATCTCTCAGCACAACGTTGTTGTGTTTTTCACATTTATTTCTCCTTTTCCTGAGGAAGATTCCTTTGTTACAGGAGACCTTTCTGGTCTCGCTCTGCTGTCCTGTAACCCCTTATCCCCTCCCCGACAGAAGGCAGGGGCCATGCTGCACAGGACCGAGGTTTTGGGGATGTAGTGGGGTGGGTAGGGAGGGCACAGCTGCCCCAATCGCACCCTGATTTATAAAAGTCCTCTCCCCTCCCCAACCTGCCCACCCGCCTGCTCTTGGCTGTTACTTACCGCCAGCTGAGACAGGGCTGTTTGTATTTCTCCTGGCGGTGCGTAATGAAACGGCTCTGCTCGGTAATGTATCTGAGACGCTCTCCCAATAGCTGGTGTCTGTCTTTGTATCCACCTCGGCGCCCATTCTCCCTTACTGTGCATTTACTGTCGAGATGGAATCGAACAGATTCCGGTTTGGCGAATGTATATTTATAAAAGCTCCGCTGCTGCCGACCCTCCTAATGTTACAAGACGAAGCGTGTGTTTTCCTGCCGTTTATTTCTGTCCTGGCCCTTTATAGGTTTCTTTAGAATCCTCCTTTTGCTCATGTTTGCTGATTGCTGATGTTTTTCACCTTTCGGTCTTTTCTATTGGCCTCCAGCCTCCGCCAACACATCCTATTGCATCATAACAATGTGAAACCTGATTTTCATTAATGGTGGTTCTGACCGTTGAATTAAACTGCATTTCCTCCCTTTTCCTCTTTGTTTGTATTTTTTACCTCCTGCAGTCCAGTATCAGATGGAGATGATGCGTTCCCTTCGCCACGTCAACATTGACCATCTGCACGTAGGCTGGTACCAGTCCACCTTCTACGGCTCCTTCGTCAGCAGAGCGCTGCTCGATTCCCAGTTCAGCTACCAGCATGCCATCGAGGAGTCCGTGGTGCTCATCTACGGTAAGCATTTAAAAGAAACACTGTAGCTGCACTTTTAAAACGATTTGAAATAACTGATGGTTTGTTCCAGAATAGGCTAAGTAGTTGCATTCACTTACATGTACATTTTCTACACAAACACAAGAAACACATTTGGATGCTAAACTCGTCGTCCAAACAAAACCGTCTGAGTTGGCGATGGTCGTTGGCAGTACGCGCCCACCGCAGCATCGGGGACAACGCATAGCCGTCAGTCAGGGGCGCGTGTGGCAGCTGGCATGGCTACCCAAGTTTCTAACTTTGAGCCAGTTTGGACACTTAAAGTGTGGCTTGCCACCGGCAGGCCATTTTCACCTTTATTACCTGAAAGGATAATGACACTTTGCACAGCAATGCTTGGCCCATGATTCAGCATTAAAATCCTTTCTTGGCATTCGACGGAAGAGAAATGTATATGACCTTAGGTTACACCTGAAGGCGTTGGAATTGGATCAATGAGTCCCCGGGAAGGATGTGTGTCCAAGCAAATAGTCGATTGCCATCACTTGCACAAATCTTTCCCCTGCATAATTTCAGGAATGATGTGATCGCTGTGGGCTGCTCCAACACATTATGTACACCTATCAGGACACGTCATCAAGCTATTTGCTAATGATTGTTCTATGCAGAAAAGGTCCAAGTGGGAGCTCATTTGGAAAGCCCTGTCAAAATGCAGAATAATCTGCACACAGTCATTTCAATCACACTAGAGAAACATGGATCGAGTTAAGACCCGAAACAAAAGTGTGGACTATCAAGTACCGTTTTTCCAAACGTCCAAATGTCCGCGCTTATGGCTCAGCTTCTGACAAAAGGATTGGTTATTAAATTCATTGCCGCTGCTGTACTAAAAAATAAGGACGCAGTATCAAAGGCCCAATCACGCTAATTTACACTGCAGTCATTAAAGCACTTTCTTGTAATGAAGTCATATTCCGTCACCATAATCGGAGTATCTTGGAATACGACTGTCCTCAATGAGTCACGCCATTCCTCAGTTTTGTTCCCTCGAGGGAATGAGGGACTCAACAAGGGTTCAATGCTATGGAAAACGGAGGAAGAGGATTGGCAAATAGACAAACCAAGAGGGTATTTTTAAAGGAAATCTTGGAAGTGCTTTGTCTAGATTGTATTCCTTGGCTGGTAAATAGTGTGTGTGTGTGTGTGTGTGTGTGTGTGTGTGTGTGTGTGTGTGTGTGTGTGTGTGTGTGTGTGTGTGTGTGTGTGTGTGTGTGTGTGTGTGTGTGTGTGTGTGTGTGTGTGTGTGTGTGTGTGTGTGTGTGTGTGTGTGTGTGTGTGTGTGTGTGCGTGCGTGCGTGCGTCAGACACCAGACGAGCCACTTGGTGCCGCGTTAAGTAGTCAGAAGGTCAGCCCAGAAGAGTTTACTTTAGGGCTTGTTCTGTGCTTGATTAGATGGACGGTGCTGCGATGTGCGCCAAGGTTTTGTGCAGTGCTAGATGTTATAGCGCGGCTGTACGTTTGCCCTGGTGAGAGTGCTCTCGATGATTCCACGACCTACTTAAGGTCTAATTAAGACACACAGATTTGAATGTATGGGGGCACTTCAAATCGTCAGTCAACTTAAAAGATGCTTTTTATATTGTGCAAACTTTCAATGAAATTGTACTGCAGCACTAGCGCTATTCAAGAGCATGCAAAGAAAGAATTCTCTCATACTATTCTGGATGAAGGATTGCCAGAAAAAGAAACAGAAATACTTGCAACTAGAGTATATTACCTGTTATTACTAGGTAGAGCTATTTCATATATTTTGCCCTCATTAAAGAAAGTGTGTGTGTGTGTGCGTATATGTGTGTATATATGTATATGTGTGTATATATGTATATGTGTGTATATATGTATATACGTGTATATATGTATATATACGTATAGATATGTATATATACGTATAGATAAGTATATATACGTATAGATATGTATATATACGTATACACACATACACAAAAAATGTAAGACAGAGTTTACATGTACTCTGTTTATCAAGTTATGTCAGGCCTCCCCTACTGTACCGTAATCAGCATCTCTCTAGCTCAGCTACACATGCTGTACTACACACCAAGTACAGTAACTGTACGGATCGCTTTTTTGAAAATGTAAGTAAATAAGTAACTAATTTCATTTTACTTCATTCAACAAAGTTAGCTGATTTACCCCAACCACTGGTTAAATGTCACCTGAGGGAGGACCTGGACATTATTTAAACGTTCATTATTTGGAGAAAAAAACTCTGATTTCAGGTCAGTGCTCAGAGGCTCACTGACCTGAAATGGGAATCTCTCATTTAAAGCGAACCCATATGTTTATCTGCTCTTCCCACACCCAGGGAGTTGGCATCCACAAGTATCAAAGAGCAATGAAAGCTTTTAAATCGCGTGTCATTTAACTCCCTGCCAAGTCGCCCCCCCCCCCCCCCCCCCCACCCCCATTCCTCCACTGTTGGCCAGTTTGTGCTTATCGTTTCATGTGGCTCTGACCGGTCACTTCCACGATGGGCCGGGACACATTTGTATCAGCCGAGTTATGGACCCTTGTGATCGGATCTTGCCGAGCGGGCGGACAACTCTCCAGGCCGTCACTCTGATCGCTCGGCCGCCTGTCCCGCTCTCATTTGTAAAGAGAGCCCCCGTTAACGCCAATCAATAACGCAGCCCTTAATGGATCACAGTGCCTCACAGGCATTGACATTATCTCCGTTTGAAGACGGAGTAAAAAAGGAATAGATTCCCCCCCCCCCCCCCCACTCTCACTTCGTCATCAGCTCGCTGGTCATTTGTATGAATCAATCAGGTGGCCCACCGGTGAGGTCACGGTCTCCTCCCATTTAAACCGAAGGATCGGTCGAGTGGATTGATTAATCCAATTGGTCGGACAGGGTTGCCATGACACCGGTTTTGTGACGAGCGGTTCAACGGTTCAAATGACTCCAGCGGAAGTGTTTTGAGTGCTCACCTGTGATGACCCGTCGGCCAGCAGCACGTAGCTTTGGTCTGAAGGTGCACAGCGCTTCGGTCCTCTGGCAGAGCCACTGCGTAGATGCGTATTCATGTTGTAATCTGCGTAGCGGTCCGGGTTCTTAATACATGTCACGTGTACAGGCGGCTGCCTCGGCCCCATCCCACCCGATGTGCTGCGTCGGCGTGGTAAAACATGATTTGCAAGCATACACTGTATATAAAAAGGTCGTACAGAATATTGCAGTGGCTGCGACAGATGGGTGCTCAGACGCGCGGCACGGCATCGGAAGTCACACAGGAAGCACCGCAGAAGACTTGCGGAGTGTTGTCGATGGAAGGGAAATCTCCTCACGGAGCCAGGCGGTTCTTATTACACATCTCATGGACCAGAAGGGCCTGAAGCCGAGGGAGATGAGTGGCAGTAAGAAAACAAGTGCGTCTAGTTTTTTCTTTTGTGCCCAAGCATGGCAAAATATTTCAATGAAGCCAAAAGTACATCCCGGCCCTCTCGCTTTTTCGAATAACTTCTATTCAAATCACGGCTTGAAAAGGGTTTGCGAGACAAGACCTCAACTCACAAAACACTTATTTTGATGAAAGGAAAGTCTTTATGGTTATATATATTTTTTATATTCCAAACAAAAATGAAATGGGACAATGCTTTTTTTTTCTGCTTTCAATTTTGTCTTTTATTAAACAAATACACTTCTTTAACTTGGGTAGCCTGGTGCAACAGGTTTACTACAAATGGGTTCTGTTCCGCATACTAAAACCAAATAGGTTCTAACAAAATGTTTATTTTATGGAGACAAAATAGCTGTTTACGAAAGTTAAATAGTCCTACATTTGGTTCTTGCTGACACAGAAGATGTAACCGCAAATAAGCAGCACATAAACAGTGGGCATCAAAAATAACAATATTAGGCAAGATTCAAAACCCCATGCTCCCCACATGTAACTTTTCACAGACCTCTCGTACTGTTGGGGCTTTAGAAAAAGGCCACTCTGGCGTCAAGGTGAGTTGTCTTTATGTCAACGAAATTTGATTGAAAAAAGATGAACCAAGGCATAGCCAATTCAATCAAATAATTGATGGTTGCCTGTTCATGTTCAAAAAATGAAATGTCTCTAACTGGGTGTGAATGGACATCGAGTCAGAATTAACCGGACACGTTTGACCAATCAACGGCAGATGATGAAAAAGCAGAATCCCGTTGGGTAATAATTGAGCTAATGTCAACAACTCTTTCAATAGTCTCAAAAGCGTCTCGAAAGCATCAAATGGTGTGATGAGATTGACTCAAACCATGCTTTTTATACACTCAAACGTTGTTGAACACCAGAGGGAATTTCCAAAATACCAGCCACATGAGATCATTCTGCTCCTCATAATGAGATGTCCTCGTAGAGCTGGTGTGTTAGTACTTTGTAAAACCATATCTCCTGGGTATTATTTACGTGTTCCTTCTCCAAGGGCCACTTTTCCTTATGTACCATGTAGGCTTTATGCTAATGCTCTTCCCCACTGTGCAAACAATGGAGGTTGCAACAAATTGCAACGCACCCTCAGAGCCAGCCCAGCTTGGTGTAATTAGTTTAGCTTTACTTGGAAAGTAGTCCTCTGTGGCAAGCTTTTCTAACTAGCTGCTGTATAATAAATGTTAGCAAGTATTGGCGAAAGTTTAGGAATGAATGGAAATTAAGGATTTTCTCTCAATCTTTTAAGATTATTGATCTATACACTGGGATTCAAACTATACCTAATGGTTGATAAACCGCTTGGCTCACTTTTTCTTTGATGGCTTGATGAGGCTTATCGTGTTGCCCAGTCAAATTCATTTTCTTCGCAGGTGTTCCACAAAAGAAAATGAAATGTCCTTACCAAATTCTCCCTTTGTTGTGTCCTGCCATTCCCCTGGTTAATGAGGTCTGATACCTCATTCTCAACACCCACAGAAAGACCATTGCGAAGCAGCTCTCCACATTCTGCGTTGGGACATATTGATCGGCAGAGCGGTGCTAGTGCATATCTAATGCGTAGGCGGCCCCACAATGTGGAGGAATGGATGCAGTGATTCAATGCTAGGTGATGTACTGGAACAGTTCTGAGACCTCTGGGTTTATTCCTAATGCGAACATCATCAGCATTCTCAGTGGTTGTGTTATTAAAACAGAATGTATTTCACATAGTTAGTTTTTCACTTTGATCCATTGTAATCGTAGATATGTTCACCTCCATCACACACACACACACACACACACACACACACACACACACACACACACACACACACACACACACACACACACACACACACACACACACACACACACACACACACACACACACACACACACACACACACACACACACACACACACACACACACACACACACACACACACACACACACACAGAGAGAGAGAGGTCGGCTTATCAACACAAAAAAAATGACTACATCCAATTGAAGAGAAGCCATATTTTAAACAGACACCTCATTCTCTATCTGCATAACAGATAACTTTTTGATTGAGCTTTTGTAATTAATTTCTGTTGGCGCACAGATGAGAATTGGACCTAGTGGCAGTTGTTTCATTGTGATAGCTTGCGTTGTTATTGACAATTTCCTATACTTTTTCTCCCGTGTTCCTGGAATCATAATTCATTGTAAGAAGTTCATTCATCCAGTGTGGATGGCGGCCCCTGGTTCCTTTTTTTTTTTTTTTGCAGTTTTGATTGCAGTCTGCAAGCTTGTAGAGACCAGCCATGCAATCGGAGTCCAAAACGTGATGTGTTGGAACCGAATGCTGTTAAACAACTCTGTGTGAACAGAATTATTTTCAGCAAATCGATTTCCTTTTGGTTTTGGGACTCAAAGTGTAAGTGAACCCTGTTTCAGCTCAAAGTCAAACACTGACATTGAAAAGAAATTGATTTGGGCTGATGTTTCTAAGAAGGGGGAACCTGTTATCCCATGGGTGAGACCCACAACTTGGTGATACTTAATTGATTACGCTAGTGCCGTCGTTGTGTATTAGCGTTATCAATTATAACGAGGGACGTTGTATATGAAATGAGGCAAACACCGTGGCGATATACCACAAGTGTCCGAGAGTAAATGTATGTAAATGTAATGTAAGTGTCCGAGAGGCTTATCCCTCTCTCGGACGCAGCCATGAACATCAACTGCTGCCCGGACGGAGCTCCACACATCTACTCCCACTGTGGCGTTGGCGTACTCTTGCCGTCGGAGTCCTCACATCGTGACGTGGCACGAAAAGAACGCGACTTGAGTTCGGAGCAGAAAAAGAATAGTGTTTGACTTTAAATGACGGTCTTATTTTAATATTGGGGATCAAATCATTACTATGTTGAAGATCACGTAAGACATATTACCATGTGAATATAATAAAAACGATTTTGGGCACACTGTCCTTTTTAAATGTATCTTAAAGAGATGGTTGTATTTGAAATGCATGACCTGTGCAAGTGACTGGTGCATTGTCTTTAAACAATACACTATAAATACCACGCGTATTGTATACAATAAAGCAGATCGGTGTGAAACCACAAACCATCTCCTATATTATATCCAGATGTATGACACCGGTCTACCATTATTCACTTCACACAATTATATGGAATTGTTTTATGTAACAAAAACGACGACAAGAAAACAAACCTGGCTGGCCACCTTACACTCAACATACAAAACACATGTTTCCATTGTTGGATAAGCTCAGTGACGTTTCCACAGAGGCGTAGACCTGGTGCACATGATCAAGTGAGCGTGTGACACATGTGCCCAAGAGCAAGGTTACCGGTTGAATGGAAATGTGGTGACACGCATCCCCAGCCGTCATCATCATCCCATCAAATCGTGTGTGTGTGTGTGTGTGTGTTCCTTAAAAAAGACATTCCATAATCTTTAATTTAAATTCCTCTTCCTCCCTCTCTGTCCTAGACCCTATAAAGACGGCGCAGGGCTCTCTCTCCCTCAAGGCCTACAGGTTGACTCCAGAACTCATGGAGATCTGCAAGGAGAAGGACTTCACACCCGAAGCGTAAGAGACACACACACACACACACACACACACACACACAGAGTACATTCATGAACACACAACCCACAGCCTGTGCACACTCAGAAGGGCTCCTGCTTATTCAAAAGGATGCAAATGGGGGTGTTATGTATCTGCAGGGGTGGCAGTTAGTGGCAGTTGCAGATAGATACAGATGATGATTTATCAGCATGTCCTTGCCTGTCTCACACAAATGTACCATGTTTACGTTCTGCATGACCCGAGGTTTATTGTAATTGCTTTTAAATTACAGCTAAAAATGAGCGTAATGAGGGAGGGGGGGCAGAATTTGCTAGGCTGCTCAAAGTAATCCAAGAGCACACATTAGCACAAACAACTGGGCCATTAACACGCACACACACACAGTATTGCGAGCCCCTGGCCCATACTGTATCAAATTGCTGTAAATTGAGAACTCCAGACGTGTCATTTGCAGGTGAAGGAACCGCTTGCAAGTCTTCATTCTATCCTTTTCCATTTCCTTTCCTTCTCTCCACACACACACACACACACACACACACACACACACACACACACACACACACACACACACACACACACACACACACACACACACACACACACACACACACACACACACACACACACACACACACACACACACACACACTCTGACCGGTCATTTATTTGAGCCAGTATGTTTGGCCAGGAGGCAGGATCCTACTCATTTCAGTTGCTTTTCATTAGTCCCTATGACATGTTGCCGCTGGAGTCTGTAGCTATCAGTGTTACAATGACGTGATTGAGAGTGGGCCCGGCGAGGCCAGGGCAGCCACTTCCAACATGCCCCCCCCCCGCCCAATGTTTTCGGCAGATAGACAAGCAAATCTCAATATCGATGTTGATCTGTTTGTGGTGGTTGGGGATCTAATAAAATGAAAAAAATAAAAATAAATCCCCAGCGAGGGAAATTGGTAAAGTACTTCAGGTGACAATGCTGGGCCGGGGGTTTTGTGAGTGGCTTTCATGATCCAGTGTTTGGTTTCATGCGGCCTCTCATATAATACCGCGCTCCTCCTTTTTCCTCCCCCCCCCCCCCCCCCCCCCTTCCTCTTGTTCATAATGAAAGGCATGAAATAATGAGCGTTGAATGGACACATTCCTTTGAACTGCGCTCTCGTCCGCCGCGCTCCAGACTTGGCAGCCAATAACGTCCACGCCGGCAGACAATCTCGGGCATCAAATTAGCCGGCCTGTGGAGTCAACCATTGGCTTTGTCCACTGGGGCCCCGACCTGTGAAAGAGCAGGACATTAAGTGTGCCACCGTGTAATACATTTGAGTGATGTGCTCAGCCCCAGTCTGTGCAGGCCTCATTTGGCCCCGCTAAACCATTTGTATGTTGCTCAAAAGTCGTTATCCACGGCGCAACGTGGACGGATCGTTTTGCCAGGATGCATGACCAGCATTATGTCTTTTATTGTATCGATTATTTTCTCGCAGTATATGTATGACGGTAGCCACTGACTCATGCTCATGTGCTGAAGCCTGCCCCCCTGCTCGCCATGAATACAATACTGCCCCCGTTTCTGTTCCTGTCAATGTGGCCGTCAGCTGAACAGAACACGAAAGGACATCACCAGAAGTGAAACCAATCAGTTTTACGAACCACCTCCTTAAACCCGTCATATAAACTCCTTCCTTTCAGATACTTTAAAAGACACATTAATGCAATGAGTCTATCGATCCCATAACGAGCAATACACGTCCAGTACGGCAGCACAGGGCTTTGACAAAGCGTTCGCTCGAAGCGTATGTACTGTGCACGAATGGCAAAATGAAAAGGCAAAAAGCGTTAAACAAACTTTTAAATTCCGCTATTAGTTAGTTAAGAGGTCAGTGCCATAGCCCCGTATCACATTTCTCAAGGGCCTTCATCAGCGCATTAATAAATATATAACAAATATAAATCCCATTTCCATTCATTGTAATCTCAATAATTCTAACTTGACTTGATCATTGTTCACTTACTCCACCCAGGACAAGACATTGATAGATCTTTTTTGTTCCCTTTTTATTTCCCCATCTGGCCGAAACATCCCATGGGCGATTGGAAAATCTTTTGTAGAACTTTGAAAGTATCATGAAGAATGGACCCCCTCAAATAAAAACCCACTAGGTCAGCTTCTGCTGCTGCTGCTGCTGTATCTCAAAATGTTCTCTTCAAAACAAAAGTGAAAGGGAGTATAGAAATGTATTTGCAACCAGAGACTGCAGCTCAGGGGAAGTGGATTGGGTCTCTAGGAAACACTATCATTTTTCCAGAACTCATCATAGTGATTTTAATCTGCCGCCCGGGGCAGCTCAGCTGTCTCTTTGACCAACCTCTAGTGGATCTAAATGGAAATGTTGAATTGTCTGCATCCCTTAATCATATCCATCTTTTCTCTGTTGAATCCCCAGTGACTAAAACCAACTCGGTGTATTCTCTCTCTCCTGTGGTTTCCATCACTCCTCCTCGTCTAAGCCGTCTCTCCTCCTCTTCCCTCCCCAGCCTGAAGAAGGCCAACATAGGGTTCGAGCACATGTTTGAGGAGGTGCCCATCGTGATCAAGAACTCCCACCTTATCAGCGTGCTGATGTGGGAGCTGGAGGATAAGTCGACGGTCGCAGACAAACACGAGCTGCTCAACCTCTCCAGCAGGTCAGGCCCTACACCCTCACGCCGTGAGCAAATCGGAAACAAATTCAAGAGTCTCCCGCTACACACAGTGTGTGTGCTCATGCCTGTGTATGTGTGTACATGTGTATCATAATATGATTAAACTCCCACCCCCCCCCCCCCCCCCAAACTCATTAGATAATCATTGGGGAATCGTGGCTTAGGTAATTCATTCATATATTTAAACAATTATTAATAATCTGTTTTTATTTATGATAATGGGTAAAATTGCGTATTACTCAGAATCAGAGTTGCTTTTATTACATCTTAACGTACAAGTACGCAGGAGTAAAATTCTTAGGCTTGGATAAGCATTGCTACTTAAGTCTTTGGTAGGTATTGCGTAATAAAGCGTCAATTTGTTTTTCTCTTATTGGAAAATTGGCCCATAAGTTCCAACAGTTATACTTTTTGAAAATGTCATATGGTGGAAAACCATCTCAAACATTAAGACCACATTTACAACAATGTAGTCCAAATGGTTTTATTTATCTTTTGAAAGGGGCTTGAGTGTCCACATAGCTACGGTTTACCTCAACAGGGTTTGTATAATTCTCTGTATTGTGTGAGAGCAAGAGCGGTAAACAACACCCATCTGGCGTCCTTGGAGGACTGGCAACATCTTTTCAAATATGTTGCCTGAAACTTAATATATTTTCTCTTAAACACAGAAATAAGGGCCCAAGCTGCTCATTACCACTGGTGAATCTAGCCTGAAGAATCAATTAAATATCTAGGCAGAGAAAACACTGTCAAAAGATCATCCCTATCAAAATAATATAAAAGAAAAATGTTTCACTCAATCATCAATATATAAAATAATATTCCAGAAGTTGGAAGATTTAGGTATTAGGTGTTTAAAATATATATATGACTCAGCAATAATATGGTGGTTAATTGTCACAGACTCTCAGTCACCAAAATGAAAACAAATAGAACAGAAGGTGAAGGGTAAGATGGATGTACATTTTATTATTTGAAGAACTCCGACAATAGTATCGTGGTTAAATACTCATACTGAGGTCCCCCCCCAAGGCTGTTATCGCGGGGCCCTGGAGAACACATCAGCAATAATTGAAAGCCATAAACCGTCGAGAGACGAGCAGCAGCTGGGAAGACGCTAATCGCAAAGTTTCCACGGGAACAGGTGTGAAGAAATTAGCCGCCGTCACCCCGAGGTGCCGAAACACAAAGACGCCACGCTGTTGTGTGGAGCTGTGGCGCGGCGTTAGCGCCACGTGTTGAATCTCTGTTCTCTCCAGCGCCACATTAGACAACCAGGCAAGCCTGCCCTTTTCTTTAGAAGAGTCTTTTGTCCAGTCAGATCAGAGATGCACGTGCCAAACGAAGGACAGGCCCAGTGGACGGTTACAAGTCCTCCAAGCCAACCAACGGCCACCGTCCACCGTCCACATTACGATCCGTTTTCCATATGAATCACGGGCCACGTTGTTTTTGATGGGTTTTCTTTTTTGGGACGCGACCCAAATGGAGAAGGCAAGCACCCTCCCTGTAGATTTCCCCGCTTGGCTGCCAGATGTCTGCGCAAGATGAGATTGTTTCCCCCAAAAGTTGTCAGATTGCATTGCGGCCCTGTCCTCGTATTGGATGGCCGAGTCTTCCTCTCCTCGTCTCCGGGAAAAAAAGAAGCAGTAAATGGGTTTTATTTAATGTTTTTCCCTTTGTCTCATTTTCCAATCTGGGGACTCATTTGTCAACGTCACTCATCTCTCAGGCTGAGGAAATGCAGTTCCACTCCACAACACATGCTTGTTCTTACGATAGATGATGATGTTGATCAGGGTGATGGATAGCATGAATGGAAATTCATTTATTCAACTCTTTTCCCTCACAGGTGTGTGTGTGAATGCGTGTGTGTAGGCGTGTGTGTGTTAATAGCGTAACTGCATTTTCTTTAAGTTATAGAGATAAACTCATGGTAAATAGCCACATAGTACCACTCTTGGGTGTTTTAGTGGATCACAATTTTAAGAAATTCCAATTTCCAAACATGACAGCACACCGTGTCTGCAGCCTTTTATAGCGCACCTTTTTTCTATGTAGTATGTATGTACCTTATATCCTGGGCCCAGCTTGGCTGCAATCCAGTAAAGGTAGTTAGTGGTCCATTCCAGTGCTTATTTACTGTCTATAGAAGTATGCTTGATTTTGTTATTACAATTAAATGGTTGGTGTTTGCATCTTTGCTTCGTAGCTTTGTTATCAGTGCACCTACAAGTGAGGCACGTATATAGCGGCTCAATCACATGCCCTGACTTTCCTGGTTTATTGTTCAAAGTTGTGTAGGTCATCATTTGGCCTTGGTTTAGCTCCTACCAATCGCACAATGAATGGAATGCCTATTGTAGCTACATATCCGTATGTCCTTGCGCATTGGCTAAACTTGATTGACAAAACAAAATAAATATCTATGTGAATAGTTGCTTAAACTATAAGAGAACACCATTTACCACTAGTTGCCTGCCATTAGAAGGAATGCATTGCCTACACATTTTTGCGGTAAATGTATTGTACAAGTCACCATGCAAGAAAACGTTTCATATACTTACACAGAACATGGATTACCTATTAAGTCATGTCTATGCCTAGACATGTTGGACATGGTCGTTTATTAAGTGTACTTGGCACTCCTTTAAAGGTTTGACACTGCATCATGAGTTGGCACATCCTCAAGAGACACATGCTAGCAACTGGGCAAGCAGGTGTTCAAACCGGATGTTAGTCACGTAAAGTGGGTAAACTGAAGGGGACATGGAATGCCTTTAGGCAAACTGGACTCACAAGCACCTTGCAGGATCGTTTTTCTTTGTAGAAGACTAATGTCAATTTGCAAGCACTTTGAGAGAATGCTCTAAAACGGCGGAACTCCGTTGCCAAAAGCTTTAACAGGAAAGCGGAGCCCTGATCTGCTGCCGTCAGGTCATTTGTGTCCCTGGCCAGAGTTTTTCTTTTTTTCTTTTGGTGTGCGATACACCGGAAGACAAGGGCTGTCTGCCATTTGTCCACGGTATTAGTGATTTTTGAGGAGCCTGGCGATTTCTCCAGTGGCCTGAGCAGGAGAGGGAGAAGTGGGTTGAGATGATGTTGGATGACCCAGCCTTGGAACCAAAATGGATCGCCACCATTTGTAAGGCAGACCACCGTGTAAACAAGGGCCCGAACGATTGACTTGAGGTTGTTACAATGGTGTGTCAGCACACATGCTAATAAATAAAGATTGTCGCTCTTCCAGTTCCAGTGAGTAAAATCGAGGCGAGGCTCGATTTTTACTTAGCAGAGGGTCGATACTTTGAAGAGACGGGAAGGAAGAATTCGGCGCGTACATGTTGCTGGCCGTGGCTCAGAAAGTCAATGATGTCATTGCAAACTGCCGTTTTCTCTTGTATATCTGAAAAAGACAATTGTGTCTTGTTCACAGTTATGTATATTCATGCCTTGAGCACAAGCACAATCTGTTGGTCTCTGGCCTGTATTCAAAGGCCTGTATTCTATATAAACGCCCGTTTCGAAAAATCAAAGGTGCTCTGAACATTGTTCCTCTGGTAGCAATGAAACGCGCTCAGCGCCATCTGCACCAAAATGACTTAAAAGAATATCATGGGCCGTCCGCAATGCAGATCAATATCTGTTTGTGGCTTTTCACTTTTGTTGTCTGGCAGGAACCATCAGAGCAGTAGGAGACGTTGACCAGGCCACCATTGCGCTTTTGATTTAAAACCGGGATGATGGGCAGTTGATTTCTGATTCAGTATTGATTTTAGAAGCCCCGTTACCTCTTTAAAAAAAAAAATTTGCTGCGCTGTACAGCTTTGCTTTACCGGAGGCCAGAGGTTGCATTATTCAACATCCATCCATCCATCCATCCATCTCTTTCACGTACAAGAACAAACCAGAACATCCGGTTATTATGGAGGCGACTGGCGTACGGAGCCATTGCAGCGGTCGACCAACAGTGACGGGGACATGATGCGAATCTCTGCAGCGCGCTCGTTCTGTCTGTGGGGCTTTGGGTCTTATATATTATACAGTTGTTTGTCTGTTCATTCCACCTCTTGCTCCTATTTCTGTTCGCCCTGTCGATCTCCATCTGCCCTGATGGTGTTGAGTCGTCCCTGGGCAGGCACTCCGCACTGTGGTCCATCTCATTCCACTCCCGTTCATGGATGTTGCGTTCACGGATGTTGTGTTCACGGAACTGCCGTGTTGTCGGGTTTGTTTCTGCTCCTGTGCTGGAAGTGTGAACCACTCGCACAAACGACGTGGATTCGCCTACAACCCTGAGCCAAGGTTGATGCTGATGCAGCCCGTGACGTGGAGAGAGCACAGCTTGTTCTGTGGCTCTTAAGGCTTTTATATAGCATTATTCAATGCCGGGTAATTCATTTGGCAGCACTCTTGTGCCTCACATGAAAATGTGCTTTCTTTCTTTTTTTTTTTGGGCATGGAGTCTACATTTACCTTTGCAACACAAATGTAATAAAGGCAAGGCGCCCTCACAAGTGGTTCATTTGATGGATTGTATTCAACAGTCCTGCCCCATGTCGGCTGTTTTTGGTAGGATGGCAGTGGGTGAGCTGCACTGCGTGAACGCGCTGCAATACATCACCTGGCTCTCATCTATCCATAAGGCCCTCTGTGTAAAACAATAGGAGATGCTAAAATCGGTGCGCCACAATTCATCAAAGCAGCGTGGAAATCACTAAATGGCGTGGTGCCATATTCACGTCCTTGGCAAGAGGCTGCAGTTGTCCGCCATCTGAGAATGTTGAAAAGTACCTCGGGGGCGTGTTTTTGGATAACCACAGCATGACTTCACCTGTAAACCTGCCTTCAATATGAAATTGCTTCCCTGCGATTTCCATGCGCATTGAAATAAGCCTATTTGCAAACGATACCGTGTCCTCAATCATGGAAAATGGTTCTGCAAATGCAATTTTCATGCTCAAATAATTCACCTTATTTTGCAATCCAATGCCAAAATGCCTACTTGGCAAAGCATATACGCACCAGATGTTCCGAAGGATTTAGTTGAGTTATAATTTTCAGACGCAATGTTTTCATTTGCATGGATAAAACTTCCCTTTCTGCACCGGAATGCCCGCGTGCCACTGTACGGATGTGTCCCTGTCATTCCTAATGGCCTCACACCTGCGGCCAGAATACAAGGTGTGACACATAGGTGAGACCGTATTTCAGCTTTTCCCTCTGGTGTGCGCCGTCTGTGGCTCGTTTGCAGCGCTCCGTCTAAGACTCTTCGGTTTTCCGAAGACCCTCGGGGGGGGGAAAAGGCTGTAGAAACAAAGCGATAACCCAAGGTGATATGCGTGGTGTTTGGTGATTTGACACAGGGTCAAAGGCCATGGCGATCTGGGTTCAATCTGACACACTTTGGAGCAATTGTATTATTTATATATATATACACACTATATGAGTGAATAGGTTGACGTTGGATATGTGAAGCGTGAGATTGATGTCAATAATGGATGGTTCTGCAGGACATATTAATGTTAACTTTTGTATTGCAAATGATGACCCTGGCCATAATTGTACACCACATTGTGTATATGCCTTTACGGGCCGCTGGTCCACACATTAACTTATGTCAGAAGTTGTGGACGGCTGAGCATTTTTCAGTCTGCGGCGTAAACATATTAAAAAATAATAATAATAATTTGAAAATGCAAGAAATGTGGGATCGGTTCTGACATATAATGAAAATGTGTTGAACCTGTGTAGTTTTTATTGGTCTGATTCCCTTGATACTCCTTGACGTGTACGGGGATTGATTATTCTAGGACTGACCCTTTCTGTTCAATTCATAAATGTGTCCTGTTGATGTGACGAAATGCGCAAGGTATACATTTGTAACGTGTGCGTACATGATGTTGCCAGATTGTGATTTTGTGCTGTGGTGTACTTGTGTGTTGTAGTATTGTTTTAGAAGAAAAGGTGAATAATAAAAACAAAACATACAAACTGAAATGTCCGGCAATGTAAGGAAAGAGGTCACCGAGAGATGACCTCCTATTCATATCTGATCATTTGCTTTAAGCACATTTTTGCACTAACTAGTGCTTGTGAAAGAGCTCAGCGGGGAGAATTGAGAACGACTTGGTAACACATGTTGACATGACAATCTCGACCCACCCCATTAGCAACCACCTGGAGAAGAGCCTCCAGCTGCTGATGGACCGAGTGGACGACATGAGCCAAGACATCGTCAAGTACAACACCTACAGCCGCAACCTGAGCAAGCAGCAGCAGCAGAAGCACCAGGTACACACGCACGGCACCCACGCACATACATACACCGCCCCCAGCTGGAGTCTTTGCACTAGCATGAATGCACTTAACGCACCTGGCAGGCTACAACCTCGTTGTCTTCCGTGACGCAAGCATGCACATGTTCGCACTCGTGTAGCTGGGGTTTCGAATGTACGAGTGGAATGTTAGGGAGTTGCAGTTTGTTTCCATTTCAATGCATTTGTTGGCAACTGTCAGATCGAATCAAATGTATCCATGAAGCACACTTGAAAAGACTACGGTTGGTCATAGCTCTCTAAAACTTAATTATAATGAGAAATCAATGCATAAAACAGGAACAAATATTGTCCTGCACATCGACAAGTCGGTGGAAAAATACGTTTTGAGTTTCTTGCCCTAAGCTAGCTGATGCTAGTTGGTCCTTCATGCTTCTCTTTTGCTGAGTGGGCAATCCTCTCTCCCACCTCCCTTCCCTGACACAGTTCCACTACTTTCTGATTTATGATGCTTAATGCCCTTTCACTGCCATTACATTATGTTTGCCCTTGATTTGCCTGGTCAAATAGTTTGAGAATTAGGAAGTAAGTGCCTGACCACTAAGCCTGAATTTTCTGCCTTTATGTTGCCAAAAACAAGATGACTTCTGGTTGGCTAAAGTAAGCGAAGGTCAAAATAATCAAAATCCATCAGTAGCAGCAGTGCCACACAGTGCGACACTCTCCCACGAGATGAAGGAAGTGTCCCCAAATGTAATCAGTTTTTCCCCTCCTTCTCTCGAATCCAGAAGTTTCTCTATGCTGTAGCTGAACTTCTTGGGGTAACCTGCACAGGGGTAACCAGAAAGTGCAAGAGGCAGAGTTACCCTGTTTTGCTATGGATATATTCTTCCGAAGAAAAACTCGTTCACTAGTAGAAAATGGTTTCAGAAGACGATTCTAACCAATGTATTTCTCTGCCCGTTTTAGTCATCAGTCCACTTCTGGATCCGAGATGAACGCTCCTCCATTTTTATGTGGTTCCGCCAGTCAGGTTGCTTCCAGTAGAGACCCATACCATGTAACGCCCGTCTCCAGATCCCCGCCCCCCAGCCACATGATTGGTTGAAATATTTTTGAATATGTATATATCACGCCCAGGAGCAGGCTCCTTGCTTCGGGGTAGGAGCCCGTAAAGAGATGAGACGGACTAATTCTCATCCGTCAGTGTTATCGGCCTGAAGTCAGTCATATCTCGTGTTCATTTGTTTTTCAATTCAATTGTATTTGTACAGCCCTTAATCCCAATTAGTCTAAAATGGCTTAACAGGCCATATATTTATGACATCCCCCTAGCCCTAGCCCCCCTGAGGGCAAGCTCTCCCTTAATTAGCAAGGAAGAAATCTTTAGAAGGAACGCAGAGTGGGGGGATCCCTCCTTCGCGGGATGGTAAAGAGTGCAATGGCTATCTCCTTTGTCTGATATTTTGTGTTTTTCATGGACAGTGGGGGAACATTTCCCCTTGCAGCAGTGTTGCAAATTGACAATTACTGGCGACAGGTCGCTCAATAACAGTGCGGTTTACATCTTTTGTAAATTGCTCACTTCGCACTTCAGCTATTGTCCCACCCCGGGGGACCCGAAAGTACAATTGGATGATAGATTGAATTTCTTCGGGTGAGACGTCACCACGGGATGAATCACTAAAGCAAGGCTAATATAGATCCAATTTGTGATTATCATCTGTCAATGAGTGGTGGTTGGGGGTCTGTACAGTATGGTTATATCAGCCAATACTGGTGGAAATCCTTGTGTTTTAATCCTTTTATTGAGCACTACACAGCAGCGCTGTAGTATGTGTCACTTTTAGAGCAGTGGTTTACCTGTTGCTTCAACGCACTAGAGCCATCTGCTACAGTAAGAATGGCACACGGGGGTAGGGTCTAATTGTGTTTCAGCATTGCAGCTTACCTAATGTTAGCGTCATATGGTCTGACTAGCTCGAGGGCTTTAGCGTCATTTATCCTGTGGTTTTGAAGCAAACACCTGCACCTGTAATGCATCACACACACACACACACACACACACACACACACACACACACACACACACACACACACACACACACACACACACACACACACACACACACACACACACACACACACACACACACACACACACACACACACACACACACACACAGCTGCCAGGAGAACTGCAAACGAGGGGTAAAGTAAATCTACCCACCCACCTGTGTGCACAAACTCATCAGTGAGAGGCGGGTTGTTGTTGTTGTTGTTGTAAAAAAAACTTGCCCAGCGTCCACCACAAACACCCCATCTCTCCTGGTTAGAATTACACCATCAGAGACATTAACATCGATCTGAGCGCACTCAATTGCAGCCAATTGCAACAGCGCTCGCTCACACACACATCTCATCACACCTCAGGCATCTCCCCTATTCCAGTGCCGTGCAGTTCTCTCCTTTGTATTACCGCACACATGCAGGGTCCCGAGAGTGATTTTGTGTGTGTGTGTGTGTGTGTGTGTGTGTGTGTGTGTGTGTGTGTGTGTGTGTGTGTGTGTGTGTGTGTGTGTGTGTGTGTGTGTGTGTGTGTGTGTGTGTGTGTGTGTGTGTGTGTGTGTGTGTGTGTGTGTGTGTGTGTGTGTGAACCCAGCCAGACGCGAGGGAACAAGCCCTTATTATAGGCTGCTTATTGACCTCACGTTTGCCGGCCAAATGGATACTTGTTAATCATCCTAAACCACTCTATACACACACGCGCACAGGTGGCTCCCTACCGGGAGGGGGGTATGAAAAAAATCGTATTCATTTCCAAAACCTACCAGTGGAAGTCGAGCGCTGCTGCCCAGGACTCTCTGTTGTCAAATGAGTCTTTGTGGCAAGATTGTGAAAACCTCCTTCCCCTTGATTTATACCTCTGTGGGCAGCCGCCCGCGTGCCAGTGCTGCGGTTGATCCATCCGGGTTGAAAGTGTGGCCACTAGCGTACGGAGACACCCGGGAATTCACATGAGATAGTGTCTCTCGCCTCGCCACGGATAAAAAGCGTTTTTTACTTGTTGCATTCTCATAGTCTGTTGGGTCATTTTACTGTCATTCAACGCGGCTGTGCCTCCCCACATATTTGCCGCTGAGCAATTTCAGTTTGAGTGACAGTAACTCCGAAGATTGTTTGCTCCGTTTCTCTCCCATTTTGCGTGGGTTTGGTTTTCTTAAACCGTGTGTGTGTGTGAGAGATGCAAGGTGTTGGCTTAGTTGTGTTCTTACCCTCTCCCTTACCACCTCCTCTTCCTCTTCCTCTTGTTTCCCTCATGACGCTGTGTCAGCCGGTCCTCCATCTTGGCGAAATTAACAAGGCTTTTAGGATCCCCAGGGAGTGTGAGCCCTGCTGATTTACCAGCTGTCAGCCCCTCCACAAATCACTCCATGCTGTCATTACATGCAACTCCTCAATCTCTCTCGCTCTCGCGCTCTCGCTCTCAGCCCATTGTTTACCACCTCTACCAGTGTGCTCCTTCTGCCAACTGCAACTCCTTGTGCTCGCGCTCCCTCGGTTTCACTTCATCCGTACCCCACTTGATTTATTTTCCCTTTTTTTTAAAGTTCAAGCCATCTCTCTCTTACTCTCGCTCTTTCGCTCGCTCTCTTCCTTCCTTCATCTCTCAATCTTCTCCCCTGACGTTCTCTCTTTTGCACTTTGTCATCACTACCTCCCATGTTATTCCCTTACGTGTGTGTGTGTGTGTGTGTGTGTCTGTATATGTCTATGGGTCGAGTGTGTGTGTGTGTGTGTGTGTGTGTGTGTGTATATATCTCTACATGCTCACATGCATGGCTCTTTTCAAATACATTTCACTTGTCCCTGGGCCTACTACGTACCTGTTGCTGCCATGTGCCATGGATTTCCGCTGTTCAGAAAGAGCCCGTTTTCCGCTGTGCGTTTGATGACTAAAAGCCTCAGAGAACACGTATCGCCGGAGATGGCGCATACATGGCTGGAGGTCCGTGTTTTGTGACCTGGTCCCCTCCCCTCCTCGCAGTACATCCAGAGGCGCCAGCAGGAGAACGCCCAGCGGCAGACCAGAGGGGAGCCCGCGCTGGCCGAGGAGGACATCACCAAGCTGTTCAAGCCCCCCCAGCCCCCACCGCGCATGGACACGCTCCTCATCGCAGGTACACACGTGTGCAAAAACTCCTTCCCCCCTCCCCCTCATGAAGGTATATTTATATTTTGAACCCACGGCATCCTCCTTTCACCACATTCAACGCTAGTGTGTGTGTGTCTGTGTGTGTGTCTGTGTCTGTGTGTCCGTCCATCCCCAACAGGGCAAATTAACAACTACTGCCAGAACGTGAAGGAATTCACCTCCCAGAACCTGGGCAAGCTGTTCATGGCGGAGGCGCTGCAAGGCCACAACAGCTAGAGAGGAGAAAGGAAACGACAGAGAGAGTATCACCGGCCATTCAGAAGAGACAGAGAGAGAACAGAGGGGGGTGGGGGCAAGGTTCAATGCCAAGGCTTGGGCGTTATCCGACCAGGAATAAGGAAGAGTAAATCTTTTTTTTCTCTTTTACACTCATTGTTGTTTACTTTGCGGCGTGTATATTCATAACATTTTGGAGGCATTGTTGAATTATTGTCATTGGATATTGAAATAAAAAAAAATCGGGCATCTCTCAAAACACGTGATTCCTTGCGTTGTGTTCTTGCAGATTACTTGTGGAATGAATGGCTTTCATTTCATAATAACATAGTCAATTAGAAAAATATGTGTAAAACTAGGCTACTAATATGAGGAGTTTATCCTTTATTCAGTGAAGGCATTCATTCCTTTAGAATTACAAAGAAGTCTATGGCAATCTACGCCTTTCGCAGATCTTGCCTTATCCTCCTTTGTGAACTAATGCATCACCAAAGCAAGAGCAATTACTTCACACACATTCATATGTATTGCCTTGTTACATGTGCTTGATTACATGGGAGATATACATCTTGTCATCTCAATTACACCGTATGCTTTTCCATCCGTCGTTATGCAATTGCATTATCTTACGCTAGTTACTTATTAAAGTAATCAGTTCAGGCTTAACCGTTTACTTTCTGTTAAGGCTGCTTGACATTGTAAATGCAGCTCCCAGCAATGCTTGAAAGACAAGTTCATAGTGTGTAGTCGTTTATTTTACAGAAGGCAAATTACACCACGGCCGAAATAGTGTGTCACACATTGGGGGCGACCAATCAGGCGAGAGCGTGGGGTCTTCCGATTGCATTAACCCGATGCTAACTCTGAGCCATGCGTTCCGTAATGACCAGCCCCTCAACGGTACATTGTTGAACCGGGCCGGCGAATGTACTGTCACTTAATCCGCAAAGTAAGATTGCTGGATGTTACGCGGAAATATTGGGGCGGACAAATAAAATCACTTTGATCGTTGGTGGGGTGGTTTCGCCTCAGTTTGCTCATACCTGATTGGCTGAGCAGCTCAATGAAACAAAACTGGGAAAATTCAAAGACTTCCTGACATGGAGGTTTACCAAATTCCCACTTTGCCATTTAAATGAATGAAAACACCTTTCTTTCTTTTTTCTCCTCCTTGAAAATGTGGAAAGCTTGGAGGGGCAGTGTCTCCTTCAATATGCTTTCATCGGAAGGTTGCCTTTCCTCGGCTCCGTTTCCCTGCCCGGATACAAATATCAACCTTGCATAGCCGTGTCTCATCTTTTCCAATAAATGTTTCGCAAGACTTGTTAAAAAAATCAAGTATTTCATAAGTAAAATGAACAGGTTGAGTATTTCGAAAGTAAGAAAACGGGGGGGGGGGGGGGGGGGATCGACCCAGCCGTAATGACTTTTCTGGAGCAAAACTCAAAGATCAGGGTTTCACTAATCAATGTTGCTCCATACTATAAGATTGATCAATATGGCGGTGCAAAATGATTCACCCTGTCACCTGCGTTGCCCAGCATAATTACCCTCCCTCCATACTGGCACGAGTCCCCAATATCTTTAATCCCTTGGTAATGGTGGTGGAATACACAAAGGTCACATCACTTAACCAGATGAGTCACACACCTGTTTGTACCCGTGTGTGTGTGTGTGTGTGTATGTTACCCCCACAAAGGAAGTAACCATAATAACATGGCGATCAAAGTGCACCAGGCATTTAAAGTGACACAATGCACAGTGAGAGCATTATTCATATTTTGACAAATATCGATGTTGCGCTTGTACTACATGAAGTATCAACGTGCCAAGTCTCTTTTCGTTATTAAAACCCTGCTGGCCTTGTCAGTGTTCGCCAGCAAAACAACACAAAGGTGGCGCGTAGGCCTGATTATTCTTGTTTTATTATCTTTAGCAGACGTAATGTGCAACTCCTTATCAATATTGGTATTGTAATCGCCGTCTGGATCATCCTCGTTTTTTTGTCGTGTGTGTGTGCGCGGTTGTTTTGGAAGTCAGAGTTGGATTTTATGAGGTGGGATTTACTATTTGATATTCCTTTTAAACTTGGCATGCTCATGTGAGACTCGTGACTTCATTTGAGATCGATGGAGTGGAGACCCAAACAAAGTTGTCCAGGTGATATGGTCACAGCCGAGGCTCAAACAACTTTAGATCTGCCAGTATTCAAAGTGACAGAGTGAGACTGCATTGGTAGTTGGTGTCGGGCACACGGCCAGTGAAGTCACACTGTGTCGGTCTCTAAACTACCAGCCAGAGTTTTGGTTATATTAAGGACAGAGGAAATACTAGTTATTTCCTCTGAGTTCTTTTGTTTAGTAGCAGCTATTTCCATTACCTTGGTCACAAAGATGAAAGTTGGCTGAACCCAAGTCAGATGTTTAATTCTTCTCAGAATACGTTTAGGAAGGACTTATAACTGTGATCGTCTTATTACTAAGATGAGCACATTTAAGTGCATCCTGTGCATGCACAGGATGCGCATGCTGCTGGTTGCAATGATGGAAAATATTTGAAAGCAGATACTTCAACATTAACATTTAAAAAAGTCACCTCGGCTAAAGTTCCATTGTAAAGCCAGCACTTATGATGCTCTCACCCACATCACCGTGAGTCACTAGTTTAACTAGAGCTACACTTCATATCCACAGGCCTAGATTCTCCCCCCTGCGCACAGCTGAGACTAAAGCCTCCCCACATTACGCAACGCCAACATTACACTTCAAACCTCTCTGTCCCAATTTCACATTTCGGCACACATTCCCCGACACAACTTTATCCCTTTTTTGGGGTTGTTTTTTTTCTTACGGAGATTTCACACCTTCAATTACAGAAGTTTGACTGTGCGGAAGTTGGAGCGTGTAGGGTGTAGCCGTGGGACGTGTTAAACGACGGGCGTGATGGCAAAGCAAAGGATTGTGGGATTTGTCTGCGCGTCTTCAGATATGGAAGCCAGGCGATGGGATGTGCCGGAGGAGGCGTACGCATTAGGTCTCATTTAATCAACGGCACGGCCCGCTCAGCCCTGACCCCGGCTGTAATTTATTACCTCTCAAACCACAAAAAACAGGCTTTTCATTGCGCCTGCCACCGACCTGTCACCGGTGATGGAGGGAACCGCTGGGCTAAATAAAATGAGACGGATAGTTATTCTCCCCCCCCCCCCCCCCCCCCCCCCCCCCGCAACTCAAACGCACGCCCACCTTTATTATTTATTCTTTAAATTTCATTTGTTTTTAATGCCACAGATGTTGTCATGGCAGCTGTGCGTAACCTGCGTGGGAATTCGGGCGAGAATGTATGTATAGTATCTTTGACTCTCTTTTGAAAAAAGAGAGAAAATAACTAAGCTTCCAAATCGGTGAACCAAGATCAGAAAGTGACGTTCATGGAAACCGTGAGCACAAAGAGCAACTAAGGCTTTTGCTGGGGATTGAAGGCCTTCTCCCATGGCTGAAATACACCAGAGTCGTCGAAACAGGCGCCGACTTCGCATCGCTTCACAGCAGGAGCGCGCGGGTCGAGCACCGCCTCTCGTGTGCTTCTCTCGCCCAGCAGATCTACACCGGGATTTGCCGAGACATGGGAGATCGAGTGCCGCTGTGTGTTCTAAGTGCAATCCTGGTCGGCCCGCCCGCCACCCAATTCAGACTGCTGTGGCACCCGCCAGCCACGCACATCCTGTCACAAGCCATTATAGACCCGGGTTTTAATGCCTGCAGCAGTAGCGGTGGGATAAGCTTGTTTCTAGGAGTCTTGATGCCCTGCACTTCTCACACATGTGTGTGTATGTGGGGGTGGGGTGGGGTGGGGTGGGGTGGGTGGGTGGGTGGGGGGTGGTTCCGAGGTATGACAGCGGCTCTTCTGGTGGTGTGAGCACACTCCATCACCAAGGTCTTGCTGTGGCGGAGCTGCATGGTGCAGCAGAGACGAATGCGCCGGACGGGCTGTTGTCGCTGATCAATCACTCGCTGCACGTAATCTCCTGCTTTCCTCTGTCTCTCGCCCGTATCGATACGCACAGCTCAGGCCTTGGGTGTTGCGAATAATAAATGGCATTTACATTGCCGTGTTTTAGGGCAAGTAAATACTTTATCCATTCCGGTAGGCAGGTCACTTTCATTAAGAGCTGCCTCTATTCGCCCAGACTTCTGATAGACCTATAGGCGTAGTGCTAGCAGGAGTTCCCAACATTTTCAGACTACTGAGGCCCACTTCGACATCTCAAAAGGGTTTTCAGCTTGCAACCGACCAAAAATACTGTCTGCTGTTTTCGGAGCTATAACCATAACCCAATTATTATTTTATATTATTAGCCATACCATTGTTATAGGTACCATATGTAGCCTACCTATAGGTAATAAATGGTCAAACATATCGTTACTGTAACATGCATATGTACGTATGTTACTGTAGCGATACTTAAAAAAAAAATCTAAAATATAAATTTTCTTTAAAACAACAAGGTGAAGAGCTGTATAACGGCAGCCTCGACAAGTCTCTCTGCGAGGGTCATGCGGAATAGACTATCAGCGTTCCTCCAACGGCCTTCAGGCAGGCCGCACACTTCCTGTGTAGAATAGGAGTTTGGCGAGGTCACAAGAACAAAACGTCGTGGTTCTGAGAAAGGGCCTACCTCACGGAAATTATTTTCAGCAAGATTGTAACTTGCCACATTCATCATACAGAAAGGCAAGGAAAGGTACTTTATTCTTTATTACATTCAAAGTACAAGATGATAATATCTAATAATATATCTAATAGATGATAATATAATAATATATAAGAAAATGATGTCTGAGATTTAGGAAATGTGGCACGTCATAAGTGATTGATAAGTGAATCAATCCGACCAACCCACTTATCACCTATGTTCCCTCAGATGCCAATAGACACGTCTTCTAGAATCGGTCTTTTAAATAAGACCACATGCTGCACCAGACAGCCCTAGTTGTCTAGCCTTTCTATCCATATGTGATCCATACGCTATGATCCGTCAAAGCAGCACTGAGATCCAATGCAGTATTACAACTGAGCTTTTCAGCTTTGGTCTGTTTTTAAGCGTAAGGTAATTTAAAACCTTCACCGGAGTCGTCTTAGTGCTGTGGGTCAAAATCCGGACTGAAACACATCCCCCAAATTGCTTGAGGCCAGAAAGGTTAAAAAAGAAGAAAAAAAAACTTTATAAAAAGGATTTTACTTAAAAATGGGATTAATGGCTCAACAAGCGGTTGAATATATCCCTGCGATTGGTCGGTCCATAAATTATAACTGATGCATTAAGATTATTCTTTTTCTGGAGAGGCTCCATAACTGCAGTTTTCAAGGTCTGTCGGAATCCACCTGCTGTTGAATCTAGTTGTCAGAGTATGGAGGCAACCGTCGTGGGAGGTTTTCAAACGCCGCACCACCTCAAGCTGGAATTGTTTGACATGGAAGTACTGACGGCTTCTGAATCTTGCCGGTATAAAGGCGGCAAAATCATGCCACGACTTCATGTGGCAAGGAGGTTATTCGGCCTGTAACGTGTGAATAAATAGTGCATAAACGTGTGCATTATTTCTCTTTTGGTGTGTCTTGCCTGTTTGTAAATATTCTTTATATATTATTCATCTGTGTGTATCGTCTTTTTAAGACCTTTAATTTATTGTCGCTGAGGGTGACTGCAGACCGGAGTTAAATTCCTTGCATGTGTGAAAGGCAATTTGGTCAATACAATTGTTGTTGTTAATGCAGATTCTGACCTTTGAAATATACCAAGCAGAAGCATTAAACATAGTCCTTTCATGTAGAAAGACTGGATAAATTTGATAAAATAGTGCAATAACTGGATGCACAATCTGGTTAATTCGCTTCTTGGACCCCGGCTGTGGACCAGGTTTAGTCTTGTAGGCGTAATCTTGTTAAGACTGTATTTTATTTTCTGCGTAGTTTTTATATTTATTTTGTAATTTAATTGTTTTTCTTCTTTTGGTTATAACTAAGCTGTTTTCTTCCTGGGAATAATCACTTTATTATTGCACTTATCTGGCCTAAACTCAATTGTTTCTGACAACAAAAAAATCACGCAGAATGGGAAAGTAATAACAATGAGCAAAAGACTATTTCATGCAATTCTCGACTGCAGTATTTGTACTTTCCTGAAGATTTGGAGATAGATGTTGTTTTGCTGGGGTGCTGTCAAGTTGATTTAACTGTATCTTAACTGACCAGGCCCGGTCACATTGATTGACTGCCTGCTCGTGACCCTTAAACAGACAGAGGTATACTTAATTAAAGTCCACCTTATCTCCCAACTGGGAACATTCCAGATAAATGCCCTCCTGTTGAAGCCCAATGAAGCACTCACACATGCCTTTGTCTCAGGCTCTGTACTTATACTGTTATAATAATATTGAAATAGTCAACACATGCACATAGACTACCTTTTCCCGTAAAAACGTTGACTTTTACTCATACTTTCACAACGCAAAATTTAAGCTAGCCCGCATGATTATTCTTCTTGGTTTCATAATTACATAAAAGGTGTGACACAGGAAGCAAGACTACAGTGGATATTAATTGTTTAGTTTTTGTTTTAGAGAAACAATTGTTGTGATGCATTTATGTAGACCTATATTCCCTTTCTGAACAAAGATTATAGAAATAATTATAGATACTACTGCTAATAACAACTAATGATAATTTATCATGCAATGGTTATTTTTCAGTATTACGTAATTGAACAATTTACAAGAAAAGAACAAATGAAATTAAATATATGAATGAAACATATAGTAGCACACTACGAGTCTGCTTCCTACATGCACATTCTGACAATGGGCCGTGTGGATGTCTGGCCTTGCAGGGCCTGCCCATGAAACCTGTCCCTGTTTATTTCCTCCAAGGGAAGCGGCAAGCCCACTGACATTCAATCACATTATTTTGGCACGGTGCTTCACTGCCTCCACCTGTGACCTGTACCGCACGCACGCAGGCACACACGCACGCACACACACACACACACACACACACACACACACACACACACACACACACACACACACACACACACACACACACACACACACACACACACACACACACACACACACACACACACACACACACACACAAACATGCTGTGACCCTCAGTGTGTAAATCAAACCACCGGAACTGTCTCTCAGTCTATTTCACACACACACACACACACACACACACCCCTGACATTCCAGGATCATTTATGTCACATCTGTAAAGAAAATTGCCGTTGCTTGACACGTTTGAATCACCAATGTTATTTATTTATCTGTAATTTTCGTTACCTCCTGTAGTGTTAATAAAAGTCCTCCCCGGCTACTAGCCTCTTCAGCACTGATGCGTGTTGTGACCTGTTGTCATAGAGCGGGGTGGAGAGGGGATAGGACACACAATGACATGCGAGCAGGCCTACACACCATCTAGACAGTGTCAGGTGTGGGCCTCCTCAAGCCACTCGCCAGTGAGGGACTGCTAGGGCGAAAGCGAAGCACATTTTCCAATCCTCATGCCCTGGGATTGCTGGGGTTAAATTCACAAGCCGTTTGCAGGAGCCAAAATGGTTCAATCCGGGCACAGGCTTCATTCTGAGACTGCCGGAATCGTGTTCGAGAACTTGTCATTTGTGGTCTCGTCCAAGTGTATTTGACCTGCTGCTGGATCTATAGATTCAGTGAAGAGACATTCCTGAATTGTTCAGCCAATTTAGCGGAATTGGTTATGCTGCACAGGATAGATTGGACATGCTCCACACATAAAAGGGAGCGTTTTCGCTGTGTGGTTGGGCCAATTTTATTTCGCCATGTGTATCTTGTCCAATAGACATGCTATCAGCGTATTTCATTTAGCAATTCCAGTTGAAAGTGCAGCTTCCTGCAGTATTTGATCAATGGATCAATTAACCAAAGGTCGGCCTCCAGAATACGCCTGTTGCCAGAGGAGTTGCTGAACAGCCTCTGTAAATAATTTCCAGATTTAATGGGAACCTTATTTCCCCCCCCCCCCCCCTATAGCAAATGCAGATTTAATAGATTTGTAAAAAAATAAGGAAAGTATAGAGATAATAAAATAAGAAATCTTACCTTCACACTACTGAATGCAGTGGTCTTTAACGACCTGTCCGAATGTCTCTTGCGTCTTATTATTAAGTTTGAGGAAGAGTTTTGATCATAACCGTGGGCTTGGTGTGAGAGTTCAAGCCTTGCTTTAAGAACCAGCTGCTTGGAGATCTCATCTGGGCCCTCAAACGTCTCTTGACACGCGTATCCTTGGACTGTAGAGATTTTCATGTCCCCATCAGTCCAGGTTTCAATTCAAGGTTTAAAAAATACAAAAGAAAAAAGGTTATTACATGGAGACTTTTTTTGTTTTGGGGGCTCATCAAGCAAGAATGAAAAATGTATGTTGAAGTGTTTATCTTTAATAAATATTCATATTATTATTTTATACATTTCTATTTCTATTATATTATCTTCATTATTTCGTTTTTGTTAACCATCTCATACGAGCAGTACTGCCAAGTGTTAGGGTTAGGTGTTAGTGTCGTAGCCCAACAGTTACGTGTCGGAGCGATGGCCGCCATCTCCTTGGAGTCCACGTATTAGAATCACAAACCTGTCTGCGGTTGGCTGTTTCAGGTTCTCATTTCCTGTGACTGCTGAGTTAAGGAGTTTCCTATGAAACATCAGTAGGCCGATAAGGTGAGGCTTGACTTAAAGTGTATCGCTTCACTGGATTGGGGACGGGAGTGGGTCAATATTTTTGTTGTGATTTTCTGGGCTTTCTTTTTTTTCATAATTTCTTTTATTTTCCTTTGGTAAATGTTTCTTTGATTGTCGCTTTTTTGTAGATTTTCCGCTGTCTTGACTGTCAGTGTGACGCGCGAGGCGAAACAGATGGGCCCATAATCGCACCACTGTTTCCATTGTGGTCGTCTGATTCGTTTTTCTTTAGGTTAGCCACTTTCTCAAAGTCATTTTTTTCCCACCCAAACCCTAAAATACCCCCCTTGAAATGGGATTGCACACGTGGAAACCCACAGAGTGTGCTGGCTGATATGACTGATTGTGATCTAGAGTGGTCAACCCCCAGTCTTTCTCTGGGCTGTCAGTCCAGCTGAGTGAATGCGTCTCAGCTTCCAGTCTATTCTTCTGCCACAGGACAGACAGGTGATTATTCCTGCAACATCCTGCAATCAGCCACTCAGGCTGCTTCCTGATAACCAGTTAGATGTGGCCACGGACCACAGCAAACACCTGTCCGTCCATCCATCCAGCCAGCCAGCCAGCCAGGTATCCAGTCAGCCATCCATCCATCACGCCATCCAGTCAGCGAGTTAGCCACCACCCACCTGTCCTTCCAGCCAGCCAGTCACCCACCAGCCCATCGAGTCAGCCATCCATCCGTCCAGCTAGCCAACCAGCCAACCAGCCAGCCACCCATCCAGTCAGTCTGCTATCCAGTGAGCTAGCCAGCCAGCCACCCACCAAGTCAACTAGCCCGGAAGCAAGCAAGCAAGAAATCCAGTCAGCCAGCCAGCCAGCCAGCAAGTTGTCTAGATTAACCGGCCAGACAGAAAGGCCTCCCTTTCCTCCTAAGCTTCTCTGTCTGTAAGCCCGTACCTCACTCTCTCTCTCCTCTCTCCCTCACTCGTCCATCTGCACCTGCTCAGGACTGTGTCTGTAAGCCCGTACCTCACACTCTCTCTCCTCTCTCCCTCACTCGTCCATCTGCAGAGGCTCTATGCCACAGGCTGCATTCCTACTTGGTGTGTGTGTGTGTGTGTGTGTGTGTGTGTGTGTGTGTGTGTGTGTGTGTGAGAATGCGCACAGATTCCCTCGTACTTCTGCTCATAAACACATCTCGACATCAATTGAAGCAAATCCCCCAATTTATCTCCTCCAGACGGAGGGCCCGACCCGCGAGGCAGCCACATGAAGCGTGTTAATATAGTGCGGGCGGGGCCCCGGAACGTATGGACCCCGGAGTGGAGGAGAGGGGAGGGAGGGAGGGAGGGAGGGAGGGAGGGAGGGAGGGAGGGAGGGAGGGAGGGAGGGAGGGAGGGAGGGAGGCGGAGAGGGTGAGTTAATTGGATATTATATTGAACAGAAAAAAAAGAAAAGACTTTACAGCTAAACAAGAAAATAAGTTTGTTGGCGCCAGGAGTTTTCTTTGTGGTTTGAAGGGTCGGGCTGGATATTGGATAAAAGGAATGGGGCTTTTCAACGTTTAATGAGATTGATTTGGCAGATTGATGTTGAAAGGATGCCAGATCTCCTCTTTTGTCGCTTAGTATGATTAAATATGAATTAAAAACGAGTCAATCAAAATCGGACTTCATAATGCCAAGCCCACACTACAGGGCTTTTGCCCGGATTCTTCCAGACACATTTCCCAGTCCTAATATAATCCGCGAAAATCTGAAAAATTCCTGGTTCCGGCAGCTGCGACAGTCCTCTGATCTGAGGAGACGCCATTATTACCCGAACAAGGCTGGATCTTGACAGGCGAGCCCACGATTATTTCAAACCGTTTTGATTTGGTTGGGAGTCCCAGACGATCTGCAGATGCACATTGTTCTACTAGAATGTCGCCAGTGAACTAGCGTACAACAAACCCACACGTAAAATCAAACTTACAATGTTGGTGACGGATGAAGCAGATTTGATTTGGCCCGTGTTCATACATGAAGTGGATAGCCACGTTATTTCAGCTCCGTTCTGTCCATGGACAGCACAGCAGTGCTATGAATGATTTCATGAATAGCCTACTCCCTGTTCAGTGATGGAAAGATAGCACGTTATTGTGAACTTTGAAAATCGTATAAAATGCAAGGACAAGATTGTCACCTTGGAGACTAAACTGTCTATTAAACTATAGCCTGTCAACTAAAAAATAAAGATGGACAAGATGTAGCCTATCATTATTCATTTATTGGCGTATTTGGCTGACTCTGACTCGCACTATAGTAGCCACACACTCTTGGCCATAGGATGCGAAGATCGACGATTTTTTGTCCCGTAGAAGTCTGTGATTTGAGACCCTGGCTAATTATTTGTCCTGCCTGAACCGGCTAGTGTGTGCTGTACCACGCAGCATTAGAAATCAGCTTCCTCCTTGGACAAGATTGTGTTCATACTTTCAATGAAGACCAGCCCATTACAGCCAAATGCCTCAAAGTTAGCCGAGCTCCAACCCCAACATGTGGGGTCTACGACAGTGCCTCCACTGCTGGAAGTAGAAGACCATGGCCTTGTAATAGTCCATAGACTCAAGGATGGTGCCTTCACTGCCAGAGTAGCAGACCATTGCTTAGTAGAAGACCGTAGACGAGCTGATTCTCAGACACCTGGTGGGATTGGACCCATGGATCTTCTGCCATGTAGGCGGGCCCTCCACCCACTGAGCTATTAACGGACATGTACCAGCATGTTTGAGGGAGCAGGCATGTCTTTCACACTTGGGCTGTTTTTCATTCGTATCTGGTAATCACGGTCTATGTGAACCAAAAGGAAAATTGGGTTCAAATGGAATTGCATGGAAAGTAGGGTGCGAGTCCAATAAAGCAGGTGGTATTGGCAACTGGGCAAATAGTCTAGGAGGAGATTGTAAAATATGCCTACCTACTGTCAAAGTCGTGTTTGCGTTTTATTTATTTTTTTACAACTGTGGTGGGCGTACCGCATCGAATTTTAGGACTATTTTGATAACTTTTATGATTTAGGTAATGAGGAATCAATTTGAGTTGGTTTGGTTGGAATTGGTGAGTTGCCCCCATGAGGCCAGTGTGGCTCATTTTCTGGCCGTCCCTTCTGGGTTGGGTTCTTGACCTGGGACCCAAATCTCGCGTGAATAGGATTTAGTATTTGGAAGAGATGCCTATTTCCTTTGTGTTCGCGCACATTAACGTTTGAGTCTCTGGGGGCGGTTTTACGTTTCAGAACTTTTTTGATAAATTGTATTCTTTGTGAGATTAGAAATCTATTAGAGTTGGAATGGTAGGAATTCAACAATTGGCTTAACCCTAAAACCAAACATTGACACCAATATATAATACAAACTTTTAAACACATTTTAAGGCACATGTTACCATGACCCCATCTGCACTGCGGGTCGTGACCTCAAGGTTCAGCAGCCCTGTGCTATGGCTTGCTGCTCCATTATGCGTTTGCACATCCATCTGTGAAATAACAAGATTGCTTTGTGTTTCCACCTCGTTATTCTGTCTGTTGTGCATACAGAATGTCAGTTGTAATATGGAATCTAATATTCGAAGAGGAATGCACACTAATCAAACCTAGACAGTATTTGAAGAAATTCCAATTTCAATGGAAATATAGAACAGCTTGTATATTGGTGAACATTACTATGAAAACGGCTACATCTATCTATCAATCTATCTGTCTCAGTCTATCTATCTATCTATCTCTCTCTCTCTCTCTGTCTCTCTATCTCTCTATCTATCTATCTATCTATCTATCTATCTATCTATCTCTCTCTCTCTCTCTCTCTCTCTCTCTCTCTCTCTCTCTCTCTCTCTCTCTCTCTCTCTCTCTCTCTCTCTCTCTCTCTCTCTCTCTCTCTCTCTCTCTCTCTCTCTCTCTCTCTCTCTATGGTAACACTTTATAATAGGGGTACAATAATCAACTATTAATTGACATTAGTTAATGCAGTTTTAAGCATTAACTAACAGTTAACAAATGGTTCAACAATAATTTCCTACTGGTGATCATGTTAACTCAGGTAATCGTATTCATGTTCACGAAGGTATTCATTAATACATTATTTAAAAGGGTTAGGGTTCATCCTTACCCTATTAAATAATGTTAGGATTAGGGTTATCCCTAAACCTATTAATGTATAAATGAATACCGTAGTTAACATAGGCACCATTACCTTAGTTAACATGGACGCCATTACCATAGTTAACATAGACACCATTACCTTAGTTAACATGGACGCCATTACCATAGTTAACATAGACACCATTACCTTAGTTAACATAGACACCATTACCTTAGTTAACATGGACGCCATTACCTTAGTTAACATAGACACCATTACCTTAGTTAACATGGACGCCATTACCATAGTTAACATGGACGCCATTACCATAGTTAACATGGACGCCATTACCTTAGTTAACATGGACGCCATTACCTTAGTTAACATAGACACCATTACCTTAGTTAACATGGACGCCATTACCTTAGTTAACATAGACACCATTACCTTAGTTAACATAGACACCATTACCTTAGTTAACATAGACACCATTACCGTAGTTAACATGGACGCCATTACCATAGTTAACATAGACACCATTACCTTAGTTAACATAGACACCATTACCTTAGTTAACATAGACACCATTACCTTAGTTAACATGGACGCCATTACCTTAGTTAACATGGACGCCATTACCTTAGTTAACATGAACGCCATTACCTTAGTTAACATAGACACAATTACCTTAGTTAACATGGACGCCATTACCTTAGTTAACATGGACGCCATTACCTTAGTTAACATAGACACAATTACCTTAGTTAACATGGACGCCATTACCTTAGTTAACATAGACACCATTACCTTAGTTAACATAGACACCATTACCGTAGTTAACATGGACGCCATTACCATAGTTAACATAGACACCATTACCTTAGTTAACATAGACACCATTACCTTAGTTAACATGGACGCCATTACCATAGTTAACATTGACACCATTACCTTAGTTAACATGGACGCCATTACCTTAGTTAACATAGACACCATTACCTTAGTTAACATGGACGCCATTACCTTAGTTAATATGGACGCCATTACCATAGTTAACATAGACACCATTACCTTAGTTAACATAGACACTAATGGTCTGGTAATAATTTAATAATGTTTACTAATGGCGTTCATGTTAACTAAGGTAATGGTGTCTATGTTAACTAAGGTAATAGTTAACTGTTAATCAACTGTTAGTTAATGCTTATTACTGCATTAACTAATTTTAATTAATGGTTAATTATTATACCCTTATTGTCAAGTGTTACCATATGATTGTGTTTTTGTAGTCTATGCTTCTATTTATTTATTTATTTATTTATTTCACACACCTCTTCAGCTAACTTTTTGCAGTGAAAACAGAAGTTCTGCACATTTCTCAAACACAAACCACCGTTGGGTTCAATTGGTCTGAGTGCATAAACAGGAAGCAAGGTTAACCGTTATCTGTGTCTGCCTTATGGTAGATAATTTATGTTTCCGTGAGTTTTTTAGCATCTCATGGCCATTTCCACAACTGAGTTATAGCCTATTTTATACAGTCTATAGTTATAGCCACTGTCCAGTTTGAACATGGATGCCGGCACAGAGATTTGATCCTCCTGTTTGCAGTAATTATGAACCAAAAAGTTAAAAAAATAAACATACCTAACCGAGCCCTCATCCCCTTTTCCAAATGGAAAAACATTAATTATGACAATAATTACACATGATTGACGTAGGCCTAATAATAACTTTGGCAAAGCATGGCTGTTTGTATGCAGGGAGAGTATTATTGTAAATGCAGAGAAGAACGTGCAGTCATTACTAAATCAGGAAATTCCCTTTCACAGCGAGCAAAGTCATCGTTGTTTCCAGGCTTTCCTGCCCTGAATACGAACTTGTCCTGAACACGAAGACTTACTTCAGTTAGACTGATTGAGCACACATACTTCCAATGTGCTGTTTACTCCAGAAAAGTACATTCTTAGATTGTCGCCCCAGTAGTAGCTGCGGCAGAAGCCAAGGCAGCCCATAGAAGCTGTCACAAGTGTCATCATGGAGACTGGGGCCAACACACACACACACACACACACACACAATGCCCCCACTCCACTCCCTCCCAGTGTACAAAGCTTTGTTGTGATCTGTGCTTTTTCTTAGCACTTCCTCCGTTTGCGTGTCACACAAGGCTTAGACAAATGACTAAAATACACAATTCATGTGTCTGATTTCAACTTCGTCTCATTGGGGAATGAACTATGAACTACTATAAGAAGTGACCTTGCACATTGTGAGCCTTAAAAAAAAAGCATCAACACAATGAGGTCTATCAGCTGCTGTTGCTATTATTTTCACCACGGAATTCACCTCCATTTTCTTCTTTTTTAGTTATTTCTTATGACCTCTTTTTATATTTAGCTTTATTTATTTATAATCTTCTACAGCAGAAGTTCTTAACATGACTCAAGGCCCACTTGTGTATGTGCTATATGGTCAAGGCCCATATCCCGAAATGAATAGGGAAAAATAGACAATCTGGGCCAGTGTAGAGGTACTTTCTGGTGAATGGAGACGCTGAAACACAACAGTCCAATAAGCCGTGCTAACACGGATCGGGGACGACATAATCAGTGGGTGAAAGTGGGTTGGCCTACGGACCGCAGGATCGGAGCAAAGCAAGGCTGAGGGATTTCCCGTTACGTTAAGATCGATGTAACAATGTCGCGCAAATCAGATTTAAGAGGAATTATCTAAAGTCGGAAAGCAGACGAGCTCGAATCTGGGCTAACAGGCCGTTTCTCTCCCTTTCGCTTCATGTTTATTTCGACCCAATCATGTTGCTGGAGGGGGATATGTAAGTGCATAATTGACTCCCAGTGAACACAAACACCGCCAGCACTGGTGGACTAATCCTGGTAGGAAGACAAGCCACAACATCCTGTTCAGACACAATGTTCTTCAAAGAAGTCTCTGCAAAGAGGTTTCAACTCAACTCCCTGTAGCCTGGCCCCTGTAGAAATACACTTATTAAAATCCCCTTATGAAAGCTTCCACCACTCGTGCAAATGAGATATGAGATTTCAAAATGTCTCTTCAGTAGAATTTCTCTGTAACTCCGCCCCTTTTAATTTGGGGTTTCCTGCCAAGGCTCCGTGCTGTCTCCCTCCAGAAGTTCTAACATACCATAATAACATAATGGGAACGCTGTATCCGAGATGACGTCTGACTTCCTTTACTCTGCAGTACCTCTGCGGCCCACTGGGTCACGCTCTGAGGCCCAGCGGTGAACCCCGACCATCTGGTTAAGAAAGGCTTTTCTGTAGCACATCTGGACCGGTCACGAGAAAAATCCCCTGTAGCGTAACCCTTTATGCTACCAGTTACCCTCAGCCAGGAGATGCTGGAAAATGATCCAGGAATAGACTCTCCATCAGATGCAGCAACCAAAAGAAACTGAAAAAAAAAAACGGATAGGAAACTAGGAAATGGACGTGAAACGACTAACCTCAGTGACGAGGTCCAATCGAGTCCCCAGGGGAGGAACAACGTGAAACTGTTGGAACGCCGATGGCACGACTCAGTGTGCTGAGCAAAAGACTCCCCTTTTCTTCCGATCCACTTTTTGCGTTTCATTCAGAGGGAAACCAACAAAGAACCAGTCCTCCATTCAAACGCACTAAAACAAACGCGCGCACGTACTCCTCTGCATCTGCACCCCGGCCATCAGCTCTGTCCTCAGTCGGGTGACCCGATGACCCCTGGAGATTACTGCTGTAGACTCACGCCATCGTGTCTGTTGTCGGGAGAAGTGTAGCGCCAGAAAGATTAGTCTGTTGCGTGGCTACCAAACGACTTTATTCTTTTTTTTGTCATTGCCCTGGCAGTGAACTAAGCCTCTTGTGAGGTGTTCAAAAGGGCTCTGTGTGGGTTCTTTTTTTCTTTTTTGGCCAACACATGGGAGAATGGCATCGATCACCTTGATGACCCCTTGCTAATGAAGCATTGAGTGGATTTTCTCATTACATGATGGTGTGCATCATTGAATTATAATTACTGCGGAAGTGTCGGGGAAAAAAAAGGCCGTCCTGTAATCAAACAAAGCACAATGACGCGAGCAGGTCCCTTATCGCGGCACGAAGCACGGGCGATGACATCGCTCGTCGGTTTACGCTCGCGTCAATGTCAAATGGTGAACGTGGTGCGTTATCATCAGTGAATTATTAAAAAAGGGACATAGACAGGGTCCAAAAATAGCAACTGGTGGAAACATTGTACTGTTGGCCAGGGAAATGTATCCAGGGTTGCGTATTAAAACTATCACTTTGGATGGGACATTTTTAACAATCTGGTAAAAAGACAAAATCCATTTAATGTGGGGCCCTGGACATAGGTTAGGAGCGTGGACCTACAGAACGTACATTTACCACGCGCATTATGCAGGAGTTCATTTCCAATCTTCGACAACGTGTTACTCGAACATGTCGGTACAAGCGGAGCAGGGATTTCATCCCCATGTGACGGGGGGGGGGGGGGGGGGGGGGGGGGGGGGGGGGGGGGGGGTGGGGGGGGGGGGGGCTAGAGGGAGAGAACCGGACCTACACGACCCGACCGCATATTTGCGTTGCGTTCCTTGCATGTTTTGCTGCAATAATGAGGAGAGCAGAACAAGATGGAGATGGAAATGCCGGCGCAGCCTTTTAGTATTGTCCATGGCATGGCGAAACGAACCGTGAACACCTCCAACCAACCCCCCCACACACACACACCCCCCCCCCCCCACCCCCCCTCGTTATCCACACACGCAAATCCGCACGCACACACACACACGCACATACGCACGCACACTCACACAAAACACTACACCCACAGCAACGCGTACTGCTGCACTTTTTCATTGGTGTCTTTGAGTGGAGGAGTGGAGAAGTCACCGAGGCCCACGGTTGAAACAAATGGTGTACTCTCTCTGCAGCAGCAGCAGCAGCAGCCGAGATACATTTCATTGATTTCACAATAACACCCACAGACAAGCCTATTCCCAGAACCGAATGGAAACTGGGTTAAACTCCATCACCATGTATGTATGTATGTATGTATATATATATATATATATATATATATATATATATATATATATATATATATAAATATATATATAAATTCTTTCTTCAAATGAACTGTTTTCATTTATCTGGATCCACTTGGGGATTCTTACAAAGCTTGCGATTCCCTCCCCTCCTCGTTTTTTCGGTGTAGGGTATGTGTGTGTGTGTGTGTGTGTGTGTGTTCGTGTGTGTGTGTGAAGAGGGTTGAGTGCACAGCCTACACATGGGGGGGGGGGGGGGGGGGGGGGGGGGGGGCGCGCAGTGTCACTGCATCACAATCTTCTGGTTCTAAGCTCTGTTTTGTGTGTGGGTGTGTTTTGCCCCCCCTCCCCCCTTCCTCTTCCCCCCCCCCCGTACTCTCGCCCAGTCAGCCAGTCCCCAAATCTCCTGTGATTACCTGGATAGGCTCCTGTCAAAGCCGCGACGAGCCTCCTGATTCCCGCTTCTGATCCCCTCCCTCTGATCCCCTCGCTCTGAACCCCTCGCTCTGAACCCCCCCCCCCCCCCCCCCCCCCCCCCCCCCCACTGGCACAGTGGGGCTCAGGTGGTGGTGGTGGTGGGGGCGGGGGGGGGTCGACATTGTTGGACGGGATTTGCGTTGGTTGAAAGTTGACACACAGAGACACACTCGATCACTCACGCACTCAGGCAAGACACACACACACACACAAACACATTTACAAACACACACACACGTATACAAACACACACACAAACACATGTATACAAACACACACACAAACACACACACCTATACAAACACACACACATACACACACACACACATGCATGCATGCAAACACACACACACTTATACAAACACACACAAACACACACAAAAAACATGATAAAGACGCATTCACTGAGACGCCTTTGGAGCCACAGCCTGCAGTGTTATTTGTGACACCCCCCCGGGCCTCACCGCACGCCCCCCTCCACCCAAAACCATGCCCCATGCTTCCGCTGGATAATTGCCTTTTCATTACACAGTTGGCTCACAGAGTGCCGCACACTGCGATGACGTGGAGGAAGCTATTGAAAAAAAAAATACGACACGCAGACTCTCTCCTGTCAGATGATAATACCTTTATTTTGGCGGGGGCAGCCAGGAGGGCAGCACTTCCTGGAGCCCAGCTAATTCAATTGGAGCCTCTCCTACTGTGACCATGAGTCTCTCCCCCCCCCCCCCCCCCCCCCCCCCCCCCCCCCCAGCACATCCTGCTAGCTAAGTACACACACACACACACACACACACAATCATGGGTGCACAGGAAGCTCCCCTCCAAAGTAAAAGCGCTGCCGGCAGAGCCCACGTCCATCATACTTGTATTTTGAAAAACAAATATTATGGTGATGGGTGGGGTGGGAACGTTACTGTACCATGACCATGAAGGGGCGGGGGAGGGGGGAATAGACTAGAGAGAGAGAGAGAGAGAGAGAGAGAGAGAGAGAGAGAGAGAGAGAGAGAGAGAGAGAGAGAGAGAGAGAGAGAGAGAGAGAGAGAGAGAGAGAGAGAGAGAGAGAGAGAGAGAGAGTTTATTCAGAGATACATGGTCAATGGACATGCACTCTGGGGGTGGTTCATGAAGCATCTACTGGACCCAGGTTAATCTATATTTGTATGGGCGGAATAGTAAAGAAGCCACACCTATAGGATCTGATTTACCCAGGTAAATCTTCAGTCTATATTGGTGTGGGTGGAATGGTAAAGAAACCACGACTGTAGAGTCTGATTTACCTCAGACCCATACAACTTTATATGGTGTTGTGTTGACCACTCTATGTGTAGAAGCAGAAACTAGTCAGAACCGGTGTTAGCACTACGAGTGTGTGGTCCAATGAGGTAATAATGTAAGCTTTAATATCGTGTGGTCTAATGAGGTAATGGAAGAAATGAATTTACATCAACTTCCTCTCTCTCTCTTTCACTCTCTCACTTCCTCTCTCACTACTCACTCGCTCTCTCACACCTCTACCTTATGCTCTAATTCATCCTTTCATCACTACTGCTACCCCTCTCTCTCTCTCTCTCCCTTTCTCACTACCTCTCTCGCTCTTTCACTCTGTCACTACCTCTCGCTCACTACCACTACCTCTCTCTCTTTCTCTCTCTCTCTCTCTCTCTCTGTCTCTCTCGCCCTCTCTAACTGCCTCTCTCTCCCCCTCTCTCTATCAACAGAGGAAGATTCTTCCTGCACAGAGGAAGAATCTTGAACAGAGAGCACAATTGTGTTCAAGATTAAAGGCCTTTCCCCCCCCACTCCTATAAGGCAGTATTGGCGTTAATCGTAGACTCACATGATGAGAAAAAAAACCCTCTTACAATAAGCTGTATGCCTCTTCAAACCCCCCCCCCCCCTCGAAATATAGAAATAAAACAATTACAAATTTGAAGAAAGAAATGTATTCTTCCTGTCATTATGTTGATATGCCATGTTTAAATTGTCATTGACCGATTTCGAACAGTACCTTTCAACATTTATCCCGCTTCTGATCAGGCTGGGAGAAGAATGAGAGGGAGAAATGGAGGGTCTGTGTCTCATTCTCAGCCACGACAATAGCGGGAAATGTTGAAAAGACGAATCTCGACAAAGGCGAGAAGATTCGAGATATCTTCATGGGAATCGTGAATCTTGGAAAGTACCCTCACAACGGTGAACCCCTGAACAAGTGTGCGACGTGTGTTGGTGGATGTGTTTGTTGCCTGTCTTGCACAGGTTGCACATCCACGTCTATATAAAATAGACGTTGCATACATGGGAAGTCTTAAGAGGACAATCCAAGAGAAGTCTGTCAGCTTCGGGATGTGTTTGAAGAACCGGTTTCAAGATTCTGCCCTGATGTTGCAACCATTTTGTGTCCCCTGTTTACAAGTAATTTCAGTGAACAGTCACATTTTCGCTTTGGTAACGAGCACTCATTACCACATGCTGTACCGTCAACAATTTGAGGACCTTATCTGGTACCTGATGTGTGTGTCAATGAGGTTCAGGAGGATATAACTATATGGAAGGTGTGAAGTGCACATCATATTTTGGTTTATTTGTTTCCATCCCCCGTTATCTCTGTTATTGCTGTCGGATTTGTTGAAATAATGGGTACTGCGGGCCAAAGCAACATGACAGTTCATGGACTCTTGAGTTTTGAGTTGTATACACAGCACCTGTGACACCGATGGTCACCAATATATCTGTAATCATACAATGCACTACTGTGTTATGTTGTCTGCACTGACGCCGCGAGAGGGGGTGAGTTGAAAGAAAGCCCTGGATGATTTAGATCAGGACATAGACAATGTCAACAGTTGACCTGGGGTTTTTAGCAAACCGGCCAAAACCTTTAAAGTTCTGCTTTGAAATCATGTTCATCTTTGTAGTACTTAATTGACACAACTCTAGAAACAGGAAGCAATGGGAAGTAGAAGGACAGTCGATCTGTAGAGCGGGTGAACTACGCAGCAATCCAACCTATTCCCCCCTCTCGTCCATCTTTCTGCTCGCTCTCTCTCTAGCTCTCTATATCGCTCTTGCTCGCTCTCTTTCTCTCTCTCACTTTCACCTAACTACCTAACTACCTCTCTGTCTCTCACTACCTCTTTCATACCCTCTCCCTCTCACTTCTCGCTCTCTCTCTCTGCCTCTTTCTCTCTCACACACACTCATTCTCTCTCTCATGATCTTTCTCTCTCTCGCATTCTCTCTGCCTCTCTTTGTTGTTCTCTCTCTCTCACACACACACTCATGATCTTTCTCTCGCCCTGTCTCTCTCTGCCTCTATCTTTCTCGTTCTCTCTCTCACACTTTCTCTCTCTCTCTCTCTTCCCAAGATGGACTTAACTGAAGTAGGCAACATGAAAATAAAGTCATTCCACCGACCAAAGCTGGTTTCCAAGGCAACAGAGAACAAGGGGGCTCCTACTGGTGATAATGGCTAATTTCCAGACACCTGCAACTGCGCACGATGACTTTAAAGCTGTATTTTAATATTCTTGCTCAATGGCACCTTTGGTGCAGCAGCGAGAGCGATCAACGTGTGGTCCAGACTCAAGTACAGCACCGAATGCCATTAGCACAAGGGTCATTAATGGCGCCACCAATTAGGCTAATGTTAAGGCTTCTGTGGCCTTCGCCGCCTGCACACCGAGCTCTTTCCCCCTCCTCCTGTCCACGTCGCCTACTTTTCCATTGTGCGATTTCCCTATATGGTGATCAATTGAGGCCACACCTTATTTAGCTAAGATGTTCCTAGGAATTGCGAATGTGAACGTTGGCCACGCCCTGACAGTAAGTTGCTTTGCGTTTTCAATTTGAATGGAACATTGTAAACGTCTCCGTGGAACAACTTGGGCTTTCTCCGCGCACCTGCAGAAAACAAACGATCACATTCCGAAAGTTAATCACGCCACGTGAAATGTTGTTTTGCTGTTCTGTTGGCGTAAGCGCCAATACGCCGTGATTACCTTTCAACTCCTGGGACAAAGTGGTAGCTTTGTTTAGTTTTGTCGCATTTCTCTTGTTAGGGGCCCTCCCCCCCCGGGCCCTCCCCCCCCCCCCCCGTTTCTTTACAAACAGATAAACAAACACGCACGTGTGGAGGCCTCAGGAGTTCCATTTGTTTGTGGACGTCATTGTATGACTTCCAGGCGTTTCTCCCCGAGAGCTCTGCAGCATGATTGCAGAAGTGCTTCAGATGTGAGTAAAAAAACTAAACACGAACAAACAACACAAACATAACAAATCCATGACAAGTCGCATGCAATCCGTCGGCGACATGATCGCGTGGTGTGCACGCACCACGCAACTGTGGGCTACGGCACAGGGGGAAAGGGCTTCTTGTCACATGTCGTATCACCGCATCACTGTGACCTGTGCAGAATGCATTCTCCCCGGTAATCTCAGCCCGCCGTTGTAAACACGCGTTTTCACACTTCGACACACACCGTGCGTCTGTCTGGTAGCATAAAGCTCAGGGGAAGGCTCTTTGATGTGGATCTGCCTGAATGCATTCAAATGCACACAATTGTAGTGGCCGCTTGTATGTACACACACACACACACACACACACACACACACACACACACACACACACACACACACACACACACACACACACACACACACACACACACACACACACACACACACACAACGGCTGATGGAAGTTAGAAATAACAGTCCTTTTAATCACGTAGATGCCGAATGCCTCACTGGGCTATTTTTCTTCTTTTTATTTTGCTGCTTCACAACACTAGGAATACGAGAATAACATTTGTTTCCTCCCGCTGCCGGTGACATCTTCATTCCCAACCGGTGAAGCCACATGCAAAACGCTCCGGTGTCAGGGCTCCTGCATCGGTTACCTAAACAGACAGACAGACAGGCAGGCAGACAGACACAGCTGCTGCTGCAATTGTCAGTCAAGTCGCTGTTTGAGGAACATGTTCTCAGAGAGATCTCGCTCTGTCTCCACGGGTACGCTGGCAGCATGCGCGCCCTTGATTAAAATGAAAAACAGCCACGTCACGTCGCGGTGAAACGCGCCGCTAATGAGGGTCGAACTCGGTTCAGTAGTTGCGCTAGCGCCTCAGTGTAACGTTTATGTGCCCGGCAAATGTAGATGCACGTGGATTGACTTGTGGTTGTTGTTTTGGTCCTGAACACCAACTCTCTCTCTCTCTCTCTCTCTCTCTCTCTCTCTCTCTCTCTCTGTCTCTCTGTCTCTCTGTCTCTCTGTAATATCTGCTGTCTGTATCTTTAGAGATATGCATATTTTAAACCGTCCATGTAGCCTGAAAATGACAATGTGTACACACAGGCGTGAAATGTGGCAAAACACAACGCGCTCACATCCTGACCAACAACAAAAGCCTTTCTCTGTCAGTCTCTGAAACGTTTTTTCTTCTTCCTACTGTGGAATGCTATATCCATTGTCAGACAGCCCCATTCTTTCACATTAAAAGGCACAGGTTGTCTGCAGCCGAGACCTGTGCTGTGTGTGGTTCCAGGCGTGCCTTAAATCGCACAAGAGGTGGCTTGGTAAATTATGATGCTTTTGGAAAGGGAGGTATAGAAACAAAACAGAACAACAACAGAAAAACACCAACCGTAGCAGTGGAATTGGCAGCTTCCTCTGCTGGCTGTTCTGGGCAGACGGCTAAAGAATTTCCTTCTGAGAAGGGAGGGAGGGAGAGGGAGAGGGAGAGGGAGAGAGAGGTGGAGGGAGGGAGGGAGGGAGAGAGAGATGCAACAAGGACAATGGGCAATGGGCATGAGAGGAAAGAGTAGAAGAAGCGGATACAAAAAGAGAGAAAACAGGAGAGAAAGACTGTGTGTGACACACACCTCGGAAAATCAAGTCGCCAGCCCCTTCCCTGCGGAGGGCGGTCTAGGCCGGCTGTGGCTGGCTGAGCGGCCGCTGTGTCGCAGCATGTGAAAGGGACCAATAACGCGCTGAGTAATGGGATTGTGCCGGCGTGGGGTGTGTGTGTGTGTGTGTGTGTGTGTGTGTGTGTGTGTGTGTGTGTGTGTGTGTGTGTGTGTGTGTGTGTGTGTGTGTGTGTGTGTGTGTGTGTGTGTGTGTGTGTGTGTGTGGTGAGTATGTGTCTGTACCTGTGACTTCAGAACATTGTGTGTGTGTGTGAACAGGTTGGGACCTTGGGTGTTCCCGCATGTCAGGTTAGCAACACAGCCTCAACGAGAGCAGCCCTCAAACCCCAAGCCGGTGGAACCTTTTCAGGTTAACGTAGGGGGTTTCTTTTCTTGGGGCGATCAGTCGCACAGTCCTTTCAAATGTAAAAAAAAAACCAGCCCCTCACCCTATTCCCCTATCCCCGCCTGGTTTGGTGTCCCCCATGTTTCCCCCCCCCCCCCCCCCCCCCCCCACGACTGGCGCTGCTGTTGTAAACCCTGCGAACCTGATGTAGTATGTTTGTTCTCTGCCTTTGTGTGCACGCCGTGCTGGACCGCGCGTCAAGCTAGCAGAGCCAATTGGCGCCGTATCGACGCGCGCTTTTAGTTAGCGCACACGACGTCACTCTCTATTAAGGGTCCCCCGTGTGCTCGGCTAAACTCCGCCCCTCTGATCTCTCCTCTCTCCCTCCCTCCCTTCCCCCTCCACCCCTGTCCTACCCTTCCCCCCCCCCCCCCCCCCCCCCCCCCCAGGTTTTCTGGATCAGAGACCCTCTTGCTCTGCGTCCAGCCGGAGCTTTAGCTCGCATTTTAACAAGTCTCATCGCATTAGCCTCACCCTGTCACTCACCTTGCGGCTAACCTACAGCCCCGCGATGGCCAACTGCGCTGCCATTTTCCCATTGCTTCCTTGGTCTTGTTATGTCATATGTAGATAGATGGCGTTGATGTTTAAATATATATATGTATTATTTATAATTGATAATTAGAAATAGAAAAATTAATTGGGCAATTTATATGGAAATTTGAAATTGACACTCGTAGACTGTATGCAGTCGCTTTCAAACCGTACCCTCACCTAGCCTTGTGAGACCGTCCTGATCTGGTGAGTCCACATCGGGGTTCTCTCTGCAGATCTGGCTTTGAGCCGGTTGAAAACAATTAGGGGACCAATCGGGAGGGAGTTTCTCGTCGTGACGGACAAGCAGCGCCACGGCATTATGTCCGAGCAATAAAATGGACCACCAAGAAAGGTTAACCGTTTTGGACAGCTCTGGGCATCCACTTTCAGATGCGATAATGCCTTAACCTATATTTCTGGACTTTTGACACTTATATAGGCTATGTGAAACTGTCCATAAATAAAGTCAAAGTGTGCGTGTGTGTGCGCTGACAATATCCGTTTAAAGTCACCCGCCTCTTCATGAGCCAATTTAGATTTTGGACGAGCTCCCGGCTACTAAAACCAAGGCAGCTCTTCCACGATTTCCTGTCAATCACGGGTGCCGGAAATGCAACAACAATGGCGGATAAAGGACTAAGCAGAGAAAGCAGTTCTTTTTGGTCGTTTGTTTTCAAAATCCCTCTTCTGCTCTTTTCTGCTCTCTCTTTGAAACTCTCAAATCTTACCTACAGCAGCTTTAAGGTTAGAGCCGGCAGTGAGACAGAGGTGAAAGTGCCATTTTCATTTGTTACATTTACAGCTGTTACTAGTAAAACCTGCTTTCTTCAATAGCATGAATGAAATGAGTTAAATAGGTTCATAATGAAAACATACGCCACAGTGCTGTTGGATGATGGCAGTGCAGGGGTAAAGAGTGGAGGTGTAAACCTTTGTGACCGGGGAGATTTAGAGTTTGTTTGGTTTGTAAAGGTAACACTGGGATGCGCTCTCAGAGAGAGAGAGAGAGGAGTGACAGCTACCAGTGCTAGACGATTATTTGTTCTTGTATAATGTCTTAATGTGCATAAGTCTTCCGTTCCAGTTTTACCTTTTAAGTTAAGTTGAAACACTATTCATTCCCTCTACCTTATAATGAAAACGTCTCTCCTTTTTTTGATCAGAGGGACGTTCGATTTTTTAAAAGCCAGCACTTGTGCTTCTTTGAGGTACAAATACATCGATATCCTTAAATGTGCTGCCAAACGATGTGTTAACAAACAGACAACATCGGGTCCCGTGACGATGATGATGTCGATGGCGATGATGAATCAGTGGAACACGACCATGAGGGTTTATTGGAAGACCTTAACGCAGTCGAGAACATAGACGAGATGAGAAGAACGAGAAGAAGAGGAAGACGGAAAGAGAATCAAAGGACATCAATTATCTCCCCCCGCTCAAGAGACACAGTGGTGTGTGTGTGTGGGGTGGGGGGGGGTGCTTCATTACAGATGAGGCCCTGATAGCCGAATAGCTGGCTGTTGTGGTTTGTTTTATACCCCACCCACACCACCCATGACTAGTGGGTGATATGAGGCTTATAAGGATGAGACACCTACAGCTGTATTTTAGGCTCTGTATTTTAATGTCATGTGAACATTAGGGTTATGCTTGGTATTTTTGTGTCCAAATGTCAAAATTCACATTACTGTTGTTATCTTTATTGCGCTATTCCTTGGCCCAGCGGAGAGTTTGACAACATCACATTGACATTTGAGCCAGAAGGTTATGCTGTTTTGTTTTTTTAAAGATACAGCTGTCTGTCTGTCTGTCTGTCTGTCTGGCAGAGCAGCAATGAGATGTTGAGCGAGCACAAATAAACAAGGAGGAGAGGATCATTAGTCCCAGTTCAAGGGAAAGGGCCAGCCAACCACACAGCAGACAGATGACAGATGTACTCTGTGGCAAACATGATTCTAAATGATAGTCATTAAAAACACAAAACAAGTGACTGGGACCAGTTCATGGTCTGGTAACCCATTTATACGTTGTTTTAATTTAATTGAACTTCAATTCAATTGTGTTCCCTTTCTATGAGCATCTCTCTCTCACTCTCTCTCTCTCTCACTTTCAGTCACCCACTCATTCATTCCCACACACACACACACACACACACACACACACACACACACACACACACACACACACACACACACACACACACACACACACACACACACACAAAGAAATAGGCCAACAGAAAGAGAGTGCAGCTTCAATATTATTTATCAGGTGACCTGTTGTACCATACATTAGCGGTAGTCTTAGACATTCCACATAAGACATATTTACCACTCAAAGTTGGGTACTGTGTCATCAATCTCTGAAATATGGACTGCATTCATGTGTCACCAGTTAGCCATCAGCCCGTTTGCCCCAGGTATGGCGGTTTAAACTGAATTCAAGTGAAGCATGTAAATGCGCTTCATACAATTTTCCAAACGATTAAACTCGGCCCCGCCATATGGAAACCCGGAGTATTTCTACATCCGATTTTCCTTTCCTCCCCCCCCCCCCCCCCCCCCTGCAGGAAAAAGTACTTTTGTGATTTTCATTCCCCGTGTTTTTTTTCTCTACCTCGACTTCACGAATGACCCGTGTCAGCAGCAGGCAGGCACCTGTTGTCGTGCCCCCCCCCCCCCCCCCCCCCCCCAACGGGTCAGAACACTCCTCCTCCCCACGCCCCGCCCTGGCTCATGGGGACGCCGTGTCTCAGCGTGGAGGCAGGAAGACACGGGGTCGGGACGGGCTGAACTGACTGAACCTCCACCGCAATCACTCCTGCAATGGGGCGGGAGGGAGCTCCGTTTAAGTTTCTCTTGTTTAAAGATAAGATAAGGCTAACAACTGTAATGGATCCACAGGGAAATGGCTGCCCGGGAAACAGAGAGGGAGGATCGAGTGTCGGTGTGTGTGAGTGCATTTTATGCCGGGCTGGCGGTAGGAGGAGACACTTCTGGCGGCAGGAGTGCAAAAGTCTGTTTGGGTCTGTCACGCACTCAAAGTGTTCCTGTAAACTTTTATATCTTGTGGCAGAGAGATGGTCTTGAGTCAAACAAACAAAAAGAACAAGAAGCTTGTGTGTGTGTCTGTGTCTGTGTGTGTATGTTTGTGTGTGCATATGCACGCACATGTATGTGTATCTATGTGTGCTTGCCCATGTCGGTCTGCAGAGTGTGTTTGCATGGATGTGTATGTGTACTACAGGTGTGTGTGTGTGTGTGTGTGTGTGTGTGTGCGTCTATGTGTTGCTGCCCATGTGCGTCTGCAGAGTGTGTGTTTGCATGGATGTGTATGTGTACTACAGGTGTGTGTGTGTGTGTGTGTATCTATGTGTTGCTGCCCATGTGCGTCTGCAGAGTGTGTTTGCATGGATGTGTATGTGTACTACAGGTGTGTGTGTGTGTGTGTGTGTATCTATGTGTTGCTGCCCATGTGCGTCTGCAGAGTGTGTTTGCATGGATGTGTATGTGTACTACAGGTGTGTGTGTGTGTGTATCTATGTTTTTGCTGCCCATGTGCGTCTGCAGAGTGTGTGTTTGCATGGATGTGTATGTGTACTACAGGTGTGTGTGTGTCTATGTGTTGCTGCCCATGTGCGTCTGCAGAGTGTGTGTTTGCATGGATGTGTATGTGTACTACAGGTGTGTGTGTGTGTGTATCTATGTTTTTGCTGCCCATGTGCGTCTGCATAGTGTGTGTTTGCATGGATGTGTATGTGTACTACAGGTGTGTGTGTGTGTATCTATGTTGTTGCTGCCCATGTGCGTCTGCAGAGTGTGTTTGCATGGATGTGTATGTGTACTACAGGTGTGTGTGAGTCATCCTTATGTATCCTCTTGCCCTTCCTCTACGAATGTTTCAGGGAAGGCAGGTTGAGATCCGGTCAGTGTCAGGTTCCAGCTCTTTTCAACTGTGTACAGCCCCTCTCTTGGGGAGCAGAGGTGAAAAGCTCTTGAGAAATACACTTTTTTTTTCCTGCTCCTAAATGTCTGCAGGGAAACTCTGCAGACATAGAGCCTTCCCTGTTGAATTGTTAACATATTCCCGGTGACCAAACCATATAAGGACTTCCTTTAACACCTTGAAACGATTGCTTTAACACTGGACATGTTTTGCCTCTAGTGTCAAAACATAGTCTTACATGATGCACTAGGATATGTTTATTTGGGGAAATGTAGTTTTGTTAAAACAATCAATGAAGTTTGGCTATTTATTAACATACCCGAATACAACAAGTTATTGAAAAGAACCGCAGAACATTTTTGAAATAGTAATATTTGAATGTCCCAGCAGTATGAACATAACCATCACAATCGTCTGTAAGAGTTGTGAAGTATTTCCTCAACGTCTGTTGTTGATTTCAATGACAGAAAAAACATTGACATACGAGTGGATTCGAATTCGAACACTAAAATGGGATTAGTGTTCACGCAGACATTGACGACGCGTTCTGTTTTGCTTCCTGTCCCTTGGCTTATGGCACACCATAAGGTGTACTGCGGTACACGTGTAAGGAGGTTTACTGTATGGTGTCTGTTGGCCAGGCTGTGGGTGTGTGTTTGTGTGTGTGTTTGTGTGTGTGTATGTGTGTGTGTTTGTGTGTATGTGTATGAGTGTTTGTGTGTGTGTGTGTGTTTGTGTATGTGTGTGTTTGTGTGTATGTGTATGAGTGTTTGTGTGTGTGTGTGTGTGTGTGTGTTTGTTTGTGTGTTTGTGTGTGTGTGTGTTTGTGTGTATGAGTGTGTGTGTGTGTGTGTGTGTGTGTGTGTGTGTGTGGGGGGGGGGGCAGGGTTTAAAAGTAATGGGAACATTGTAACACCTTGTAATGGAGGGACGCCTTGGCCCCCCACACACTTAAGGGACTTGTGTTGTTTTATGATTTTTTTCCCCCACAGCTCTTCAAAGTCTGTTTGATTTTGAGATGAGTCTCATCCTCAAAAAACACTTAGTTTTCTTGTCTTCTCTTTGTCTACATTCTCATCATCATCAACATCATCATCATCAGCAGCAGCAGCAGCAGCAGCAGCAGCAGCGACACTGAAGGCACTTTGATCAGTCCTGCTTCCCTTCCCTTTATCTTCACTGTGGTCTTTCTCTTGTTTGTGATATTGACTTTCTTTTTTACACCGTATTCGTCTTCATGATTCTCTTACCCAGTCTGTAAGAGAATCAGCACCATCTTTTTTAATGATGTCAGAATATGATGGTGTGTATGTAGATAGATAGATAGATAGATAGATAGATAGATAGATACACACCATCATATTCATCATATAAAACGATTGTGTGATGCAAAGCTTTGGATCAATTCCTGTCAAATCTCAATGGATCGATGGATTGGTTCAGTCTCTCACTCAGACAATCATGTCAACTAATTGCAGGACTTGGGCCCACAACTAAGTAAATGTCTCTCTCTCCCGCTTTCCCTCCCAGCAGGAAAGGCTCTGCCCTATTGGAGAAAAAAATCCATGATAAATCAAGTATACATCTTAACTACGTTTCTAGGTTTCGGGTACAAACAGTGAAAACAAAAATCCATCACGTACCACACATGACCTTGCTTGATCTTGGCTTGATCTTGGCACACACACACACACACATGCACTCACTCACATACACCCACCGCACGTATGCACACACGCACATACCCACAAACAAACACACACAAAAAAGCAGTAGCAGAGACAAAGAGGGAGGGGGAGCCAGAAAGAGAAAAGTTAAACTCTCAGCTTCTCCAAAATCTTCTCTGGAGTCACGGAGCCATAGAAAACCACAAACACACACACAGTCAATAAGATGCCATGACTTGCAAATGAGGGCATGAAGCCAAACAAGGTCAAAAGGTGTGTGCGGGCCAGAAGCAAAACAAAAACAAAACACACTGGTATTGTAGTGTAGGCTCTGAGTTAGAGCTGCAACCCTTCCATTTATTTATTGTCATCCCTCACTTATATTGGAACTGCTTCTCTCTCGACATGCACTGCCATCGAGGGTGTTGAAGGTCATGTACTGTTTCACAATGCATGCGTTGCTAATAGGATGAGGATATACCCTTTGAAACTCAAGTAATAATTCAGTGAATATTCACTTGTAGTCTGCAATGGCACCCAACCTAAGCTGCTCATTTATTTGTCATGACAACACCCCTCCCCCATACAAGTGAATAAACACTAACAAAGACACATGATGTTGCCCCCCCCCCCACAAACACACACACACACACACACACACACACACACACACACACACACAATCAATGACACATGTCTGGGAGTGTGAAGTGTCATTTCTGTAAATTGTATGTTGTACATTTTTTTCTACTATGGTCGATTGTTTGTAGTCTATTTTCTGCCAATGATGCTTAAAATGAAAGCCTACAACAATTGAACATGGCATCTTGACATGAGGCACACTGAATGCTCACTACCATGCTGTTTTCTTATTCTTCACCCGTGGAGAACAATGTTTCAGATTTTGGTTTCTCCGTTGTGTTTTCCCCACCTCACGGAATGAAATATTGAACTGTATAAGGTAAATGCCCTATTTACCCAAAACAGCAGAAGCAGACTCCCTCAATAGTATTCAACCAAACACAATCAATGTGTGTGGCTGTAGGTGTGTCTGTCTGTGCTTGTGTGAGCATGTATATGTGTGTGTGTATGCGTGTGTATCCCTGCGTATCTTTAAGCCTATTTGTGTGTGTGTATGTTTGTGCCTGTGTGCCTGCATGTGTGTACGTGTGTGTGTGTGTGTGCATCCACTTGCGCTCATGAGTGTGTGTGTGTGTGTGTGTGTGCGCACGTTCATGCGTGTGCGCTCCTGCGTGTGTGTGTGTGTGCACGCGCCCGTGCAGGCGTGTGTGTGTGTGTGTGTGTGTGTGTGTGTGTACGCCAGCCAGAGATAAGAGGTCCTTGGTCAGGCGAGGATCAATGGATTGCGTTTGCGTGAGCATCACTGGTGCATTCCATCAGGTCCACGTGGGTGGGGGTGTGGATGACACTCCCTCACTTCCTCCCTCCTTCCAGGCCCCTCCATCTCTCATCCTCCTCCCTACCCCTTTACCACCCTTTCCACTCCCCCTAGCCTCCCGCTCTCCAAACTCCCCCCTGCGCACACACACACACACACACACACACACACACACACACACACAGACGCACACAGACGCAGGCACTCACACACACACACAGACCCACGCACACACACACACACACGCACATGCACAGACACAGGCGCGCACACACACACACACACATACAGATGCACACAGACGCAGGCATGCAAACACACACAGAAGCAGGCACACACACACACACACACACACACACACACACACACACATACACACATTCAGATCCCGACTAAGATGCCGGCAGCATCTTGCCTTGAACCCCACACCACAGGAGCACATTAACATATTTGAGCTTTAAACAGCCGTCACCTTCGGTTCACGTTGGCTCTGGTGAACAATGTCTTTAAGCAAAAACCTTCCCTGCCTCTGCCTCTCTCTCCCCACCCAGCTCCCTGTGTGTGTGTGGGGGCATGGAAGACTTGTCAGGCTAGGTGTTGTCTGCAATACCGAAGCAGCTTCCCCCCACATCACAGCGTTGACTTCGTACAGCTTAGTGACTAATAAGGAGGCAAATGGCAGTTTGGAGCCTTTTTATTTCATTGTGTCCTTTTTTTGTACCAAAAAAAAAAAATCAACCTGACTGGTAATGAAAATAAATACATCAATGTATCCCTGTTGTGTCCCAAGGACATTTTATTTAATAGTAACAGAAAATGTTTGTGTGAGAGTGAGAAATCTTAGATAAGAATGTAGATAAAATGTTGGCGCCTAAGATGACGGTGAAAAAGCAATGATAGGCCTATTATACTTTGTATAGTTCACACTCTGACACACACATATATATATATATATATACAGTATATGTGTGTCAGAGTGTGAGAGTATGTCAGAGTGATATATATATATATATATCACTCCATCACTCCTGCAGAGCTGAGTCTATTGAGAATTGACAAAACGCACAGACAAGATATACTCAAATATTTACAAAAATGTGAGGGGTGTACTCACTTTTGTGAGATACTGTATATGTATACCAGTGTTGTGTTGCATATATATGCAACACAACATTGGTCACCCTTGTAGTGTCCACAGAAACCCGGCCGTATGCATTATTTATTGATCCATCCTTTAGCGCTTGAAAACACAGCACATCGCCGCTTGATGCCTTGTCGCCCAAAACGCCATCGCTGACGCCAGAAATGCTCATCTTCACGCGCGTTGGTATACGTTGGCAAATATTGACGATGTCACCATCACCCAGCCTATGTCAATAGACTCTCAAAGTCTCGGATGCTGTTTTTAAGTCGATAATTCCGCACGCTGTAGGCGAGAGGGGGGCGGAGTCGACTCTCAAGTTTAATCGAGGGAATTTATACCCTGCAATGAACGGCGCACTGCTAGCAGGTTAACCGACAAAAGGTCCAGAACCGCCGGCCATGTTGTGTTGTTTAGTCAGAGGATGTTATTCTGAGTTGTGCAATTATAGAATGGAGAGTGGGGGTGGTCGAGACGACGGTGGGGGGGGGGGGGGGGGGGACCCTAGGGATGGGAGGACAGCCCCAAGGGTCACGGCGTTAATCGCATGGGAGCACCGCTGTCTGTCAGCACGGTGATGAGACTCGAAGGGGGGCGGGGGGGTCAGAGAGAGCGAGAGAGCAGCTGATTGCTACTTGTTGGAAGAGTGCCACCCCCCCCCCCCCCCCCCCACACACACACACACACACACACACTCGTGTGGGGACACACTCGCGCGGAGCTCTCCCATCAGGTCGCCTGCACCCTCACGCTTGTAGACAGCCCCAGGCCTCCAACGGGTGACGGAGGTGTCGTGTTCTCTCCACACGCGCTCGCAATTTAAGGGTGCAGAAATACATTCCCTTGTCTTTTTCTCGTCGTCCATTAAATAAAGTTACGTACAAAAAACGGCTAAGTTGTGTAACATCTGGTCAGCCGCTGCGATCCTGGACCAAAGCCCCCCCCCCCCACCATGGCCGTCTGTAGGCTCCTGCGGCGTACGGATTAAAAAACATGGGCTTTCAAAAGCATAGCAACACCTCTTGAGCCCAGCGGCAGGGCTGATTGACGAGTTTGTCGTCGGCATATGCCGACAGGTAACACCGTCGCCAGATAAAGTTGGACAAGTGTTCTGTCCACTCTAACTGGCTGTGCAACTTTGTGGAAAAAAGGGCTTTTTGTCATTTTCTTTCTCACCTCCAAGCGCAGTATCAGGTGATGAGGTTACTAGCTTTAGATATTCGCTTATAAGCTGCAGGAAGTATAAAATCGATCTAGCTAAACGGGTTAGCAGTGTGGGCTGGCTAGCTAGCTAGCTAGCTAGTTAGCTAACGTAGCTTAGCTATAATAATAGTGTCCTTCATCTCTCTGCCTGTCTGCTTGCCCACCTTCCTTTCTACCTGCCTACCTACATGTCTCCCTCTTCGCCTAATACAGTTAGAGAAGTGTTCTGTCCACTCTAACTGGCTGAGGAACTGTGTGTCTGCCTGCCTCCCTCTCTCTGTCTTTCGCTCCTGTTCCAATTAGGGATGCAATAAATACCAAGAAACTGTAATCAAATACACGGTCTAAATCTCAACGAGCAACCGTAAACCCATAAAAGTCTGCGAGAAATTCCACGAAAGTAAACGCGTTGAAAGTCAGTTTAACCTGTATTTCAAACAGTCTATGTGTGTTACACCCACACCTGAGCTCCACTGACCTGGCCATGCTGTTTTCTTTTACCTGGTTTTTAAGAGCTAGTGGGATACACTTCCAAACAACGATTTTACGTTTTATGTACAATCTTTTTTTAACAGTTTATGGTTTGCTTGATGAGCACACATTTACTCAAGTACAACGGTTATAGGATGTGATTTTATTGATAATATTATTGAAATCCTTATAGATCAGCATTGATTACGGACATGTCCAGCTAATGTTAAGCTCTGAGCTAGTTAAAATATGATGTATTGCAACTTTAAAATAATAACACATAATGTTACATTTCCAATACAGTCCATACACAACACATCTGCACATTTGTGAGTGTGTGTGTGTGTGTGTGTGTGTGTGTGTGTGTGTGCGCACATCACGAGGGGTAGAAAGATGAAGCCATTGGAATCCCTGAGTAGGTAGATGTGTGTGGGCAGGCGAGAACCGGCACCAGCCTCAGCCACTCATCTAGATGGTTCATTAGGTCTGCTACCACGTTTTCTCAGCCCCTTTCCTGGCCACTTCACTTCAATTATTCCCTCGGAGTACGTGCTTAGAGGTCGTCATGAAGCCTCCTGCAACCACCATCACGAGAGAGAGGGAGAGAGGGAGAGAGAGAGAGAGAGAGAGAGAGGAGATAGGGAGGGAGGGAGCGACAGAGAGAGAGAGAGAGTGTGAGAGCTAGAGAGAGAGCTAGAGAGAGAGAGAGATGGTTTGGTTTGGTTGGTGTGGCCTTTCGAACACTGATGTAGTTCTACTCTTGTTTCATTTTGGATGGGATTGTTTATAATTTTTTTACATGCACTTACTGCGGCTGTGTCGTATAAAACCTTGTTTTTCGCAATCTTGCTGTCCTCAATGAACCCCCCCAACCATACACACACACACACACACACACACACACACACACACACACACACACACACACACACACACACACACACACACACACACACACACACACACAAACCCATCAGTACATCCCCTGTACCCCTTAATCTGTGCCAAATCTGAAATGTTTTCCTTTGAAGTTGAGGTGTACTTCTTCTTCATGGTCATAACTGTATTGATCAGCAACAATCAACATATAAAATATTTAGCAAATATGAATATTTGAAGGCATTGTTTCTGTTTTGTAGATGACAAATCAAAATCGTACCCCCTTGAACCTGATTGCGGATGGAATCACTGTAATAAAAGAGGCATAACTATTCTGTGATGGTCCCACAGAATAGTCTATGAATAATTATTCATAAATCTATGAATAATTTATTTAACTCCTGAAACGACGGTCAGAGTAACACAGGACAACAGGTTTGTGCTCAATGCTGCTTATTGTTTGCTGTATTTACGAATGTCCATTGTGGTCCTACAATATGGGGATCGATCTTTAGATAGGAGAGGAACACATTATTCTATTAAACCCTCTCTATGTTGTAATGGAGGCAGTGAAATCAACAGTCGAACATTGATTTCCACTCCACAGCACAATACGTTTGTTTAGGTGCCTCCAAATAAAAACTTCCAACGCAGATGTTAGCTGCTAAACGTTCTTTTTTTTTTGAAAGCACTGCTAATAAAGTTTATGTGAAAAAACAAACACATCTGTTAAACCCTTTAAATAATGTTAACGCAGAACAGGGAAATGCACTGAAAGTCTGCCACTAAAAAAGGGGAATGAGTAGCGCCTTTGGAAATCAAAATATATAAAAAACAAAGACAACTTTGGCTAACTAAAGGATGTGCAACAGATAAAGACTAACAAGCTGATTTGCCAAGTAACCATATCTCATTAAATAAAGACAGATCTCTCTTTGGATTTGGAAAATCATCTTTAATCACAGATCAATATTTCACAGATTTGTCTCCATAATCCAATGTATACTGGTCTATAATGTCTACTCTTTCCCAGCACATTTCGTATACTTTCTCTAAACAAGTCCAACCTACTAAGAGGAGCTGTGTACTCTCAGTGAGATGTTTTTAGTGGAGCGAGAGATCTACTATCATGATTCCGATTATTATTATTATATATCTTGATATCAACCCATGTATTGTGTGTGCACTGGTGGGTGTGGGTTACCCTCCAGTCCAGTGGTAGAATGGGAGAGGAGGGGGACAGCTCGAGCTCACTCCCAGTTACAGGATCTATCAGGGTAACTTTAAAACAAACCCCTTCCTCTTTTATGTGGTAACTTCCTCGCTTCTGTCCCTTCTTCATGAGCGTATAAAAGACCCATAGCCATCGGTAAGATGCTTCAGCGGATATTTTCTGCTACTGGTTGGAGAGATATGGTTGAAATATATTACGCCCAGACCGTATCTGTGTGCTGTGGGTCGAGAGCCAGTGGTGTTGTTCAATAAGTCATCTCCAGCTCCACACTGGACCGGGGAGGGGGGGGGGGGGGGGGGGGGGGGGGGGGGGAGCAAACATGTTGTCTGAAAAGTCAAGACAGATCCCCCCTCCAGAAACCCCAGAGGTCATGTTGTGAGAGAAACACTGCAGGCTCCAATTGTCATTCGTGAATTGTTCTGCCCTCTCTCTTTCTCGATCTCTCGCTCTCTCTCTTTCTCTTTATCTCTCTCTCCCTCTCTCTTTTTTTTCTCACTCACTCTTCGCTGTCCTTTATCTGTTTCACTCTCTATTCTCTATCTCCATCTCTCGCCCCACAGCCTATACCTTTATTTTTTAAACTCGACTATCTTCCTTTTATCACACCCTCACCTTATGTCTCTCTTGCCTTCTCTCTCCCTCTTTCTCTCTTCTCTCCTTCTCATTTTCTCTCTCACTCCTACTCCCTTTAGCTCTCTCACACTCCCTCTCTCTCTCCCTGTCTCTGTTGCTCCCTCTCCCTCTATATCTTTCCCTTTCTCTCTCTACCTTTTTCTCTCTCTTTCATCTGTCTCCCTCTCTCTCCCTGTCTCTGTTGCTCCCTCTCCCTCTATATCTTTCCCTTTCTCTCTCTACCTCTTTCTCTCTTTTATCTGTCTCCCTCTCTCTCCCTGTCTGTTGCTCCCTCTCCCTCTATATCTTTCCCTTTCTCTCTCTACCTCCCTTTCTCTTGCTCTCCCTCTTGCTCCCTTTCTTCCTTTCTCTCTATACCTCTTTCTCTCTCTTTCATCTGTCTCCCTCTCTCTCCCTGTCTCTGTCGCTCCCTCTGCCTCTATATCTTTCCCTTTCTCTCTCTACCTCCCTTTCTCTTGCTCTCCCTCTTGCTCCCTTTCTTCCTTTCTCTCTATACCTCTTTCTCTCTCTTTCATCTGTCTCCCTCTCTCTCCCTGTCTCTGTCGCTCCCTCTCCCTCTATATCTTTCCCTTTCTCTCTCTACCTCCCTTTCTCTTGCTCTCCCTCTTGCTCCCTTTCTTCCTTTCTCTCTATACCTCTTTCTCTCTCTTTCTCTCTGTCTCTCTCTTTCTCTCTGTCTCTCTCCCCCTCCCTCTCTCTCCCTCTCTACGCAAGGACAACATGTCTGATTGTAATCATCCTTCTCCGGCATGGGTTGGTGGTTTGGAGGACAGCTGAGATGTCAATCCCAGGTGAGACTTGAGACAAGATAGAAGGCAGTGGTTGCATGTCGTCTTATCTGCATAGATGCACTGAAGCCTGTCACAAAACAAGAAATAACGAGCTTCTACACCCTGTGCCCAAAAGCAAATCCCACAAATAACAAGGTATGGATTTTCGCATTCATACAATGTATGTTTTCTTCGCTGAAAAAAAAGTAATAAGTGCAGGGGGAAATATGATGAAATCTACCTGAAGAACGAGGTGTCCCCCGTTGTTTGAGGTTGTTATACTTTGTAGTGAAGGTGATTCTGCCTCGAGCACATACCATGTGACTCTATTAGTAGGATGTTCATTTGCTCTGTTCAGTATGGCTGCTTCCAGTATGACTATTGTTACTTGTATTATTTATTATGTACATGTTTTAGATTCAATCCATTAACAATGCTCTCAAGAGAGAAGCAAATATACATTCTCGACCTAGTTTCTAGACCAACAGAACTGAACACAAGTGGAATATGAAATGTCAAACAAGTTGAAAACAGCAATCACTATGAAGTTAGATTGGCATTCAATTATTGCAAGTGGGTGAGACATAATGATAGTGATTATGTATGTGTGTGCTAGTGTATGTGTGTTTGGGTCTATATATGTGTGTGTGCGGGTGTATGTGTGTGTGTGTGTGTGTGTGCGGGTGTATGTGTGCATGTGTGTGTGTGTGTGTATGGGAGCAACATCATGTGTCTTTGTTAGTGTTCATTCACTTGTACGCACAATTTTATTTTTATTGCATGGGTGTAGGTCTTTAGGTCCAATCAAGTTTACTCTTTAGTGTAGTCTTGCCCTGTGTGCTTTGGCTTCTCATGTGTGTGTGTGTTCCCATGTTGTGTTTGTATGTTTGTGTGTGTGTGTGTGTATTGTGTGTGTGCACACGTGTGTGTGTATGTATGTTTGTGTTTGCAGAAAATCCACTGGTAAACATGATCTTAAGGTTTGTAGCCACATTGAAAACGCACTGAACCAATGTTGCACTGGAAATCCATGACCTAGCTAATGATCCATAGTGCACGAAGAGCCTTTGTTCAGTTGTTCAATCAATATTAGCAATATGTCCAATAAAACTTGTTAAAACAAATCAAAACATGCAATCATGTCGTTTGCATTGGTTTTGTTAATTGCTTTCTCTATTGGCTCTCACACTATGCTGAACTCATACTGGATGTAATGACAGTTTCTTATCATTGAGGTGTCCTGGTTTATACGTTGTTCAATATTGAGTTAAACAAAATCATCCACTTTTCATCATGTTTCACTTAGGGCAGGCGTTTGTCACTGTTTGTTCGTCTGTCTTAACAAGAGCCTACAGCCTTATCTCCTCATGCTAGAGAAACGCTGAACGGCAAAGATTATGAACGACAACAACAAAACCCCAATGCTTCACCGCTCTCCTCTAAATCCGCCAAACGGTGCACAGCAAATGACCATAAAGCTTGATTTAAAGGCCACATGGAACATGATTAATAAGCTAGCACTTCTTTCAGTCTTGTTCATCATTGCTGGATTTGGAAACACAAAGTTTGCTGAGGCACTTATATAAAAAAAGAACCAATCAAGACAAGAAAAGAACCCATCTCTAGCTGTCCCTTGCTGTGCCTCTGTTCCTGCAGCACACCCACACAGAGCGAGTACATCCAATTTCCACCCCAGTGATTATAGTTGATACTAATAGAATAATGAATGAGGGATGGGAGAGAGAGAATGTGGAGGTAACTTCCTCCCCCCTCCTCCTGACAGGAAGGAGAGGATACATGGGAGGGATAGAGAGAGAGAGAGAGAGAGAGAGATGGAGAAAGAGGAGCTTTAGGTAAAAAGAGAGAGAAAAAGGAGAGATGAGTTAAGCGTTAGGTAAGATGAGAGATAGAGAGAGAGACAGACAGACAGACAGACAGAGAGAGAGAGACATAAGGGTTCGATAAAGGGACAAGGGACAAGGGACACTGGACAAGGGGGGTGGGAGCAAAGTTGTGTGTCACTAGTAATAAGTGTGTGTGCGCGTGTGTGCGTGTTTGTATGTCTGGGTGTGTGCTTGCATGGGTGTAGTTTATTGTGTGTGTGTGTGTCTCTGCGTGTTATGAATATGTGTGTGCGTGTGCATGAGTGCGTGCAGATACGTTATATTTGTGTATGCTTGTATGTATGTTTGTGGGTATGTTTATTAATGTGTATGTGTGTGTGTGCATGTGTGTGTGTCTGTGTCTATTTGTGCATGTGTGTGCATGTGCAAAATAACTAAACAAAAACGATTGAAAGGAACACTTGAAAGAAAACATTTCTTCCCATCAAAACACCATTTTCCGCGACTCTGAAAGCCAAAGCAAATCCAACTGTCTAATTTAAAGAGTTTGATTTGTGGGTCTGTTTTCTGTTGTGACTCAGAGACAACAGAGACACGGTGTATACACAGCAATTGAGGAAATCGTACATTCCAGATGTTTTTCCTGAACCCCGAGAGCAACCCAAAAACGGTCGGTTGCTGGGAATGTAACACAAGCACAGTAATGTGCTGTTCAAAAACCATTGTGATGCATGAGTTTTAGCGTGTGTGACACTGATACATCATACAGCACCGTTCACAAGCTGAATGACAGGGGACAGATTCCCCCATGGCCTCTTTCAGGTTGGTGCATTTTGTGTTGTCAGCCACAGACTATAATGAACTTGCCACATCTAGACAGAAACTTAAGCACTAATCAGAGACTTGTTTTTACTTCCACGGCTGTTCATTCATGCATCCACATTTGCAAAGTACTTATTATCCTGTACAGGGAAGAAACACCTTTACCACAGCACTGCAAACTGCAGCCACGATGAAGTATACAAGATATTATGTGTTATTTTCCCATATTATTCCCCATTCATAAAATAAGAGTGAGCTGGGCTGGTGGAATGGAAAGGCTCAGACAGCGTTGAGAATCACTCACACACTCACACACACACACACACACACACACACACACACACACACACACACACACACACACGCACACACACACACGCGCACTCATCTCAAATAAAACTGCTCAATTGAAACAAAGGTTTTTCTTTCTATTGCAAGACTGTGGATGAGTAACTTTGACAGTCTGGACAAGACCTTTATAAAAAGCACTTGTGATGCCCGAAGGATTGTTGACATAACATTTTGTTTTAGAAGGATTTCCATCTAAGAGTGGAATCAAAAATTGTTCGTAATACGTTTAATGTCTTGCTCCAGACAGGGAACGTAAATGTCAGCCTCAAAATGTGATACATTGGAGTTTGATTCGCAAACGGTGCTTTATTTAGCAGAGGCTATCGCCACACTTTCCAATTAGTCACATTTATCTGCAATGGATTAGCCATTCATCGGGTGTTATTATTACCAAAGTGAAACTTAAACACTTAATGGTCGTTTGAAACATCTTTACGTTGCCTATACTGAGAGAGAGAGAGAGAGGTAGAGAGAGAGAGAGAGAGAGAGGTAGAGAGAGAGAGAGAGAGTCAGAGCGTGGGAGAGACTTGGATGAACAAACTGACCAAAAAGGCAATCCAATTTGCTAGGGAGGCTATTGAGAGACGCCAGGCCCAGCTAGAGTCTCCCCCGCCCTACGGAGAAATGGTGCTGTCAATGGTTAGCCAAAGTTGCTCACGGCTTGTGGCCCCATTCAATAGAGCCACCATTTATCAGACTGTGTGTCTACACAGCGGGAGGGACCCACCTGTCAGCCTCACGACGGCTATTTTAAACGAGCTCTGCTACTTATTAGCTGTCAAAGAGCCGCGCATGGTCCGTCTTTGCATCTGGGATGAAGAGATGCATTCCATTGATGAAAGGCTCCGTCAAAAAAATGGCATCCTGGAAACGCGTCGGAGGAAATTAAGCATTGCAGAGTAGACTTCTCGATGCCCATAATGGATATGTTGTTTGGTGGAACCACGACATGTTTGTACAACTTTTGAAAAAGGAAGCATGCGAAACTACCACCTGCTACAAAACGAAAAGAACCCGAATGTTCTGTGCCGTGGCCGCTGCCCGTCTGGTATCACAGTGTGTTCAATAATCCGAATGGCACACGAGGGACTTACTCCGTCACCCCCTCAGTGCAGGGGAGGATTCACCTACTGTGAATAGGTACATTCTCAATTCGTCTCTCTTGTCTGCCACAAAAAGGCCTCTTCAGTCAAGTACCGCTGAGACACTGTGTCCTCTCCTGGATGTACTGAATGTGCAGTGCACTGTCCATGTAGTCTGCCTTTCTGCCCAAGGGCGGTGCTGGGGATAGCATGCCTCAGAACTGAATAGCATTAGACAAACAAAGCGTTTGCCGCCGTGTATGTTCTGTCACTGGTGAGTGTGGGATTCAGCAGTGTTGCAGAACCCTTTTTAAATACGTATAGACATTTATATGATGTGCACGACTATGCCGTAAAAGAAGCGTTTTTTATTGGCTCATAACACACACACACACACACACACACATAACGCATTACTAATACTACTGCTACTTTATATAAAAGAAAACTAACGTTTAATTTTCATAATATATCTTTGAAGGATAAAACTGTTTGTCTGTGTGTGTGTGTGTGTGTGTGTCAATTCATCATGCCAGCTTGGTAGGTAGTTTGGATTTAACCTTTTCAAACCACCATGCACGCTAATCTGCTAATACCTAATCATGAAGAACATGCCATTAAAGCTTAACGACACATTGCTCTGCATATGCTACTTCTGATTGCCAGCAGAGTTAGCAGTGTCAGTACCAATAAAAATGATTTGCATACTGGGGTAGACTCTAAAGTTAACCAATGTAGAATATGCTTCTAATGGCAATCCCTACTTTGCCGTACAAGGTAACCAGCAGAAAGACTGAATGTTCAAGTATTCAAGATGTTTCACCTCGATAATTCTCATGATCTCCTTCAACTACAAGTTGAATGAGAAACTACAAGTCATTCAACGGTAATTACATGTGGCACATAGTTGGGCTACTAACTTCCAAACGTGGGAGAACGCGAGGACGTTGCACTGAGCCTCTATGCTATGCGAGGACCCCTGAGATGTTTTGGCAGGCCATTCCAAGCCCAACCGGCCGTCTTCGCTGTGTAGTGGTTCAGGGTTGACTCTCTGTTGGGGAAAGCTATGGAACCCCGCACATTTCTTTTTATATGTTCAAAAGATTTTAGAGAGTGAGTAGAGCAAGCCCTGATTACATCACCCACTACTCTCCTTTGTGAAAGACAGCTTCTGCTATGTTGATGGTGCAACGGTTAGCAGCGCAAAAAGGTGAGTGCTGTTGGTAGCCTCGTATAGCTTGAAAAGACCTGTGCACAATTCCCCAGTAGTTTGCTTGTATGACCTCACATGACTTTCCTCTGTGTATCCTGGTTGCTACATTCCAGGTGAGATAACATGGTGACCCTAAATTGTCTGTAGAGCAGGCTGGTGTCATTTTCCCCTCGGCTTTGAAATAGTGACCCAGTACTAAACTGTGTGTGTGTGTATGTGTCTTTGTGTGATTGTGTGTTTGTATGAGATTGTGTGTGTGTGTGTGTTTGTGTGAAATTATGTGTCTCTGTGTATTTGTGTGTGTGTGTGTGTTTGTGTGTGTGTGTGTGTTTACACATGGCCACCTGGCTCCCTCTATGTGTTATTCAGTGAGGATGTGAGCTAGATAATGCAATGGTGAATCAGGCACCAAATATTGTTAGTAATATTAATGTGAATAATTCAAGGTGGATGTTTGGATTCTATTTTACTAATTAAAAGTGTTTGGATGTAAAAAAAAAACATAAAACACTATACTGATCTTCTAAATGAAAATGCACTGTCAGCCACATAAAACAACGTGAAGAAACAGAAGAACTGCATATTGTATTTTTAATTCCCATTTTTTAATATCTAGAAACAATAGTTGAGATTCCTAGAAAAAAGGGATACGAGGAGAATTGAAGAAAAAGAACATTGCTCAAATTGGACCAGAAAGGAATAAGATACGAGGCCTTTGTAGACCGAAAGCAGTCCTAAGTATCTGTGAGATGGATGAGCCACTGAATGGAGGATATAATGTTATTGAAACAGTGTGATGAATGCATTCATCAAATGCTGCAGATATCCAGTGGCTCACTGGACCGCCATTGGTCACAGCCATGATGGAATGCAAGTCAATTTCTTTAAAACCTTTTTTTAATTCGTACCTCAATCTCAAACAAAAAATGAAGCGCGTCTATTAAAGGATTTTGTTTCATCTGTAAAAAGTAGGTTAAAAAGTAAGTTCACAACTTAAGTTAAAATTTTGTCGGATTTAATGTTACCGTCGTCATGCTGCATTTGTTGGGGATGGTGAGACCCACTTCCTAAAGAATCTCTCGAGGAATCCTATTGCAAGAGACCACTAGAGCACACATCTCCCAGCATAGCCTGTGTTTGCTCCATATTCCAGGCTTGCTGGTTCACTGCCATCAATCTCCAATATCCATCCTCAAAGACCTCAATGGAGCCCCTTCCATTCCCAGCCTTGCATCTGTCTCAGCCCTGTTCCCAGCCAACTGGTGTTACCTAAACACAGAGGCCAAACAGCAGGCGACCTAGCCCCATTTGTGACCCAAAAATGTATTCGCTGTTGTAATTGGTACACGTTATGTTGACATTGATACCACGAACCAATTGCAAAAGCAGCCATGGCGTCGAAGAGATCCGCCCATCCAGGTTTTGAAGTCAATCGTTTACCAAAACATTGACATACATTGAAGGTTTGTTTCGGATAAACCAACTACCCCGCCGGGCGACAAAGGGACATAAATGCGAATCCAGAGCATATCTTTAAAAGCCTGTTACCTCCGCGGAAAGTAGGTCAAAAACACGTTCACTTTCTACTGCAAGATTTTTCATTGGGAACACTGTGTGACCCAAAGGACGTTGTATGATAGTGATCATACAGACAGATTCTGGGGTCATAAATGGGGCGCCAGGTGCCTGGCTTGTCTTTCAGTGGCAGCCCAAAGACACATACAAACACTCTGGATCTCTCCGAACCATGGTTCACATTGACAAGCTTTTGATTGGACAGCGGTTAATTTTCATAAGCAAATAAAGTGATTTAATTATTTAATTGAATTATGTGCAATATATATTTTCACTTTAGACTCCTCAATTACCGATCAGAATGGTATACATACTGGAAGAATGCCAAACAAATCTATCAGGCCATTTTGCACAGATATTTATTCATCCAAATGAACAAGGCTGATAATTGCCCCCTAGAGGCCAATCACAAAGGGATTGTGAGGATCAAGTATTGATTGGGGCAATTTGGTAATTAAACACAGCTGGGCTGGCGCTGGATCATGCCACACACATTTCACCGTATCCAGTTTCACAGCATTCAAATTCTCAATCCATGAACATTATAACACCTTTCTAGTTTATGCAGGGCCTTGCGGATGACATTATGCTTAGGCTGTAGCATAACGATCGCTACGTGTATAGGAAAGATTGGCCCCTAATTCGAATGTACATGGGGGCGAAAAACAAGCAACGAAACATGAATCGGAACGATGATACGCTGTGTAGAATAATCACATGTTGAAGTAAATGAAATGGTTCACAACCCACTGAGCCGCCGGGACGCATGAGAGCCATCCTAGAACTTCCATTAGTGTGTTATCAGGTAAGTACCCTCCATGACCTCTCCGTCACCTTGTATGTGTGTGTTTGAGAGTGAGTGAGTGTGTGTGTGTGTGTGCATGTGCTTAAATGGTAGTGTGCGTGCGTGCTTGCGCATAAGTATGTATGTGCAAGTGTGTGTCCCCGTGTGTGTGTGTGTGTGAGCATGTGTTTGAGTGTGAATGTGTTTGTGTGTGAGCGTGTGTTTGAGTGTGAATGTGTGTGTGTGTGTGTGTGTGTGTCAGTGTGTGAGTGAGTGTGTGTGTGTGTGTCTGTGTGTGTCTGTTTTAACACCCCCTGTGTTGACGGTAAGTGTGTGTAAAGCACGCTGATCTGCTTAGCAAGGACATTTGATGCAGCTCAAACTGACGGCGAGTGCTCTGCAGAAAGTTATGTTCACTTCTTTATGAGAAGTGAACCTGTCATTTAAAAAAAAAGAGAATCCCAGAATGTGAAGCCTGCAGCAGCAGACACTGGTGGTGCATTGTGGGAAAAGCCGATCATTATTTTTGTTTTTAGCTTCTTTCGATATAGTCCCATTATAGACTGTCAGGATATTTTTGAGATAATCTCGACGTGTTCCAATGATTGTGGCACAACTGTCACATAAATGTGAAACACAACACTTCTCCGATGATGATACACTGGCAGCTTATAAGGCAATTTGCGCATAGGCTGTCTTAGCTTCAGCACAGATCAATATTGTTGAATGTCAGAATGGCAAACATGGGTTATCGGAAACATCGTTCACAGTGGTGCAAAATGCACTTGCAAAAGATCGTCACAGAAATTGGTGTATTCTTTTTTTTTTGGTCAATTGTATCCTGCCCATGCATTCAGGCACTAATGAGACTTTTTGTCCGATGTCAAAAAATCAATAACATCCTATGCTGTGATGTTATCCACCCAATTCATCTCTTTTCATTCCTACTGCTTTTATTCTACATGCGGGGCCCTAAAAGTCACGCTTTGTTTTGCCCTCAATTCATTAAGAAGTCTGACGCAACATCTGCCAATGTAAGGAACGACAACACACCCCTTCTGCTCTCCATTCCCGCTTTATTTCAAAGAAATGTCTCACTCTTAACCAGCACGGATGTGTTCACAATCAGAATACTGTCCAATATTCCACTACGTAGTCATTAATGAGCAGGCAGGCGTCTTGCTCAAGAACACCTTCTGGTAGACTACGGACAATGGGGTTCAAACCCAGAACCTTTGGGCTGTTGGTCAAGACTATCCTTCCCCAAAAGCACCCTTTTCTGTATTTCTGATGCGAGTGTTTTTTCCTGGTTTCTTCGAGTCTGGCACAACCTCTGGGCTCCAGGAAATGATTTGACAGTGTGAAGATACTCTAAACTCTAACATCCGATTCATTGAGCAACACCCTGCAATAGGCTCCTCAGTGCAGAGCAAGCAAGCAGCCAGCGCCTCACCCTCATCATGACCTATATTTATACCATGCTACAAACCCAACCGCTGCGGCAGGCTCTGATGTTTCAGTTAAAAGGTAGTGTGATGAAACACAGAAAACATGGCTGTGAATGTGTGTGTGTGTGTGTCTCCGTTTTTTATTTGTTTATGTGTGTGTGTGTGTGTGTGTGTATGTGTGTGTGTGTTTGTGTGTGTATGTGTGTGTATGTGTGTCATTATCGTGTGTGTGTGTTTGTGTATGTGTGTGTGTGTGTGTGTGTTTGTGTGACTTCATTGTGTGTGTGTGTGTGTGTGGTTGTATGTCTTCATTGTGTGTTTGTGTGTGTCTGTGTGTGTGTCTGCCTGATTATGCAATGCCAGCCCCCCTGCAGGCATGGTGATATTGTAGCTTGATGACAATATGATTTAAATAACAAATCATACGAGTGAATACAGGTGTCTCTGTTGAAGGGTGTGTGAGATTTAAATAGTGTGAGAGTCTCCCCTCTGTGCCTCTTCATTTATTTATTTACTCACTGGGTTAGCAATTCATTTCGGTTCATTTAGCTAGTCAATTATGCTGTTTCCAGATTTTTCCTCATGCCGCCATGGAATAGAGTCATTTGAAAACATGTTTGACTCTCTTGTGTAGCAGCGCTTGTTTTGTTGTTTGCTGCTTCCTATACTTGAACTTGCAACTCTGGAAGAGGCACAGTCTGTGGAAGTGGCGCTTCTTAGCTGGAGCTGTCATGAATAGCAGATTACTCCCAGGACCAGCTCACAAAGACCGCTCGCTCAGGAGATTATAACACACACACACACACACTCTCACACACACGCACACCCACCCACCCACACACAAGCGCACACACATGCACACTCACACTCACACACACTCACACACACACTCACACACACACTCATACACACACACACACACATACACCACACACACACACCAACAGATTATTTGTAATGCTTTATGTTATAACATTCTTGCCACGTCTTTAAGAAAGATACTTTTGTTTAATCTATAGCTATGTTTTTGAGCGTTTCACTACTTCTTCGATCTCACTGGTATTCTGCAAGTTTCCTCTTTGATGTATTATTCATGTGACTCTGTCTGTATATCACACCACTGCACGTCTCATTCTATATTTTAGTCTGCAATTTGGCAGCTTTGAAGTGGGTTTAATACAGTAGGTTGCCATATAGTCAGCCATTGACATATGTATTTATAGGATCGTTTCTTTTCTAGCAGGTGCTTTTGTTATTTATGGTGGCTTCAAACCAGTTGTTTTGTCAAAAATAATTAGGCATAAACATTTGGTAACAAACGCCACACACACACACACACACACACACACACACACACACACACACACACACACACACACACACACACACACACACACACACACACACACACACACACACATACACACATGCAGGAAACATTCAACAAAAACACTCACAAGGTTCTAAATGCAAAGGGTTTTACTGGCCTGGAAAACGTCCATTTACATTGCCAAAGCACAAACGTAAATAGAAAAACAAAATAATAATCAAATCTATTTTGATACATCACTCACACTGACCTTTCCCACTGCTGGGGTATTAACTACAATGTGTAGTGGGAATCTGCCAGTCACTTTAGGTTGACTCACTCGTCGTCTATAGTATCAGAGTCATCAATAATCCTCCCACTTCGCTTTCGTCTGTGGTTAACTATTATATTAGTTTGCCCACAATGCACCTCTCCTCTCCTCCCACATCTCCTGGCAACCTCCCACCTCCTCCAGTTCCCATAACCTCCAATATGTCATTGGTCTTCCTTCTTTCCCACTGTGCGACCCGCTCTATTTTCCCCTCTCTTGCTCTCTCTCTCCCTCTCTCTCGACGACCTATCCCTCTGTTTTTCTTCTGTTTGGCTCTATATCACTCAATCTCTTTAACCTTTTATTTTCTGTTTTTATTTTTTCTATTCTATTTTCAACTTTGTCTCTCTCTCTCTCTATCTCTCTGTCTCTCTGTGTGTGTGTGTGTGTGTCTCTCTCTCTCTCTCTCTCTCTCTCTCTCTCTCTCTCTCTCTCTCTCTCTCTCTCTCTCTCTCTCTCTCTCTCTCTCCCTGCTTGCTGCCCACCCACTGAACCAGAACACCCTTGTGCTATCACTCCTCACCTTCTCCCCAGTCAGGTCCAGTTAGATTTCCCTGTGCAGCTCTTCATCACAGTTTACAATCTCCACCGGCTGCACTTGCCAATGACCCAGAGGACGGCAGTAGCTTCATAGCCAAACCCTTTATGCACCACAGCAGTGTAGCACCTCCCCATGCACCTGATGTCTTTAACACTGAGGGTGTGCATATTTGTAGCTATAACAGCACATTGAAACTTCTTTGCACCTTCTTTGGTGCCATTAACAAGTCACGGAAACACCCCCGCCGATCCCCCCCCCCCCCCCCCCCCCCCCCCAAAAAAAAGAATCTGGGCTTTTAATTGAGCCGGCATAGTTTGCCTTAAACGTCTTTGTTAAGCAGCAGCTCAGTTTGGTCGAGTTAATCGCGAAGATGGATTGCTCGATGCTCCTGGTGTTTACCTGAGCAATGGGAGCGCTCTTGGGCTCTGTTTTAATGCTTTTGTTTCTCTGACAACGATGGGAGTCCATAGAGGGTAAACAGCTATTTGCCGTGCACGTGACGGATAATACTCGACAATATTTGCACATGTTTTCGTGCTGACCCCGGCGATTTGGCCCGCTCTCTGCTACATGATGAGTTTACCTGTGAGCCTGGAGGAATGGAGCTTGTTTAATGTCAACGGTTGCCCCCCCCCCCCCTTCCCCCCACCGGCATCCACCTCCCCGCCGACCACCTCACCCCTCTGTCAGCTCAGCAAGCCGCATGCTGATTGGTTGAGCTGTGTGGAGGTCTTTATTGTTAGTTTATATGAACCAAATCTGAATCAATTTGCTTGTTGCATTTGATTGGTGGACCCCAGCTTCATCGACTGGGTCAATTTGCGCATGGGCAAGGCAGCAGTTTGATGCCGGGTGTTGTTCAAACACATGCGCGCCATTCGCCGATCCGTGCAGCAGCAATTTACGCACCGCTGTGCCTCCACGAGGCTGGAGTGCAGAGATGCTGTTGGGAGCACAATTACATAGACACAGGCACGCATGATCGCACACACACACACACACACACACACATACACATACACACATACACAATCACACACACACACATACACATACACATACACATACACATACACATACACACACACACACATGTACACGCATATGGATGCACATGCACACACACACATACATACACACAAACACACGCACACACACACCATGAACACACATATACAAACACATACTGTATACACACGCACACACACACTATGAACTAGTACGTACCAACATGAGATTAACATGTTGCTGGCCGACTGCTCATTAAGCAGCCAGCCAGGGGCCTGTTAGGGAGCATCAATACCAGAGCAGGGCCATTCCTCAGGGGCCCGCCTGTCGATTACATTGGTATAAAGACGAGCTGCAGTGTGCCTCCATCCATTCTCAGCAGCCTTCAGCATCACTCCCCCCACCCCCCCACCATGAATACACCTGAAGAATCCTGATGCTGTCCCTATCACACACAGAGGCTTTGTTTGCAGACTCACATAGACACAGGCGTGCATGCATGCACATACACACACACACGCGCACACACACACGTGCATGCACACAGATGAGTGCATGCACGCACACACACATGCGCGCACACAGATGAGTGCACGCACGCACACCCACACACACATACCCACACACACACACACACACACACACACACATACACATGGACACATACACAGGCACAAGCACACACAAACATACCCACACACACAAACACTTGTGCACACTATACCACACCATCATAATCCAAGAGAAAAAACTGATGAGTGGTGGGGAAAAAACTTTAAATTTCATGTTCATGTGGAGGCAATAATAGCAGTAATTAATAGCTGTGATGAGGTTATAAAATTGCAGTAAATTGTGAAAAGAACACCACAACAGGTACCTTTTTTGTGTGTGTGTGTGTGGGGGGGGGGGGGGGGGGGGTGCTGTGTGAGGCAACAGCACAATAGTATGAATAGTCATTTCTTACACATAGGCGTTCACACATATGTCCATTTAGCGTTTGCCATGCACTTGTCAGATGTATCATAATTTTTCCTGCAGTTATAGCATGGCTTTCGGATAATGCGACTACCCCATTGCCCTCTGCTGGCCTGTAATTAGACAACATTCGACTCAAGATTTTTCCTCTGTCGTTCCTCCCCTCAAGCGGAAAAGGCGGAACTAGGGCGCAACACAGACTGTGTCTACCCTAAAAACGAGACCTAATTACGCCGGAACATGGAGTCAGATTATGATCAGATTAACACAGGCAAAATAATATGCTTACTGTCGGCCCAATTGACAGAGAGGTGTGAGCATATTTGTGATGAACTCGTATTTAATTATGGTATATGATGAGCTATAGCCTATCTTGTATTCGTTAGATGTGATATGGCCAAGGCAGCTGCGTTGGAGAGATTCAGCACTATGGACAGCTCCCGTGCCAGTTGAGCCCTATTCTGGTTCGATTGAATAAGTGATGTTTCTGGAGATTCATATATCGAGGCCCCGCTGACATCGAGCTAATAATTCTCATGAATGTCCAGACAGATGTCGATTTCCACAGAGGTCATTGCAACTAAAATGATTCATTATTCTATATTCGAACAAAATGCCAATACTGGATTTAAACCACGCCTGCTGGGCCATTAGCGAGCGGATCGTTTTCGTGAGGAAATCAAAGCTTATATATAGGATAATTTTTTTATATAAATGTTTTATACTGTTGAAATGATTTGACTACAGTTATGAAGACTATTCAACCCCCTAGGCAGACTACCTATACGGTAAGCCATGCTAGTGAGAAACATAACTCATGTCTGTATGTCATACATCTATGCAATCAGTCTCTCTCTCTCTCTCCCTCTCTCCCTCTCTCCGTCTCCCTCTCCCCCTCTCTCTCTCTCTCCCTCCCTCTCCCTCTCCCTCTCCCTCTCCCTCTCCCTCTCCCTCTCCCTCTCCCTCTCCCACCCCCCCTCTCTCTCTCTCCCTCTCTCTCTCTCTCTCCCTCCCTCTCCCCCTCTCTCTCTCTCCCTCTCTCCCTCTCTCTCTCTCTCTCCGTCTCCGTTTCAGGGATAGGTGACTCTCTGGTAGCTAGGTGGCAGAAGCGCCCCGTTGCAGTTTGGGTTTTATCTTTTTTTTTCTCCGTCATCCTCGCATCTTTGCATTGCAAATTCAAAAGCCAGATCGCTCCCAATAAGTTGTACCCTCGATCTCCAAAACGAAAGCCAGCCTGCTGTGGAGGTGCCTAGCAGTCACATTTCTTTAATCAACTTCCGCGACAGTCGGGTTTGCAACCTAATCCTAGACAAGAACCCCCCCCCCCCCCACCCCTTTCTACTCCCCTTCACTTCCTCCTCTCAACGCATGCTGATAGGATCAAAGACTTGACATTTGCATAATGTGTTTAATATTGTTTGATTGAAATTGATGTCTGGTTGCAGTTGTGGCGTGAGTCTTTTTAAAACTGCACACACACACACACACACACACACACACACACACACACACACACACACACACACACACACACACACACACACACACACACAAACTCCACACCCCACTCTGCAGCAAATATACATGCTTTCATTCCTTGATTTGTTGCCCACGTACGTCAGCTACGTAATGCAAAGGATGCCCTCGTTCACACACACAAACGCGCGCGCAGAGAGCGAAGCGAGCGACCGCACACACATACATGCGTGCTCTAACTAGTTCGAACGCCAGTCGGTAACGCGTGTGTGTTCAAACTCTCTGTCTCGCTCTCATTCTCGCTACCCCCCCCCCCCCCCCCCCCTCTCCACCCCTGCCTTATGTCGTCGTGATTTCAGGAAAAAATAATTTCGGATGGAGAATGTAGCGTTGGACCAGAGCGCCCCAGAAGGTTTTTTTTTAACTTGATGCCCCTCCATGCGGAGATGGTTGAGCCCTCATCAAGGCTGCTTTGGTACCATCCTAAATCCCAGTGCTGCTCACTTGGTTCCAGCTCTCAAATCGCGCTATCAGCTGACATAGCTGGGCAGGCGGATCGCCTGTCTCTGGTCTGAGAGAGGAGGCAAAGGAATAGCCTAGACGTCCAAGTCCACAGCATACTAGGGAGTACATGTTATAGTTTTGATTATGAAGGGGGTCCATAGAGACGGATATTACGACGGATCTATTGAGCTGTCGGACGTTTTCAATAGAAGATGCATCAAATGTGGCCGAGGGGACTTGGTTCAAGCTAAAATGATGAGGATTAGGACGGGAATAATTTTTTGGAATCTTGTATTTTCACTGATGTTCACTTGTGTCAAAGGTACGTCACTGCAGCAATTGTCTGATGTTTATTGTTGACTTGTTCTGTTTCGTTATATTTTAACACAAATATTTTTGCGTTAACAATAAAGGCGTACGTGCGTAAAATAGGCGCTTTTATCGGATGGAGTTTTGGGCACGCATTTCCAAGGTTTAGCGCTCAATGCAGGCTTTCAGTGGATCACTCAATAGATATTCTTGCGGTAGCCCACGCTTCTTCAAACATCCTACGTGAGCTGGTTTCCTCAGTGTGCTAACGAGTGAAATGTTGAATTGCATGTACATGCACTGCATATTTCTATCCGATTTGCGTCGAGTTTCTCATGTATTTAGCCCCCCAAAAAGCAGTATGCATCTCCGATTTCTGGGTCGAGTTTCAAGTATTTATGCAGGATTCGAGCCAGGCCACTTAAAACACGAATGCTGTTAAAACTGTGTAAAGGGCCAAATCAATTACTAGGAGGTACCAAATTGTCTGCTGGTATATAACGGAGTTGCCAGCAGCCTCCATGCAGGTGTAAGGTGGGCTTGTTAGTATTCTAGTGGCTCTTTCTCTAGGTTTGTCGATTTCAATACCCGTTGTTGTCTGTTAGGTAACCTCTGCTTGCGTTTTTTTTGCATTATTGTAAACGGTAAAACGCTGCACTTTGCATTATTTCATGTTCTATAACGATGCGATTACATTCTTTATGTTGCAGTTATAACGTATTTATACATTCCATTCAATGACATTGAGCTAAATGTTCTTGCTTGGAACTATCGGAATTCTTATCTAACACACACACACACACACACACACACACACACACACACACACACACACACACACACACACACACACACACACACACACACACACACACACACACACACACACACTCTCTCTCTCTCTCTCTCTGTCAAATCCTCACTTGGCATTAACTTGCCATGTATTAAATGAACCAAACTGTTGCTTATATGCCACGACACAGCAGTAAATCCGAAATAGCGTTGATTTTCCTGTGCGTGTGCGCGCGCTCCTCTGTGCATGTTTGTGAGTGTGCATGTGTGTTTGTGTGTGTGTGATGGAGAGAAAGGGAGAGAAAAATAAACAAGAGAGGTGTGTGTTTGTGTGTGTGTGTGTGTGAATGTATTCTGATGCTAATCCAAATGTAGGTTTGTGTAAGTCATGGACACTGTCAGCTGATTCCCTGCAGTCCCAGCTCCAGTCCATATATTACTTGATTCGATACCTGTTATTCACCTGATGTGTGTGCCTGTGCCTGTGCCTGTGCCTGTGCCTGTGCCTGTGCCTGTGCCTGTGCCTGTGCCTGTGCCTGTGCCTGTGCCTGTGCCTGTGCCTGTGCCTGTGCGTGTGTGTGTGCGTGTGTGTGTGCGTGTGTGTGTGCGTGTGTGTGTGTGTGTGTGTGTGTGTGTGTGTGTGTGTGTGTGTGTGTGTGTGTGTGTGTGTGTGTGTGTGTGTGTGTGTGTGTGTGTGTGTGTGTGTGCGCGCGCGAGAGAGAGAGAGAGAGACTGTGTGTTTGAATTGTGAATGTGAGAGTCTGGGACTTTGTGATTCTGTTCGGGTGCCTCATTACTGTTTTTCCATTGTGAATGCATTTCAGAGTAATCCATTCAAAATGTCAAGCCGCTTTCCAGGGTTATTATTTCTGTGTGCGTCAAGCACATTACATGTGTGTGCCTTCATGCATGCATGGGAGTGCAGACTAGGGTGAATCTATGCTCTGGTATCTGTCCCATTAGTATGTACAACAGGTTTTGGCGTGCCTACGGGCTTAAACATCGCAACATCATATCACAATATCCTCCTCCATTTTGTGAGCATAGGAGCATCGGGATGCTAGCTGTTTTGTTAATAGTAATGTTTTTTGGGATCATTTTTAAGTAATTAATGGCGAAATGATTTCTCATGATCTGAAGTCTTTGCGGTGTTTGAAAAGTTGCCACGGCGTTTCCCATGCGATACTCGGCAAAACAAAGTCGCCATTAGCCTAGGTTACGGTATGTTAACGTTGATTAAGGATTTTACAGTACTACAACTCTCTTGAGTATCGGCAACCACAAATCCCATGATTCCTTCCGATAGGGTTATATATGAACTGTATTATGTATTATGTACACATATTCCTATACGTGTACTGCCACATCCCGTGCAGGCTTGCAGGCTTGCAGGTAGCCTTCGCATTGACATGCAGATTGTTCGTCCTTGTTTGTAAACCCCATGTCTGCCTCAATGGGCGAGACCGTCGCAGCGTGCCGCTTGTTTCATCTTCACCCACATCGTGGCAATGTCAAACTTGGGGTCCATTTGCCCATCCGCCCGGTGCTGTTCGTTATTAGCGGGAGCCAGCCAACCGGTGTGCAGGGAGGAGGCATGTGGGTGGTGATGTTGGTGGTGGTGGTGTCCTTGTTTGGGAAGGAGGAGGAGGAAGAAGAGTGGGTGGGTATTATTGGAGAGCAGTTATTCTTCTGCCCATGACAGTTGACACACACTGTGTGCAGAAGTAAAAAGAAAATAAAATACAAAAGGGAGAAAAATATGAAAGAACAAATCCTTGTAGTTACAGCCGGTGACTCAGAAAAATGCTGCTGTAATGTCGTGCCGTTTTCACTTCCTATACTTTGTTTTAACAGAATCACTGTGGTCCACGCACCTGGTTTATTGCTGAATTATTATTCCACTATTATTCCACTGTTGTCCATTGTCGTCTTGTTATTTGAAGACGTGGCCAGAGGCTAGCCCAGAAACGACAGGGCTTTGACCCTTTGTGTTCGCAGCGGGAGTGTTCTGAAACCTGGTAATCCACACGTTTACATACAGTATCTTTTGGTGACATTTTATGACCAGAGCAAGAAAGGTCACTCGCCCATTCTCAAACTCTTTTTTGACTTGCTGAGGTGGGTGAAGCCCTTATAACAAGAGAGAGAGAGAGAGAGAGAGAGAGAGAGAGAGAGAGAGAGAGAGAGAGAGAGAGAGAGAGAGAGAGAGAGAGAGAGAGAGAGAGAGAGAGAGAGAGAGAGAGAGAGAGAGAGAGAGAGAGAGAGAGAGAGAGAGAGAGAGATGGGGGAGATAGAGAGAGAGAGAGAGAGAGAGAGAGAGATGGGGGAGAGAGAGAGAGAGAGAGAGAGAGAGATGGGGGAGAGAGAGAA